>VXBW01004744.1:97066-114513 GCA_013400375.1 Thinocorus orbignyianus
GGATAGGCCTCCCCCGCCTCGGAGATTCCCGGTGGAATGCCGTATCCCGGCCCAAAGCCGCCTCCCGGCCTCCAGGAGGGCCCTGGCCCACCCCGGCTGGTGGGGCCTCCTCAGGCCGCAGCCTTTTTCCCCTTCTAATCAAACATCTGTGTGGGAGATTATTCCCCCCCCCCGGGTTTAATAGCGTAAATTGAGAAAATAAAGCCGTAATCCATTGAAATGGCTTGGAGGGAAGGCAGGCTGGTGGCACGGAGGGCCTGCAGGCCCCCAGCAGGGCATCGTCCCCAGCACCGGTAATGGATCCAGGCCCGTTTCCTTCAGGAACACGCCAGGAATTTGGCCCCAGCGCAGCAGCTGCCTCCGTCACCTCCTTCTCTCAGTGGGGAGCTTCCAGGAGCAAAGTGCAGCCCACAGGAACACCGCCGCACCTCAGGAGCTTGGCTGCCATAAGGCGGCCAGTGGCAATAAAACAGGAGAATCCGTCAGTGCCAGCCCCACGGATCTGGGAAAATCCATGCTCGCCCTACATGATGCCAGCCCCACGGATCTGAGGAAACCCGTTCTGTCCGTGTATGGTGCCATCCCCACAGAGTTAAGAAATTATGTTCTCACCCCACATGATGCCAACCCCACGGATCTGAGAGAATCCACGCTCGCCCTACATGATGCCAGCCCCACAGATCTGTGAAAATCTCATCCTACGTGCTGCCATCCCCACGGATCTGAGAAAACCTATTCTGGCCATACATGATGCCATTGTCACGGATCTGAGAAAACCCATTCTGGCCCTACATGATGCCAGCCCCACGGATGTGAGAAGATCCCTTTGCACCCTACATGATGCCAACCCCACAGATCTGAGAAAACCTGTTCTCACCCTACGTGGTGCCAACCCCATGGACCTGAAAAAAATCCCTTCTCACCCTACATGATGCCAGCCCCACGGATGTGAGAAAACCCATTCTGGCCCTACATGATGCCAGCCCCACGGATGTGAGAAAATACCTTCTTGCCCTACATGATGCCAGCCCCACAGATCTGAGAAAACCTGTTCTCACCCTACACGATGCCAACCCCATGGACCTGAGAAAACCCCTTCTTGCCCTACATGATGCCAGCCCTACAGATCCACAAAAATCCCTTCTCACCCTATGTGATGCCATCCCCACAGATCTGAGGAAACCCATTCTGGCCCTACACTATGCCATCCCTATGGATCTGAGAGAATCCACACTCGCCCTACATGATGCCAGCCCCACGGATATCTGAGGAAATCCATCCTCATCACAAATGATGGCGCCAAGCCCAGGGCCAGCCCCCCTCCCCGGGCAGAGACACGCAGGCAGGAGCCGGCTGGCCTCTCACCCCAGACTGTGACAGACACATTTGTGGATAATCCCTGGCTGACTGGAATTCCCCCGTTCTCCCCAGCTGAGCCGATGGGGCTGGGGAGGAGGAGGATACGGGGAGGCTGCTGCCCAGCAAACACGATCCTGTGTGCCGCACAAGCCAGAGCGTCCCGGATCCAGCGGGGCGACGGGGCAGCATTCCTGTCAAGTCAGCCATGCAGGGCCGTGCGGGGCTGCTGCCAGCTTTCTGCTTCCTTTTTTTCTTTCTCTTTTTGCAAACTGGGGAAAAATAGATGGTCTTGCACAAAGCTGGGGCTTCACAGGACAGGATCCAACCCGGGCCTGATGTTAAAAAGTTAATCCTCCGATGTTTTCCGAGCGGATGGGTCCCGGCCCAGCAACCTGATACCAGCTCAACCTTTTGTCTTTGCTTTTTTTTTTATTTCTTTTATTTTTTTAATTCCCTGGCAGGTCTAAAGCACGATTTTCTCAATCTTCACACCACAGCCTGATTCGGGCTGAGTCACTGCCTTCAAAGATGGTTTGCCAGCCACATATTTTTGCATGAGGTCTCCTAATTATAAAAAAAGGATGTAATGCTAATTACATGCTTATCTGGTAGGCAGGAGATGAAGTTTAATTAGCTGTCATTTACGCCATATGCATAGAGCCCTATAAAAGCACTCCTATTATTTGGATTACGCTGCTTAATTCCAGACTGTACAAAGCCATAGGAGCACGTATTTTGGTTTTATCCTTCCACATCACCATTGTTCACATTAAAAGAGTGTTCCAGCACTTCCAGCTAATAGAGGAGAGCCCATAACTAGATTTGTAGGACACTGCCTTAGAGGATCAGTATATCTGGGACTGGAAGCAATTTCACCACCTTTCCAGAACCACAGAAACAATAGTCAGACTACCTCGACTCTGTCCCCGTCAGAAGATGACATTGCAAAGCACTGTCACACGTGAAATGCCGCTGGAGCTGAGGCCTTGGACCAGATCATGGGCTCATCTCTCCTTTTCCTGGCTTTCATCAGGAGACTCTCCTTGTGTTTGAGCCCTGAGAGCGGGAGCACTGGGGAAGAGCATCCATGGACACCTTCCAGCCCGGTTTTGCTAGGACTGTGCATCCTAGCTGTAAAAGAATACCACTGGAGGGGAAAATAAGCAAACAAGCGAAAGACCAACCCCAACACTCCAGCTTTCACACTCTCCAGCCTGAATCTAATAGCTCGCATCCCTCTGCGATCACAGCACATTTACCTGCCTGCTTTGATTTGCTTTTTTAGGCAACTTTTTTGCTTCACCTTCAGGTGAGTGAAGTCAACTGGGGCTGTGCAGGGGTGCAGTAATACCACCATTTAAACCAAGAGAAACCTGCCCGTTGATCCCTGGGGGTGTGGGGCTTGGCCCACCACTCTCCAGCCCACGCTCCCCCGTGTCTCCCCAAGACAGAATTCACAGAATTCCCATGGATGAAACGCTCAGACCACCACCATCCCACACTCCCACTGGTGAGTCCGTCCTTGGCCACACATGAACACGTTCTCCCTTGCTCCATCACCAACCTGCACCCCACAGCTAACACACCCAGGGAGCAAAGTCAGCAGAAAACTAATCCAGCAAAGCAAAAAGCAAGCAGTTTCTACCCAGTTTAGCTCACTCTGGGATCAAATAACCACCCGTGCTGGTGCAGGGGCCACCCCAGCCACAGCCAAGCAGGAGGAAGAGGAGCTGCATCAGCTCAGGTCAGCCCCATCTGTCCTCCCCAAACCCTCCCTCACACCAGTGTCACCCCTGGGTGGGTCACAAGCAGATTTGCTTGAAAATTAACAATTTTTTTTTTTTTCTAGAGCTGGTTTTGGAGTGGATCAGCTCCTCCTCTGAGCACAGCATCTCCCCCACCTCCATTCTCCTGCTCCATCCTTGTGCTGGCTGCGAGACAGTCATTGCTAACACGGCTTGAAGGAGCTACTCGTGTGGGAAAGCATCCTGCCAGCTAAGTGAGACCCATCAGGTGAAGCAGGAGCCAGAGTGACAGCAGGAGCGGGAGGTGGGGAGCCAGCTCTGAACCCCCATGTCAGCTCCTGGCATCTCACAACCCTGTCTCCTCAGCCCCAGAGCGACAGATGCCCACAGCAAGACCCCTGCTGTGGTGTTTGCCAAGGGTAAGCAACCGTGGGACCTGCCAAGGGACATTAAGTGTAATTAACCTGCAAGTGTCTTGTTTGGGGGATTTTGGAGGCTCCCCTGACAGCTCAGCCCCGCTCCCAGCAGTGCTCCCACTGCTTGGGAAAGTAAGAACCAGTGTTATGGGGGGAGGGAAGGTGGAAAACCACCCACTAAGGTCTCAAAACAGCAGGCACTTGGGCACACTAATGCGTTTCTTTAAGCCCCCAGGAGACTACAATGGACATCTTGACTGTCAGAAACCAGGAGTGACACGAGAGGTTTCTTGGAATTGCCCTGGAGCGGCAATGTTCAAGGTCTATTTATTATGTGACTACATATCACACTCACATCTCTCTTGCTCTCGAGCTTATGGAGCAAGGCACAGATGAAGCATTGTATATGGCAAAGAAAAAAAAAAAGGATTCCAGACAATACATTAAACTATTGCAATGAATCTTCGTGAATTCCCTGTTGTAACCCAAAAGGCATGTATTGACCTGTTGTCCTGACCACCTCCCCAGAGATCAGCTTCTCAGGCTGGAATCTTGTGGTAGTTGTGAGCACAGCTCCAGAGTGGACACCAGGAGCTTCCCCTTCTCCAGAGCAGCCTGGAAATACACTCTGGGTACCTTCCTATCAGACAGGCCTTAGCAAACAGCCCCAGAGAAACCTTCAATGTGACGGGGTGCTCCCTCCACTGAGCATTCATGAGTTTTACATACACCTAACATGATTTTTATATACATTTTACAGCAGAACAGTACCTTTTTTCCCCCCAAGTTGCACCTCCAGCAATCGTGCACGATTTTCCACTTCCTCAATTCCTCTTTTCTCTTCTCCAGTAACTTCTTTTCTCCCTGCAGTCACTCCTCCAGGCAGGTTTGCAGGGGTGGGAGAGACAATCCAGGAGGCAGGTCTAAGACTGAGCAGCAGTGACACGAGTGAGCTCTGCCTGGGGGTCAGATCTCCCTGAACTGAAAAGCAAGCAGGACTGGGGACCCTGTTCCCCATCCACAACACCTCTTTGGCTCCCAACTTGCCCTTGTTAACCTCCAATAATTTATTTGTTTTACTTTTTGGTGACAGTTATCCCTAACCACTAGTGCTACAGTCTTCCTGGGTTTCACAGGCCCCACAGGCTTGGTAATTGTTTTTTTGGAAGCTGCTTTCTTTTTGAGCACTGCTATCAGTGTGCCATGCTATTAGTCAGCCCGTGGCATTGCAGCAGAAGCCATCTCCACATCCATTTCCTTCCAGATCCCTCTATCTGTTGTTTGTGCCTTGGGCAGCCAGCAGTTCTCCCCCGCAGAGAGAGCATTACTGTAGCTATGGCTGCTGCGAGCCTGCCGCCTGGCTGGGGCTAATTGGCTTCTCCTCCTGCTCCTGGCTCTGCAGTCACACCCCTCCATACGTGCCCAGGACGTGCCAGCTACTTACAGCTCCAGCTCTGCCAAGCCACTCGCCCGGCGCGTGCCTGGGAGAGATGTGGGAGCGCCGAGAAGAGAGCAAGAATCACAGGAACAAAGCCCACGGGCATGGGTGGCATCCCAGAGGAGCCGGCTCCAGAAGATGACAACACCGTCTCTCCTCTCATCCTCCTGGCAGGTGATGGACCCAACAGAACAAGACCCAGCTCCAGGAGCAACAGCAGCACGTCCAGAGCAAGAGAGTTCACAGGTGCTGGTGCTTTGAGCCAGTTTAGGAGGTTGGTTTGCCTCAATTCCTTGTTAAAAAAATAAGGACAACCTTTCCCAGCACTTTAGCTAAGGCTGAGAAGCTCTATGTGTTCTTGGCCCTTCACCTGACCCCACAGTTTTGTTAACTGGGCTAGTCCCTTCGCACTGGAAATTAGGAATAAGGCTGCAGGAGGTGGCACACTTCCCAGCACTGTTGATTTTTGGCACAGTTCTCCAGAGTGCTCTTTGCCTCCTCCCTCCCCAATTTCAGTGGCAGCTTACTCACATTTTTTACCGTTTCATTACAGTCAATACTTGCCCCGGCCACTGACATCCCTTCTCCCATTCTAGCTCATGATCCCATCACCAGGCCGAGGTCAGGATCTCGAAGCAGGACCCTCAGGAATCCCTGTGGCTTTTCCCAACCTGATGTTATGCTTTGAGTTTTGTTTCTGGGATGATTCCCCCATGAAGATGAGCAGCTACATCCAGTATCTCCTCTGTCCTCCCTGAATTTGGTGATGGTATGGATGACTGATAATCAAAAGCACCCCAAGATTCTTATGCAGAAGCACCACAGAAAAGCAGCTCTTGGAATCTGTGATCATGCTGCCCTGCCTGGGAACTGGACATAAAACAACTTAAAACCCAGAAACATTATTTTAAAAGAGTAAGTCCTTGACTGGGAGGCTGCAGGGGCTCGGGTACGCAGCAGCACAAGCCCCTGTTTGACTCAAGCCACAGTGACCCCTTCTCTGTCTCATTTTGGAGCACGATTCACACTGTAAATGTTAACTGTGCACACCCGTAGGGATGGAACAAAGCTCTGCATTATGATCTGGTATCTGCAGCATGATTTACTCTGTGCTACAAATTGCCAAGACAGTGACTGCCCAGTCACAGCTTCTGGAGACGTGACCATCCCTCCAGCACAAAGACAAGGGCAAGGAATTCCTGGGTGAGGGCAGGAGGCTGGCTGGAGGCATTCAGCACGTCTAACGTGATGCAAGAAGAACACACAGAAAGGAACTTTGCTTCTCACATGCGTGCATTTGTGTGTGTAATTACCCTCCAGGTGAAGACGGGGTTAATTGCACCGAAGATCATCATCCAGGGTGAATTTCCAGCTTGGAAACTGACAGGTGTAGCAAAGGAAACATTACTACAGCCCTACAGGGAGGCTCTTGCTGACATGAAAGTGACAAATATCCCAGTAAGAGGAGTTTAAATCCTGTGATTTTTGGGAGATGAAGCCCTTAAGAGGAGACACAGCACACCACAGGGAAAACCCACCACTGCAATTATCCTGGTCCCCTCTTCAACCCCACAGATATCAGCGGGTTGAGAGCACCCCAGGACGCTCCTGCAACTTTTCTGGCATGGGAAGAAGCTCGGATAATCTCTCTGAGAGTAGGGAAGGCTCAGTGCAGCAGGTTTCCCCGGGCCCCAGCTGGCACAGCCATAGCCCCTCTAAGGGAGCTGTATTCCCAGTGTCTGCAGAAAGCCCTGCCATGGAACTGATCCCCAGCCCCATGGAGCACCCACAGCTCCTCCTCCCCAGCTCCAGCACCACCGACCCTGAATCCAGGGGCTGAAATTAAGGATTAAACTGACAGCCACAATGAAATTCCTACGGGACTGCATCACCGCCATGAAAAGGTTTCTGAAAGAAAGAAAAGCGCTGGTCATGGATGTTCTCTGCATTCCCTGGGAGGCTTTTCCTAGAGGGAAATAAAGGGACTGACAGGTGCTTTTTTGGGCAGGGACAAGGCATCAGGCAGGCTGCCTGAGCTGCAGCCAAACACACAAAGGCAAAGTCAGAAACAAGTTCTCAATTAAATGGAAAAGTGAAATTAGTCACGGCCCTGGGAATCGCTGCAGCACAGGAAGCTGAAATGGAAAAGTAAGAAGGGAACCAAGGGCTATGAAATCTTCAGAGATGCTCATGGAAGAAGTATTTGAATAACAGGGTTAATTGTAGATATGACAAGGTTCCATTGTCAGGAAAAGCCAAACAGTCTGTCTGTTCTTGCTCTCCTTTTTGGGGGGGAAATCAGAAATCTCACTGAAGGCCCAGCCCAGCAGCTGCCACTCGTTTCCTCTGCAAGCACAAAGCATCAGCTTCTGCCCATGTTCTACACAGGAGCTTTGGGCTCCTAATGCTCCGTGGAGAAACCCTTCCCCTGGTCATCCCTGGTGGGGAGAGGGAGCACCAGGTGGAGGAGTGAAGGACCTCCATGAGCTGGGGAGGTGGGAGCAGATCATCCTTCCCCAGGTGGACTTTGTGGTGTTCCTTGGGGATGGAGGAGCAGCAGCCAGCACCCAAGGACCTAACCTGCCTTTTTTTTATACCTGGAGCTTACCAAAGGCTGGAAGTAAATTGTTTTGACAGGAGGAGAGGGAATGGTTTGACACTGAAAGAGGGGAGATGGAGCTGAGATGTGGGGAAGAACTTCTTTGCTGTGAGGACGGTGAGAGCCTGGAACAGGTTTCCCAGAGAAGCTGTGGCTGCCCCATCCCTGGAGGGGTTCAAGGCCAGGCTGGATGGGGCTTGGAGCACCCTGGTGTGGTGGGAGGTGTCCCTGCCCAGGGCAGGGGTGGCACTAGGGGGGGGCTTTAAGGTCTCTTCCAACCCAAACCATTCTGTGGTGCTTTCCATGGCTCACACACCACGTATTCCCTTTGAAAGCCATCACCCAGGTTAATGCCAAGGAATTTATACATCCCTCCACTTCCTTTTTTAAATGGCACCCTCAGAACCAGTCAGGGTAAGGGACAAAATCATAGTTTCTCCCAGGCCTGGCTCTGGGTTCAGCTGGAGCTCAGCCTTGAGAGCCCAGTTGTGCCAGATGAACCACAGGACAGGGAAATGAGCCTTGCATGAAGCACCTACAGCAGTTCCCAGGACCTGCAGCTGCTTCTGCAAAGCTTCCCAAACCCTCCTGGTTTGGATGAGACTCACCTCCTTGTGTTCCTTGGCAGGTTTTCCACGCGGGGGCCCAGTTCTGCTCCTGGAGGATGGAGGGTGCTGGGCTCTGGTGACAGTGAGACACAGCAGAGCCACCACCAGCACCTCGCTGACCGTGGGAGCCAGGGCATCAGGAACACAACACGTGTCCTGAGCTCTGCATGGCAGGCTGTGCATCAATAGCTGGAAGAAACAGCTCGGAATTAAGATTGCTGGATTTAAAGTGACTCTTTTAAACCTAAACTTTCACAGCCCTGAGGATTTGGCCTCCTTGATTCAGAGGGGAGCAGCCTGGGAGAAGCAGGGTGTCATTTGCACGAGCAACCCATGCCCACGGCTCCCTTTTGGGTCACAAGGGCTCAGTCCTACAAACAGGTTTGGTCCTACACCAGCCATCGGAGCCTTCCCACCCACAACAGCAGCTCCCACCAGGGCACACACCAACAGAGCTCATCCAGATGAGCTCCTGGAGCAGAACCACATCCCTCACACAAAACCCAACCCAAGACAGGGAGGCTTTTGGCCACCACCTGCATCAAACACCTCTTTTCCTCGTTCCACACACACCTACCTGTCTTGGAGTGGCACCAGGAGCTGGAAACAAATCCCAGTGCTGCAACAGCAGGGATTCCAACACAACAAAACCTCCCCAGACCTGGAGCAGCAGCATTTAAACTCCTTTCCATCCTGTATCTCATCAGCACTGACTCCCTGCAGCTGGTCCCTCTCCTCGGGATGCTGCTGGGAGAGGGAGCCCTTCATGGAGAGCACCTGGGAGCCCAGAGTCAGAGAATCATTGAGAGGACCTTAAAGCCCACCCAGTGCCATCCCCTGCCCTGGGCAGGGACATCTCCCACCCAGCCCAGGCTGCTCCAAGCCCCATCCAGCCTGGCCTTGAACCCCTCCAGGGATGGAGCAGCCACAGCTTCTCTGGGCAGCCTGTTCCAGTGCCTCACCACCCTCATCGTAAAAAATCACTTCTTTCTGTCCTGTTTAGGCCAAGCCCTTCCCTTGGGCATGGCCAGAAGAGCCTTCACCTGTCCTGCCGTGCAATTTTGTCCCCGTTTTGGGGGGATCCTGCCTGGCTGTGCCTGTGCCTGGCTGGCATGCAGCAGAGAAGGGTTCCATCCATGAGAGAGCACATCCCGACCAGCTCCAGTCCCGCAGACGCTGTGGCTCGGCTTTATTCCCGTGTCATAGCGTGGTGGCAGCTGTAATGGAACTGCAGGCACGCAGGAAAACCAGCCCCCAACAACCCTGCTGCCTAATTGGGAGCTGCTGGGGCGCCAGGGGCAGATGGAGACCCCTCACAGGCACCTTCTGGGGGGGGGTTAAACCCATAGAAAACCCTCCAACCAAATGTTTTCCCAAAAATTTGTATAACCACTGGGGGGGGAAAGTTACCAACCACTGTGAAATCGAGCTGGAGCTGTGTTTCCAGGAATTAGAACCAAAAGTTCCCAAACCAAACTCCAGTTTCCTTTCTGGAGGGTTTCCAGAGGTGGCTGCTGAGCGTTATTCCGGGTGTGATCCTCGGGATGGGTGCAAGTGCTGGCTCCCGCCTGCAAATATGATTTTCCTCCTGGTTCTGCTCGGTGCTCCCAGTCCTGGCTGCTCCCTCTTTTTCTCTCTCTCTGCTCCTGGAAGCTGGAAGGAGGTTCTCCTCTCCCCTGGTGTGGGTGACCACCCCTCGCACACACCTCTTTGGCCGCCCTGTCAGCTTTACATCGACCACTGTTGGCTGCAGTGGAAGTAATTGTTTTAATTTTCATAATTACCGCAAGGCCACTGCCTTTCCGGGATAAAAATATAGTTGGAAGCAGCCAACGGTGTCTCCCAAATCCTGTGGAAATCCCTGCTAATGCTCCCAGCTTTGCCTGGAAACCCAGACAGAGGTGTTTGCTCTTGGGGCTGGGATTCTCAGGGGTTGTTGTTCCTTTTTCCTTCTCTCAGCAGAAGACAGGGAAGGGCAGATGAGCAGGGGGTGACCCTTCTGCAGGTCCCCGAGGGGCTGGGTGTGACGGGGGACCCTCAGGGTCTCTGGGGAGCCCGAGCCAGGGGAACTGGAAGGGAGGGGAAGAGGTGCTGCGGCCGGGCTGGCTTACAGGAAAAGAGAAGAACCAGGAAAGGGATTTGCATTTTAAGTTAATGAGTGTAAGGAGGCAGAGGAGGAGCTGCCCCTGGGGAGGGGTGACAGCCCTGTCCCTCCAGCTGGCAGCCTGGGAGGGACTGCAAACTTCAATTTAGGGATGTTTTGTCCCATTCCAGGGAAGCAGCTTTTTCTGAGCCAAGAGGATGAGGGGCCAAGCTCAGCTTTCCTCCTCAGTGTCACCCAGAGGTGCCTGCGGCCAGGGATGGGTGCTGGATGGGGAGCAGGGCTTGCTCCGTGGCACTGGGGGGGAGCTGGGGGGATGCAGACCAGCTCCCGGTGAATACTCTTTACCTGCAAACCAAACCGGGGGGGTGGGCCCCTGAGGAGTGGGACACAGCCCCAGTAAACACCAGACTGTGGTAAACTGGTGGTGGGGAAGTGCAAGGAGCAGAAAAGCCCTGTAACACTCTGCTGTTACATTTCTCTGTGCCCCAAAACTCTCCAAGGAGCCGGGAAGGGCTGAGGGTGCGTCTCAGCTGTGCCGGATCCCAACTTCACCCCTTCTTACCCTGCCAAAAAATAACCTCGTCACCCCAAAAACCTGCCCGTCCCCCACGCAGGGGCATGGTGGCTTCACCCTTCTTCTTGGGGACACAGGGATGGGAGCTGCTCCTGAGATGTGCAGCTGCAGGAGAGGAGGACAAACACCATCCTTGTCACCTCAGTTATTTTTCCAGGCGTGTGTTTAATCCGTTCAAGGTTACGGCGTGAAGCATCCTGTGTCCCAGCGGATGCAGCCACCGGAGCTGGGAGCAGGGAGCTGGTTTCACCTTGCCGTGGAACACCCTGCGGCTGCCCCGTGTTGGTTTTCACAGGGGTGTTTGCAGAGGACGTGCCCTTGAAGGGCACAGATAAGATACTGATGACTGGGAGCAATTCCCTCTGCTATTTAAAACCCTTCCGTGAGCAGGGAGCTCCTCAGCTGGTCCCCTGCCGCAAGGGCAGGCAGGGCACGGGGGTGACAGGGACACTGCTGCCAGCTCTACCTGTGCCCATGCCTTTCCCTGCAAAGCCATCCCTCCAAAACCAGTAACAACTGGGATTTAATGGGGCTGGCTCTATTCCTTCCTCTCCAGTTCGGGGTTTCTCTGCTCTCCCCTCCCCGTGGCAGGACAAGGGGGGTGTGGGGTCTGTGAGAGCGTGTTTTCATCCACCTGCCTGGGGAGGTACGCTCTGAAACGGGCCTCTCCTCCAATAAAAATACAGTATTTACTGGACAATTTAATATTTTCAAATATTTGTATGTTTTGTAAACACACAGTTTGAGGAAACTGTATTTTCTGCAACGCTGCTTTGGCGTGACTCACCTTCTCTCCCTTTTGTTTTTGTACCGTTACTTTTCTTGCTCGTTGTGCCTTTATTCACAGTGGTGAGGTCTTCCTGGGACCTTACAGAGTGAAAACAAACAAATAATAATAACCCAAAAGAACAGACCCCAAAGATTCATAAAATGGCTTTGAAATTGAATTCATCTCTTGCTAATCTGATCTGCAGGAAGCGCAGGGGCAAATCAAACACAGCCCATCTCCTCATCGTTTGAGAGCTTCCCCGAGCAAGGACACCAGGCCGGGCTGGGCACCTAATTATCCTATTTTGTAATTATAGCAGCAGCCACAGCCTCTGCCTCCGTGTTATCTGCCTGCCCAAATGCTTCCCGTGGGGCTGCCTGCACCCCCATCAGGGTGGGCATTTACAGCCGGAGCCTGGCAGGGCTGGGATTCCTCCGGCTGAGCCCTGGCTGGGGCTCCCGGTGTCCCCTGCAGGGGTGGCACAGGCTCCAGGGGTGGCACAGGCTCCGGGGCTGTGGGGACACCCCCTCTGCCCGCCCTGCTGCAGCAAAGCCTGGTGAGACCCCAGGAGAGCAGGGTCAGAGCTCGTTTGGGGCAGCTGGGGTTTAATTCCAGCAGGATCTGGAGCAAGGATTGCCTCTGGAGCAAGGGTTGCCCCGGGAGCCAGGTGGGAGCGGGCACCGCTGGGTGTTGGGGCACCGCAGAGAGGCTTTGCCTGAAATCTTTTAGGGAAAAAACCCCAAATACAATGAAAAGTGCAACCAACGTAAACTTGATGTCATCTTTTATCCAGGGTGGCTCCTGCTTTTGCTGTTTTCTGCACAGAGATTTCTTAAAAGAATAATTCGGCATAAAAAAAAAACCCAAATGGTTTTCTTCACTGCTCCCAGGAGCAGGTGAGCTCCCGGTTCATTTCCTGCCTCCCAGCTGGACACTGGCCACTGCATTTTCCCCAGTGGCCAGGGGCAATGACACTGCCACCCCCCAGCAGGGACAGCCACCCCCGAGCCCCCCACAGCCCCCACCCAGCAGCCAGGGCAAGGGCAAGCTGTGATTTTCTGGGTTAATTGCCAGGATGCCAGCGAAGGGGAGAGACAGAGATTCCTTTGTGCTGGCTCCAAGTGCCTCCATTCCAGGAGAAGGGCTTTAAAACCGACCTTGCTTTGTGTGGCCGGCCCTGCCTGACACTATTTGCACAAGTGGCTGAGCTGACAAAGGCAAAACGGGGAATTCCTGGAGATTTTGGGCAGTGAGGTATCTCCTGGAGCAGCCCCCAGACTCTGAAGCCCTGGTTTTGTTTTCCTCCCTGGGGTTTGGATCAGAAAATCCAAATACCATGATGAGCAGAGACGATGCTCCCAAAGGAGCTGCTGCATCGGGGTCCTGGGACTGCCTTCTCCCCACTCCTGGACACCCATGGAGGTAGAAGAAGGTAGAAGAAGGAAGATGAACCACCAACACTTGGTCCTCCAAGCCCCTGTGACCTCCAGGGGTCCAGCCACCCAGCACCCACAGTTCCCCTGGCACCTCAGGACCCCAGGCTGCAGCTGGATTATGCCAAAATGAGGAGAAAGAAATCTGTTTGTTTTCTAATTTCATAAAATTCAAAGTAGTTTGTATGTGGCAGGACTGGCCAGCAGCTCTCCAGATGCAGCAGGTTGTGTTTCCAAGGCTTTTTCTGCCCAGTTCCATGGGGCTGGCAGCTGGTGCAGCCTGGGCTGGGTGCCTGGTGGGGCACAGCCCCAGGGTGCCCCCCTGGGAAGGTCCTGGAGCAGCTCTGGAAGTGGCTGCTGGGTGGGAACCCTTCCCAAGGCAGGATGGGTTTGGGCAGGAGACACTGGGGGATGCAGGGAACATCCCTGGAGAAGGTAGCTCTTCCCAGGGTGGTGTTTTCCTGGAGCTGCAGCACTGGGATCCTCCCCCAGGGACGGCGTGGGGACCCCTGGGACATCTCTGGTGACACGAGCTCTGATGGAACCATACACAGGTGGGACTTTTCCACCTTTCTTTCAGAGCCGGTGACTGCTCAGGCCAACAAAGTGCTTTCCCAGGCGGAAAAAAAGAGCCGCCTTGGCTGAACTTCCAGGGAAGGGGAGGGGGGGGCAGCTACGAACGCCCTGGGAACCACAGAACAATCAGAGGAAAGAGGAAAGTGATGATAACGAGCAGATCTCAGCTGTGGGCCTTGCCTCGGGTGGGTTTGCTAAACAAAAGCAGCTCGGAAAAGTGCGGATCTAAGAAGCAGCGGGCGCTGAGCAGCTTCCTTGCCCCTGGAATTCCCAGGGTGTCAGCAGCTCCTGAAGGCAGAGGAGTGGAATGGGGAGAAAACCAGGCAAACTGAGCCTGGAGGAGCCTCCCGGGCTCCTTGTGTTAAGGTTGGGCAAGTTTTGGAAGTCTGGGACGAGTGAAAAATGTGTGTGATGGAGGGGAAAGGAGAGGGCAGGGGATTGATGCTGGGCTTGATGGAGCAGGAGCTGGGGCTGGAGCTGGAGCTGGGGCTGGAGCTGGAGCTGGAGGGGGGAAACAAGGGCAGGCAGCAGGGAGGGGGGGTAAGAAAAATGGATTCTGTCAAGCTAATTTGATCTATTTTTAGATAAAACTGTAATTAAGTCAGTGTTTGATGACAGCAGTGCTTCTAAGGTAAAAAGGGCTTCTGTTCTGGGTCTGATCTGTAACAAATGCAGGATGGCACAGATTAAATGGATCAGAAAACGTCTGCTGGCCACGAAACACAATTACAGGAGAAGAAGATTCCTCATTTGTTCCATGTATCCAGGAGAGACCCTGGGGAATCGGCTCCTGACTTTAAACTGCTGCTGAGCACAAGTAAACAACACGCCTAAGGTCACCCGTGAAGAAACAAAAGATGGGAGTCATTCCTCAGGAGGGGGTGCTCCCTCCTGGGAAACCGGGGCTGGAAAAGACCCAGAGGGATCCTGGCGGGGGAGCCGGGGTCAGGAGCAACCTGCAAGCCCAGAGAAGGCGGCAAACAGAATTGGTGTGCTGTGTGCCTGGCCAGGAGGCTGAGAGGGTTTGACAGAAACCAGGGTGAAGGGGATGGTCTTAATGAGAACCAGCCTCCCTGCCTGTCCGTGATCCCTGCCCGACTGCCTCGGCCACAGCCTGGAGGAGCAGGGAGGCTTGACCCCACCTGTGGGTCCCACGGGAACCAAACCCCAGCCCCGAGCGGCTTTTGGGAGCCAGGGGAGGTACCCCGGGCTCTGTGGCCCCAGAGATGGGGGCGCTGCCAGATGTGCACCATGCCAGCTGTGCGTGCGGCCGCCTGGGCCGTAGCTGCCACCCAGATGTGTTCCAGCTGTAGGTGCTGCAGCTGCAGCCACCATCACCTGCATGGGTCTTGGATACCCCATGGCTGCCAGCTGTGCCCTGGCCCTCACAGATGTGCCCCAGCTCCAGCTGTGCTCCCCCAGTTCCAGTTGTGCCCCCAGCTCCAGCAGTGTCCCGGCCCCAGTTGTGCTCTCCCAGCTCCAGCTGTGCTCCCCCAGCGGTGCTTGCTCCCCTCTTCTGTGCCACAGCCCCCCTCTTTTCTTGCTCTCAGCTGTGCCGCCTCCCCCAGGGGTGCCCTCCATCCAGCTGTGCCCGGCTGCCCCCCCCGCCCCGTATCCAGCTGTTCCCAGCTGTGCCCTCGCCGCGGCCCCATAGCGCCCCCTGGCGGCCCGGCCGCCTCCCTCGCCTGTTAAAGGTTTCCTCATTCGGCCTCTCCTTCCCCAAAATCTCTGCCACCTTTATAAATTAAGCATTTTCTCCTCCAGCCCACGCACGGAAATTGGCCCAAAGGGGCCAAAGGGGCTGCTCAGGAGCTTTTGGCGACACCTGGATTTGCAGGGAGTGTGAGGGAAAAGCTTTTACCCCACATGGTTTTCAGGCAGTGGAAGTTCCCGTCCTTCCAGGGCATTTCATGGGTGCCAGAGAAAGATTCCTTATTTCACATAAAAGTGGTGAATGCGAAACAGGAGAAAAGAAACAGTTTTAGGTGGTACCCAAGCACTGTGAAACAGGCTCAAAGCAGGAGTGGTGTCTAATTCTTGGACCTGAACTTTGCACCGATCCAGCACGTGTCTGGAAGAACCCCGTTCTCTGCCAACCAAATCACACCTCCCTCCGATGCCAGTGTCACACCCTGGGTCCTGTCCTTCACTTGAGCCCTTCACCTGAGAGCTGGGGAGGGACTCTTGATGAGGAAGAGGAGCTATAGGAGGAGGTGGAAGGGTTTGACACTGAAAGAGGGGACATGGAGCTGAGATGTGGGGAAGAACTTCTTTGCTGTGAGGGTGGTGAGACCCTGGCCCAGGTTGCCCCCAGAAGCTGTGGCTGCCCCATCCCTGGAGGGGTTCCAGGCCAGGCTGGATGGGGCTTGGAGCAACCTGGTGTGGTGGGAGGTGTCCCTGCCCGAGGGGCTGGAGCTTGATGATCTTTAAGGTCCCTTCCTACCCAAACCATTCTGTGACTCTGTGTCCCCAAGTTCCCCGGGCAGGGATGGACAGGACTCATTCACACTGTGGTGCAGGCTCTGGTCTCCCCCACACGGTGTGAGGGGACCCCCCCCAGCCCTCCACCTGGGGGACACTCGCAGCCAAGGTTGGGGGGACAACGAGTGGTTTTGGGGGTCTGGCCTCACATCAGTTCATGCCCAGGCTGCTGCAAAATGAGAGCAGTTATTTTTTTTTATTCATTTATCTCCCAGCAGCTTCCTGACAGGCTGCTTCTGGTGGGGGAAATGGGCAGAAGGAGGACAACGGGGAGCTGGGGAGGGTTTGGCTCTGCAGCTGAGCTGAGTTCTGGGGGACACGGGGCAGAGGGTGCCCATGGGACGGGGCAGCAGGGCACAGCGGGCACACCGCAGCCTGTTTGCCATCATCCTCCAATGGCAGAGAAATAATCCCTGGAATTGGCAGCTTGAGAGGGAAAGGGTTGGGAAGCACGGAGGGAAGTGTAGCAGGGCTGTACCCCCTCCTCAGGGCAGGCAGGCAGAGGTCCTGGCAGGCCCATGGGCGATGGGGGAGGCAGGCTGGCTCAAATCCTTGTCCTTCACCTGGGCTGGAGTCCAGCCCCGAAATAGCAGTCCAAAAACAAGATCACATGGGAGGAAAAAAATAGCAAGGCGAAGGATTATCCATACTTCCTTGTCCTATGTGGGTGCAGAGCGGTGGTGCCCGTGCTGCCAGCCGTGGTGCCACCCTGGTCCCAGTGCACTGCGGCGTTCACCAGCTGATGCCAGCTTTCTCCTGGGATCCAGCACAGCCCCGATGCCCGCACCCATCTGAGGGACGCTGCCTGTGAGTCTTTGAGGGCACAGGGGTGGTGGGCACATCTCTCCGGGGGGCTGCCCACCTCAGGGGAGCAGGGCGAGGGGCTGGGTGCCCACCCTGGGGTAAGCTGGTGGCGTTGTCTCCTGGCTGTCCCCACCGTGCTGCTGCTGCCACCACCACCAGGTCCCCTGCACCCTAAGCCAGCAGGTGAGTGCTTCCTCCAGCATCCTCATGCTGTGTCCCATCCCTCCTGGTGTGTCCCATCCCGTCCCCCCACCCAGGGCATGGCACCAGCCCCCTCCCCAGTGCCCTGCAGCGCGTTCCTGGTTAAGTCCTGGCCCAGTTTGCAGCATGGACTGGGCGTGTGTCACTGGGGGAACAACTGGGGTTTCCTTTTCCTCCAGCCGGGCTGGGAGCTGGCAGGGAGGCAGGAGGCAGAGGGGGAGGATTCTCCACCCCAGTGCCGTTTCCCAGCTCATACTGAGCTGAGCCCTTCCTCCCAGGAGAGGGATGGAACCCAGGCTGGGGGGCTTGTGTGGGTCTCATTTTAAACCAGACTCACAGA
>VXBW01004744.1:114558-150711 GCA_013400375.1 Thinocorus orbignyianus
GGGGGGGAGAGGAGCCGCTGGGGTGGGGGGTGCTGCTGGCATCGGGATGGGTGCCAGGGGCTGGGGAGAGAAGCACCTACCTCTTCCTCGGGGCAGAAGGCAGCTCTATGGTTAATTATTCACTCTGCTTCCAAACAACCCTCAAGAAGCATTTATTATTGATGGGACGCGTAGGTGCAGACGTTCTCGGGCAGGAGCAGGAGCCAAAAGCCTGGGAAATAACACAGGCACCGGCTGGAAGCGGGCAGGAGGAGGCAGAGCTGGCTGGGAGGGGACAGGGGTCCCCATCCCTGTCCCTGAGGGGTCTCAGCAGGGCAGCAGCCCCCAGGGGTCACCGCAGGGACTTGGTGTTTGTTTTCCTGGTGACCAGGGCAGGAGCCTGCGGTTGCAGCGAGTGTTTGCTCCGGGCTGTTGGCTCCCTCCCGGGGCCGGCTGCCTTCGGGACGGGCAGAAGAGACACGATGCTAAATTTGGCAGCCCCCCCCAGCATCAGGGCTGCTAATTACAACCACACCTGGGGGTCAGGAGGCAAAGGGCAGGGTAGGACGGGGGGTCCGGTCACCCCCCAGCTCTGCAACAAGGGGGATGTTCCCTCCCGTGAGAAAAGCATTTCCTAATATTCCTCAGGTCCAAATAACCCAAATGCCTTTCGTCCAGGAAAGCCTGAGCCAAAGCCAGGGCCAGGCTTTCGGGTTTTTTTTTTACCATGCAGAAATGTTTGGCGATGTCAGGCTTATGTTTTGTTTCTATTTCCAACCCGTGGCTGAAATGGCAGGAGGGAATTTTGTTCAACCTGATAGAAATCAGGAATATTGGGACGCGGGGAAAGGCCAGAGCCTCACCTCCATCGCCTCCCCACTGCTGGGAACAGCGTTTTTATCAAAACCTCTGGGCTCAGGGGGCTTTCAGTCGGGGCTACTCATCCAAATATACATGTTAAAAGCTTCTTCTAAGCAAGCCTGAGATCACACGGCTCTAAAACCACATGAAAGCAGCCCCAGAGGCTGGGAACTCCTTGCACTTGCTTCTTGAGCCCCACAGCCAGCTTGACGCACAGCCGTGGGGCTTGCACCCCAAGAACCCACCACCAGCACCTCAAGAACCCACCACCAGCACCCCACAAACTCGTTGCCATCACCCCTCAAGCCCACTGCTGGCACCCAGGAGCCTACCACTGCCTCTGGGCACTGGTACCAGCTCCCTGGATGTTGGCCCCATCCCCAGGGAGATGGAGCCGCATTTTTTCCCAGGTTTTTAATGCCAAGCTCTCCCTGCTCCAAGCACGGTGCCAGCGTTGGCAGGCACAGCCCCTTCCCCACAGCTGCCCCACGGCAAGGGCAGGGACCCCCATCCCTGGGAGGTGATGGAGAGGTGGGGGGGGCAAAGGATTTCTCTGGAATAAGGAGAAATACCCCGATCCACAGGGATTTGGGCTGGAAAAAAACGAGTACGAAGGAGAAAACGGGCTTTTCCTCCAGCTCCTGGGGTTGGTCTCCCCGCCGGGGGCGGGAGGGAGGTCCGTCGGCAGCGCAGGCAGCGCGGGCAGCAGCCCCCCCCCCGCAGGTGACCGCGGCTCCAGAGGGTGGATGCGACCCAGCATCACCGCCCCCTTTCCCCCCCCTCAATCCCCGCATCCTCCCGCCGCCCAGACGCGGCTTCTCGGCAGCAGCAGCAGCTNGCTGGTGGGGTTGAAACCCCCCCGGGATGCTCAGGAGGGTCCCAGGGGATACGCGGATGCGGAGGGATGGGGCTGGGGCGGGGAGGCAGGTCCCTTTTATCCAAGGACAGACCCCTCGCAGGATTTCGGGGGGTGCTGCTCCCCACCTGGCTTGGTCCAAAACCCCCAAACCGCTGCCCCCCACCCTGGGAGAGGGGAAAAATTCCCCCAAAAAAGACCGGGAATGTGGTTTTAAATCACAATCCCAACGTTGCTGCAAATTAACCCAAAGCTTTGGGCAGAAGCCCGGCTCGGAATTCGAATCGGAATGTAAAAAAGCATTTTAAGTGGCAAAGCAAAATATTTGGGGCATTAAGAAAAGGAAAAGGTGTTTTGCTGGAGTGACGCAGCACCATGAAATGCTTCATTTTTTTTTTGATGCAGAAATAAATAATGTTGCCTTAAAAAAAAAAGTCCTTGGGGCTACTCCAGCCAGATGGCCAAGTCCTGCTGGAAAAACTACTCTTTCTTTTTTTAACTTGCCTGAGATTTGGTAAGTTGGGATCTTACTTGAAGCAATTGTGTGTCGCTGAGCTCCGCTCCCCCTCACCTTTCCCTGCCCAAAGGGCCAAGTGCTGAGCATCACCTCCTCCTCCTCCTCCTCCTTCTCCTCTTCCTTCTCCTCCTCCAGCTCTGGAGCCCTGGCTGCCCAGGTCATTCCAGTGTCCCCAGGCCATTCCGGTGTCCCCAGGTCTCAGCAGAATTCGGGAAGGGTGGTTTCAATGGGGAGGGGCCTGGGAAAACGCTGGTGAGGCAGGTGAGGAGAAAATAAGCAAGAGCAGTGATTGAGGAAGATAAGAGGGGGGTAAATTAATTTTGTACCACTCACCTGGTTTCCCAGCCAGTCACCCCATGACACCCCAAGGTGCTCAGCACCCCGTGTCAGGCTGCGGCACCCCTCGCCGTGCCCAGGGGCTCCGGAGGCCGAGCATCAGGTGCCACCCACGCAGCCCAGGGTGCCACTGCCATGTGGGGGGCACATCAGTGGTGTCTCAGGGGGGTTTCCTGCTCCAGCTGCCACCCCCAGCCCTGCCCATCACCCCAGCAGCCACCCTCTGGATGGTGGGAGCATCCCCTCGCCTACCCCCTTGCTCCTGGATTCACTCCCTGCTCCAGGGGAAGCTCCACACCAGCATCCCAGCATCTCCCCTGGCCCTGGGCTGGGAGGGGGCTGCAAATGATGGAAACAGGGACACCAGGCACCTCTCAACCCCGAGATGTACAGGGAGATTGGCACAAGCAGGGGTCTAAAGTTTAATGGGTTCCTGAGGGCTGGTGGGGGCTGGGAAGAGATAAGGCAGCACAATGTCCAATTGTTCCTCCAGCCACCCCCCGAGCACCCGGAGGGGCAGGAACACACACTTTGGATTAGGGCTGGACACATTTCGGGTCCACCAAGGTCTCCAGCCAGCCCCAGAGCTCTGCAAGCCCTCTGGATAAACTTTCCTTCCCAGCTCCACCCCAGCCCCGGGTGGATAGACTTTCCCCTCCCCAGCTCCCCAAATGACTTTGGCCTTCCTCCCACTCCTCAGACCTTGATCTTCCTCCCAACCCGGGCAGCTCATCCTGCAGCTGGCTACGGCTCCTTCCACTTTATTCCCCTTCAGCTGCGTGGCTCAGCTCCTACTCGCTGCTTCTCCAGCCAAAACCCTGCAGTGCTCAGGACCCCTGTCCCCCGACGTGGTGACAGGGATGTGATAGCTCCCGGTGGCTGCTTTATCAGGATTTTCCCTTTGGATAACTGGCAGGAACAAGCCAAGATGCCCAGGGAGGTGAAAGGGGCTGGTGGGGACGCATGGCCCCGGGGATCAGCAAGGGCTCAGCACCTGCACCCACCCAAGCAATTAGAGCTTGGAGTAATTAGTATTTGGCATCTTTGGTTTGGCTCATCTGGCAGCTCGGAGCAGGGTGCAGTGAGGAGTTAGAGCTGAGTCACAGGGTCCACAAGGGTAACGGCCCCAGCAGTTTTGTTTCAGTCTCTTTTCCTCTGATTTCAACGTGCTCCCAACGATGAGCCTGTGGAAGAGACCAAACCCAGAATTTCAAGCACCTTCCTGCATTTCTTTTCTCCTTTGACACCAAGTCAGAAGTCAAGAAAATAACAGAAATCCCCTCTCCCCACTCCCCGGCTTCTCCTCCCTGCCGGGGCTGCATCTACCTGTTGCAGGGAAAACTCCCAGGGCTCGTTTTGGAAGCACCAGTGCCCTTTTCCTGCAGAAATCAGCTGGGTGCAGTTTTTGCCAGCTCCCAGGTGCTGGATGTGGCCTGTAATTAGTGCAGGAACCCAACCAAACCGCAGAGGCTTCCATCCACCGCTCAGCCAGCCCTGGTTTGCGTGAGCCGCCGTCTGGGGGAGGAAGCACAAAGGAGGGATTTTTTAGGAGAGGCCACAACCCTGAACCACCAGCACACACATTTCATCAGCAAATAAGCCTGGCTTCGGGGCACTAATTAGAGAAAGAAAGTTGTAGCTTTTTCAATGAGGAAACAATCACTGATTTTTATTTTAATGGCACAGTCATCCTGCCCGTGCATCCTTGGTTGGCCGGGGGGAAGCTTTGGCTTTGTGGGGCTGCGACCCCTCTCTGGGCACCCACGACCATCCTTGAGACAAGATGTGCTGTGGGTCCCACTCAGGAGGATGCCAGAGTACCCACGTACAGCATCCCCTGCAGTAAATCCCCTCATCTGCTGGGACAGGGGGTTATTTATTACTCCCTTTGTCTGGCACCGCTCAGTCCTGGCTCTTCCCCCTGGGTTTTGGGGTTGTTTTGTTTCTGTCTGCAAATATTTGCCTCAGTTTACCAAGGTCTGGCTGGTGGCTTCGGGCAGCTCTGGTGGTGCTGAGTCCGTCCCTTTTCAGGTGCTTGGCAAAGATTGATGTGTGCCTGCTGGTGCTTGCATCCCAGGTCGGGGCAGCTGTGATGTCCCCTGTCCCAAATCCCACATTCCAAGGGCTCCAAGGGAGACAGTGGCAACCTTGCTGTGTGCCCAATGAAGTACCAGACCCCCAGGTTGGAATGTGGGTCCCAGAGGGACAGCAACAGTCCCTGTCCATGACCCTCAGCTCTCCCAGCCAACGGCTGACGATGCCTTGGGTGCAGGAGGAGGGGTGAAGGGGCCCTTCTCCACCAACCACAGCTTTAAGATGACCTGCAGCACCCTGGAAAAGACCCAGATAAACCAAAATTAGGGTTTGGGGTTTTTTGCCATTAACAGAACAGCCAACCTGTGGACCCGATAGCCTTTTCCAACCCCAAATTTCTTGAGCCTCTGACCCTCGCAGCCTCCCTGGACCACCCAGTTCCCAAATCCTGGTGTCACCCTCAGGTGCAAAGGCCACCCAGAGCCAGTGCAAACCCCTGCTGCGCTCAGGGGGCCGGTGATGGCAGAGCCCCAGACCCATTTTTGGGGAGGGGATGGTTGTGTCAGCCCCTCGGGAGTAGGGACGGGGGGGTGGGGAAACAAAGGCAGGGGAGCACACGTGTATTACAGAAACTCCTGGGAACTTTTGGCTTCTGCTTGGCAGGAAATAGGATTATGAAGCAAGAGGTGACGCCTCTCGGAGCCTGGCACCGTTTCAGGGGGTGATCCATCACAGGAGCTGTGAGAGCAGGGAAGAGCTGCAGGGAGGTGCAGGGACCCCGGGGGTCCTGGGGCCAAATCCTGGCCCAATATTGTTTAAACAGCAGTTTGGGGTAATTGTGAAAGCACAGCTGGGTCTGCCTTCATCTAAGCTGCTCGGCAGCAGCCCCTTCCTCCCCAGAGCAGCAGGAAAGCCAAGTACAGTCTCCCAGCGCCTTGAACAACCCCTCTTAGATCATCCTTAACTTCATAAACTCCAAAATCACAGGGGTACAGATGAGGTGGATGCACCTCTCTCTGAAGGGACATCCACAAATAAGAGCTTGCAAGGAATGGTGGAGAAAGACGAGCACTGACAACAGGTGAAACCAAACCTACCACCAGCGGCAGATAAATTCCCGGAGCAGTTGTTCGTTGGGGTGTATTTGCCCACGTGAGAGAGAGAGAGATCTTACAAACAAAGAGATCTTACAAACCCTTCCAGCAAACATTCCCTAAATGAGAATATTCCAGGGAGGTGCCCATCGGAGCCCTGACCCTCGCTCCAGCTGGGCTGCCCCCAGGGACCCACACATCACCCTCTCGGACACAGCACTGACTCCTGATGGGGGAGACTTTTAGAAAACTAGAAAATTTTTAAAATTTTAGAGATGCTGTGTGTATTTTCTGCCGCTGCAGAAGTCACTGTGAGCCACCACCCTGCGGGCCCGGCCGGGTTTGTCTTTGCAGCAGCTGACAATAGACAATCTCCCTGTGGAAGAATTTGTTGAAAACCAGTTGAGCGGGAGGGAGGGAGGGAGGGATGAGGGACAATTGCTTTGTCACCGTCTCCCTGCCCCGGCGTGTTGTGTGGCCTCTCTGAATGCAGTAATCCTCCCTCACTCCCCGCCTGTCAAAGGAGATGCCTGACTCAGTGTTTCTCAGCAATAGCAGTTGCTATTTTTTGCCTTTGTTTCCAACACCAGTCTCTGTTGTTCTAATGCCACCGGGGAACAGGAGCGGGCGCTGAGGCTTTGCAGAAGCCCTCAGTGACTTGCAGATTTTATAAACCCTCCGTGCCCCAAGCGTGAGGTGTTCAAGGGGGTGGCACTGCCCTCCCCAGGGACGGGGACTCGCCTCCTCCCAGGGTCAGGGGGAAGGTTTCAGGGCACAGAGAACCCCATGAGTTAAAGGCGGCAAAACTCTGGCCAGCACAAGGAAAAGGAAAGGAAAACAGCATCCCCAAAAATGCTTCATTTTCCCAGCTGCTAAACGCGGCAGAAAAAGGCTAACACTGACCCTCGGAGAGTGCCATGGTTGATATTTATAAATTCCTTTCAGGAATAGCTAATACACAGCCAGTGCTAAATATTATTCTATTAACCCCAGCCCAGTATCCTAACAGGCATCCACTGTCTGGCTGAAACCTTAACCTTTGCTTTAAGAAGGTAGAAAACCCTCCCTTCTGGGTCTTCACTGACTCGAGAGTGAATTCAGAGGAGCCCCCTTTGCCGTCCTCTTGGTGCTTTTCCCAAAGCCCCAGGTCTGCCCCTTCCCAGGATGAGAGGAATGAAATCCCCCTGGAAAACTGCAGTCTCCAGAGCAGTGCCAGCGGAGAAAGATAACAGTGAGGGGAGAGCAGAGGGGGAAAAAAACTGATAAAAATGATCTGGTGACCAAAATACCACACAAAGGGTCACTGACTGGTGTGGAGAAGGCAGCTATTCCAGCAAGCTGGAAACCTGAGGAGCATAGATGGGAATCCCATCACACAGGGTGAGAGAGCCTGGAGCTCCCTGAGGCCGTGGGTCACCCTCCACCACCCAGTGCCAGGCTTTAATTACACAGGGCAATAATTACAGTCACCCAGCAATTACCATCTTCCTCCCCCAAGCCCAGGTGCAGAAGGTGCCATGCTGCCTGGCAGCCTGTGGTTTCGGTGTGGGACCACCAAACCCTCCCAGCTCCCCATCCCAGTGCTCGGCTGGAAAAATCACACCCATCTGCTGCCTCCTGCAATCATGGAATCACAGAATGGTCAGAGTTGGAAGGGACCTTAAAGATCAGCCAGTTCCAACCCCCTGCCCTGGGCAGGGACACCTCTCCCTAGAGCAGGTTGCTCCAAGCCCCATCCAGCCTGGCCTTGAACCCCTCCAGGGATGGGGCAGCCACAACTTCCCTGGGCAACCTGTTCCAGTGCCTCACCACCCTCACAGCAAAGAACTTCTTCCTGATATCTCATCTAAATCTCCCCTCTTCCAGTTTAAAACCTTAACAGGGTGCCTGCTGCCTGTGTGTCCCTTTACCAGGGTGCCAGCCCCATCCCTGGCTCTGTCACTGACTCACAGGGTGACATCCAAAACCCCCTTTGTCCCCTTTAGACCCATTTCTGGAGCGGTGATGTCCTGGTCTGGGTTGTCCTCCTGAAGGTTTGCACTTTGTCCACAACGGTCTAGACACACACATACACACACACCCCACGGGTCACAAATGACTCACGACTTTCTTGCCCTCAGAAAGTCTGCCCTCGCTTCTGGCGCTTAATTTAGGTCTGTGCTTCAAGAGTCGAAATCTGGGCGTCAGCCTTGACCTCAGATCTTTCCTTCCCACGTCTCTGGAGTTAGCAGATCCGGCTGTCCCACCTCCAGGCAAGCCCTGCCAGCACTTGCCCGTGCAGGCACCTTGTTTCTGCCTTTCTTCATCATGCTTGGTTTTTCTGAGCTCGCCAGCAGCAGCTCCCACCGCTGCCCTCCGCAAGCCACCACCAGAGACCACGGCTGGATGGCTTCTCCAGAGATGTCCTCAGGCACCCCCAGCACCACTCAGGGACAACATCCTGGTGCCATCCTCTTCCTCACCTTCCTCACACCTCCTCTTCCTCCACTCATATGTCATTCTGCATGGAGAGGGTGGCAAAGCTGGGCACGATCTCCTCCTGGCACTGCCAGACAGTGCTCCTCTACCCAAACAGGACCCCACAAGAGGCACCAACCATCCCGAGGTAGGACCAGCCCCAGCGGTGGTCCATGCAAAGTGCAGCCAGCCCCCCAGGCTTGGCTCCCACCGAGCATCCCCAAGCCCAGGGCATCTTGCCCAGCCTGCAAGTCGAAGGTCCAGGCACCATCACCCTCCCTTGGCCAGGGTGGCCCCAAAAATTGCACGCCCAGTCTGTCTGATGTGCGTGGGGGTCACGGGGAAGAGAAGCAGAAGCCCCCAGCCACAGAGGAGACCTGAGAGCAGCCTTCCAGGATCTGAAGGGAGCTCCAGGAGAGCTGGAGAGGGACTCTGTCAGGAAGTCTAGTGACAGGACGAGGGGGAATGGTTTTAAACTGGAAGAGGGGAGATTTAGATGAGATCTTAGGAAGAAGTTCTTTGGTGTGAGGGTGGTGAGGCACTGGAACAGGTTGCCCGGGGAAGTTGTGGATGCCCCATCCCTGGAAGTGTTTAAGGCCAGGCTGGATGGGGCTTGGAGCAACCTGCTCTAGGGAGAGGTGTCCCTGCCCAGGGCAGGGGGGTTGGAACTTGATGATCTTGAAGGTCCCTTCCAACTCTGACCATTCTAGGATTCTATGATTCTCTCAGGTCTTTGCTCTGGTCCCACGCTGCTCGGGCGGACAGGAGGGGGAGATCTTTACCGTGACAAAGCCAGGCTGCTCAGCGGCAGATGAGCTCCAGATCCCAGCTCTTTGCTTCTACCAGAGACACTCTGCACCCAAAAGCCCCCTGAAAGTGGTGCCTGGAGCTCAGTACCAGAGGATGTAGCTGCTTTCTGCACATCTCCTCTGCCACACACTCCCTGGGACAGTGGCACACACACCGCCAGGGGCACAGGCCACCTTCTTCTGCATCCCTGCACCATCCAAGCAGGAGATGGACCACGCTGTCCCCCCCCATCTGCTTCCAAACCCCCTCCCAAAGACCTTGCAGAGGGCCGTTCCCACAGCCGTGGCCTGGCAGCTCCCCAAAACTGCCCTGCCTTTCACCCACTCTCATTATTTTTCCCCCCAGAGAGGTCTCTCGGTAATTCTCCAACAGCTGCACATCCTCACAGGGCTTGTTGATGTTACACACAAGAATCCTGCTCAATTGGGTACATTTTCCACTGGAATTTCCACCTCCCTTTATACTCCGGTTTCGATTGCGGGTCAAACCTTGGACGTGAAATACAAGTCTTTAACATCGAGTAAAACAACCCTCCCTTCCCTTTCCTTGATACTCCCTTCGCTGCGGGCTGCTCTAAAAGGCTTCCGACTGATGGGAAGAGCTTCCTGACTCCTAAACTGCCGGTGTGGGAGGGCTGTAGCTGACACCCATCCTCTGTGGGTACCACACACCAAGGGCAGAGAGAGGTACAGGCGCTTGGGGGATGCTCATTTACTCTCTGGGGACCCTGCACCCCAGCGTGGGGGATGAATGAGCAACTCCTGGAAAGAAAAAGATAAAAATCCCTCTGGGGGTTTGTCCAGGGCTTCCGAGAGCCAGTCCCTCCAGCTGGGGTGGGCAGTTGCCAGCATCAGGTGTTTTGGGGGGGTGTTATTGTGTCCCAGCCCAGTTTGGATCATGTTTGTGCCCTGAGACCAGCCAGGTTTCAAAGGGGAAAGCCGCCCTGTGCTGGGATGCATTTCCATAACTTTAAAAAAGAAATTCAGCTTTCAAAACTTCATCAGTCTCTTGCGTGGGGATGGAGACACCCCATAAACCTGTAAAACATTAACACCAGCGTGCAAAGTCCCTGCAGGCAGTGACTGCTCCCAGCACCCTGCTTATCCCAGTGTCAGGGACACGGGGATGCTGTTGTGGTGCAGCAGGGATGGGAATGCTCGCATCCCATGGGAGCCACAAGGCTGCCTTTTTGTCCCAAAATTTTTTTCTACTTAGCTGATCCAGGGCATCTTTCTGCTTCCCATCATCTCTTGGCTGCATCCCTGTGGGCTCAGCCTGAATTCACGGCTTTCCCCTGTGGCTGTGGAAACACCAGGCGGGATAAACATCCCCGTGTCTCTGTGCTGCCCACTCAGGAGCTGGAAATAAACGGTGTGGGTGTCCCCTCCAGCGCTCAGGAGAGCAGCCGAGTCCCATCAGGTAGTTCAAATTGCAGACATCTCTCCTGCCACGTGCTTTTTATGGCTGTTTGTTGTTTACAGGGATGGGAAAGGGTAGAAGAACCTTCAAAATAACCCATGCCCTCGCCTTTGAAGGGACTGTTACGGAAACTGGAGGCAGCATCCGAGACAGGGCACTGTTCTCCTTGGATTGGTGCAGCAGCAGCTGCCTGTTCCTGCCTGCTCCTGCTCAATGACACCAGGCTGCGGTGGCGGTGCCTTCTTCACCAATGATCCCAACCTCTTTACAGACACAGGTGCCTCAGTACGTCCCTGTCTGGGACAGGGAGGACCAGAATTAGGGATGTATGTTCTAGCATGACCTGGCATCTCCTGGGGTGTGATTCATGCTCCTTTCTAGGCCGGCCATGAGGATGACAAAGGCACAGCCTGGTGTCTCACGGGTCTCCAGAGGCACCTTCAGCTGAGAACCCCCTCAATTTTTGCCTATAGTCCATGGGTCAAAGAAGGGACCTGTCTGGCTCTACAGACAGCAAGAAGGGGAGATGCACAGCTTCTCTTATGAATTTACTCTGGTGGCTACTTGCCCTTGGCTAATTATTCTGGGGTTCTTCGCTGATTGTCTCATCTGCACTTAACAAGATTGAGGTTTGAGCTTGCCTTGCTCTGCTCTTTCATCTGAAACCTTCCTTGAGTGCTCTTATGCACTTTATGCTCTTACGCTTTTGCACTGTATGTCCGTTTCTCCAGCCCTAAAGTCATGTAGATAAGAAAATTGTTATTTATTGGAGGATTTTCCTGGTAATAGCAATTATTATCTCAAGCTTTTGTTGCGCTGTTAAGATATTGAGCAACAGCGTGCGCAGGAAAACCCAGCCCAAGCTGTTTACTCGGGCAGCTCAGAGGAAAAAAATCAGGCATTAGCTGCTAGATGCTAAATTTAAAATAAGATACTGAGCAGCAGAGTTAGGAACAGAATTCTTTCTGTCATTTTTTTCTTAGAATTTAACAAGACAAGCTATATAGTCCTTATACAAACATTTCAGAATGAACATGATTAAGTCCCTGCACGTTTTCAGCCTAGAAAATCACTGCTGAGCTTCTGGTGAACCCAGAAACCAAGTGATTTTCCTTGGAGCAGCCAAGACTGAGACTATGCTGGAGGAAGTCTGATTTCTGAGCTACGATATGTCTACTGATGGTTAACCACGAGGATGGATGTGGGGTTTTCACTTGGCCGGGAGATGAAACCCTCAGCTCCAGAGCATCCTCTGCTTCTTTGGGGAAGGACATGGTACGAAGCCTGAACCCAAACGCAAATCCCAGTTTTGAAGCCTGAGCCAGCCCTTGGTGGAGCTTGGCCACCCTTCAGAGGGCCAGCTGCAGGAAGTGTTGCATCCGTGAAAATTCCTGCTCTTCGCTCCTAATTCGAGCCTCATGCCTCAATAGCAAGAGCAGACTGAGATTTCATACTCGTCTGAGCACTGAGGGATCAGTGAGGGCTGGGGGCTGATGAAGGGGGAGGAAGAGGAGCAGTGAGTAGGCATATACTCGAGGTGGGGCCATCAGCAGGAGGGTTTGGCTTGGGGCAGAACCAGGGATGAGATGGGACATGGTACAGGAGAACCAGATCAGCCCCTTGGCATAAGAGCATTGCATAGAGTGAAATTTTGGGGTTAGAATCTTGCCATTTGGCGTCAGCTACTGGTTTTACTGGGCAGAGCTGGCCTGTAAAAATCAGCTCCCCACTGCCAGGCATCTGCGTCTCCCACATCTAGAGAGAAGGGAGGAGAACTGGAGGAGAGCACCCATAACCAGGGCAGGAAAACAAAGCTGTGAGAAGCTTGTCCATGGCCAGGAGCAGTGGCAGCTGGCACCACCGCCTGTCTGTCTGTCTGTCCGTCTGTCTGTGGGTACAGCCACACCTGCAGCCCCAGCCCAGACAGCCCCAGCACTCCCAGTTTGTGGTCTGACATTCTGCCCAGTGTCCTGCACGGACAGCGGGGGCGGGTGGCACAGTGACAAGTCGGGAAGTCAGGTGAGGTGTCACCCAGCTCAACCTCCCTGCCCACCGGGAGAGGGGTCCTCAGCAGGGTGGGGGTGGGGTCCCTGCTGCAGAGCAGGAGCCAAGGGGGGAGATGCCACTTTACCCCCCCATTGTCACACCGGGGCATGCCAAGTGTCCTCCTCCCAGCAGAATTTCCTACATCATCAAAAAAGATCCCAGCCTGCAACACGCAATTAGCTTTTGCAGCATCCCTTGAGGTTCCTGCTCCCTCCAGATGTTTTTCCCCTGGGAAGCAAACCCGGGCAGAGCCGAGGAGGAGAGCCACCACCTTCAAACACCCAAAACAAGGTACCTGCACCCCGGGCATTGTCCTTGAGTCCTCAGCAGCATTGGCAGCCCAGAGCCATCCTCTTCAGGTGCCAGAGATGAGACCATGAGGACTGAGCAACTCGTGGCACATGTTAGTGGCTTCTCCCAGCCAGTCCCCACCGGGAGGTCTTGGTCCACAGGGTCGAGATGCAGGAAAGCAGCGATGCAGAAAAGCATGGGAGAAGGAATAATGCTTTACACTGGTCTCAGTGTGAGCCTGCAGAGGGTTGAAAGGGCACTTGTGAAAGGCAGGGAATGCATACAGCCTCCTGGTGGGAAGGGAAAGCCCTTGGTGCTACACCCCTAATTGCCCTCTGTAATTAGGATGCCCGTTGCAGTGCTCCTGGGGCACTGGGGCAGTGAGAACATCCTCCTGCACTGGATGGACCGGCCTCACCCATGACCACCACGAATGGGGTCTTAAAACAAAGAAAAGCTCACCCTGGGGAGGGAGGGAGGGAGGCAGGGATGGGGCAGGGATGGGGCAGGGGGGCAGCAGCCACCCTCAGGCTCCTCCTGATAATCAGGCAGTTGCGTTCTCTCCCACTGCAATGCCCAAAGGTGTCCCCTCCTTGGATGCTCTGGGTGTGACACATCTTCCACCCCATCCTTCTCTGGAGAGACTGAGCCTTTGTGGTTCTCCATCCAGTGTGTTCTTTCCGTGCCGCAGGTCCCACGCATCTGGCTCGCTCTGGGAGTCAGGGCTCACATCCCCCACAGGAGGCTTTGGTTCTGCAGCCAGCTCTCCTCACGGACGTGTCCATGGGCTTGGTCCGAACCCAGACAGGACACAGGGGGCAAGACCCTCCTGGCAAAGCTCCTGCTCTCAGGCTAGATCTGCTCCTGGATGGGGAACTGTAATTAAGTTAATCACCAGATTGCAAAAGGGTGTGGGTGGGGAGGTGGGAGAGGCTGGAAGACAATTAGAAAGCGGATCATCACCTTGTTTTCCCGTCTCCCCACGGATGTCACCAGTTTGCTGAGACGTGGCAGTGGATGTCCCAGCTTAAAGGAGAAGCTGGGGTGTCCCAGGCTCAGAGCCAGGCAGAAGTTAGGCATGGCTTTGGAGCAAAACATCTATCTGTTGGCAGGCTCTGGGAGGTCCTCACCCCTGCAGTTCTGCCCCCGAGACACACACACACATCCCCACAGCCCTCTCTGCTCTGCAGAAAGATGAGACAGGAGCTAAAACAGCATTGGGATGGCAAGAAATGACCAAATCTGACCTCCCCAAAGGCACCTCGGGCAGGACAGGGCTCCTGGGTGGTGCTGGGGCAGTGTCACAGCATCCATCTGGGGCTGCCGAGGAGCTGCGGGGCTGGAGAAGAGCAACCATGGGGACCTGACCCCTGAACATGTGTTTCCCAGGGGCTGGCAGTGTCCGGGTGCCATAAGGTGTCCCCAGGGCATCCCGAGTGCTACAGATTTTCTCTCCTCACCTGGAGCCCTCACCTCCTCTAGTACAGTCATTTATTTTCAAATGCTGCCTCCGAGGGATGGGGATGGCTTAACCTCTGCTGCAGTTTGTAACCCAGGACCCCTTGTCCTGTCCCCCTGGGCTGGATGAAGCCTTTTCTTAATCCCTCTTTACCACAACACTCCTGGTGCTCGTTGTCAGCCTTTTTATGGCCAAAAAGCTCACTCGCTCTTGCCATTACTGATTCCCACTCAGTAAATTGCTAAAAGTTGCACATTTATGCTCCTGTTTGCTTTACCCAACACAAATCCAGTGGCACCAAACTGGAATGACTTTGTTTTCTGGTGGAGCGGGCACTAGCTGAATTAATTTCTAGAGTTTTTGGTCACACTTTATAACACATATTCCACTTATGAAGGGTAAAACCTGACCCATAAATATTTCATCAAGCAGTTAATCATACTGCTGGAGATAAAATCATCCTGCCAGAGATAAAATCATCTTGCCATAAACACTGGCTGTAGGAGCAAGCCAATGCACTCGGCTGATAAGCACAAAATGATCTATTGCATATTTGCCTAATCATTTATTAAATACTTCTAAGGGGATTTATAGGATTCAACTCAAGGAATTCGAGCCGTGCCTGGCACCACCAGCCCTGGGGAGGGCGGCAGCCCTCGCAGGCTGTGCTGGTGATAACCCCAGACCCACCACGGCCAGGAATCCCTACAATTTATGATGAATAAAATCCCTGTTTATCCACAAGACATTCACTCTGCACGCTCAGGCAGTTCTTGGATCACCCCAAAGCCATACCCGTCAGCTCGGCACTATTCGGGAATCCCTTGGGACAGACAATGAGAGGAGGAAAGCCAGAACCTGAATTCCTTGGAAATACTCTCCCTGTTGTAAGAGCTTCCCACTCCCACACGCAGTGTCTGAACTGCCTGGGAAGGGACTGCTCTGTCCAGGGGCTGTAGGGAAGAGTGGGAATGGGGAATGAGCCCTTCAGGAGGCAACGCTGGCTGATCAGGAAGAAACACAAACTCTGCTTTAATGGAGAAAATGACACTTTCTGAAGTGAAAGCACTTGCAGTGTTTCCACTGAACTCACCAGAGCCCGATTCAGGAGGCGCTGATCTCATTATCTGGAGTCTGACAGAACCTTAGAGGACTCCTGGGTTCAGCTGGCTCCTCGCCCGTTTGGGGTTTGCTGGATGATCTTTATCTGATCAGCGAGATGACAACTGGGATTAACTGCACTCTCCATCAACACTTCCACGCCTGTTCTGAAGGAGTGCTCAACAGGGGCCATCCACGACATTTCTTTCCAACCCTATATAAAGGATTGCTCCTAAAGCCAAGGACAATTTTAATATATTTGAGTCAATCTCCAATCTCATTTTAACCGATGGTAGGTGAGAGACTTCTGGTTTCCTCCATGGAGTAGCTGGATATTTTATACTCAAAGAGAAAAAATAGGCTCACCTTCAGTGGTCATCTCCCAGCTCCAGGGACAACTTGTGGGATCCTTTGGGCACTTAGAGGTTGGGAGGAGACCGTATCAAAGATCTAGGGTGCTTGGCTGCAGACATCACACCAGGGTCCATCAACATCTGGTGCAACGTGCTTTCATGAACACACAAAGATCCTTTGACCCATCTCAGGAAAACGCATCTATTCCAGCAAGTCAGGAGGAGTCTAAAGAAAAAGGAGTGGGAAGGAAGTTTTGGAGAGATGGAAAGGAGAGGAAAAACAGGCAGGGAAATTTTAGCAACAGGATAAAGGACTCCATCTCCCCACAATTCCTCACCGCTTTCAGCGTAGGTAACCCTTGCAGTCTCTGATGAGATGGCTCATTAAGCTGCTAACGAGTTTAACTGGTGGGTGTGTGGAAGATGCTCATTTCCCAGCTGAGAAGCAACAGCTTCCCATCCTTACGGTCTGCAGCTGCCTGCATACAGAGGGGTGGCCAGAAAAGGCATGGGATAAGGGACCACGGGGAGCAGGGACAGTCCCCTGGGCACAGGGACATGCCCAGAGTGTGCCCAGCTCTGCCAGGACCACCACGGGACCCAGCATGCCTCTTCTCCACTTGACTGCTACCAACAACCTGAGAGATTGGTGGTACTAATGGGAGGTTAGCCATAGCTGGCCTCTAAATTTGTGTCACAGGAGCCACAGGAGTACCCTTGAGGCCACAAGGAGCCCCGTCTGGGCATGACCTGGCAATCCAGACATGCAGAAAAACTTTTGGGCCACTAGCAGTGCCCCAAGTTGCCAAACTCTCAGCAGCACTGCCTTTGTAACACAAGCAAAGGGGAGATGAGTACCACCAAGGGAAGCCTACAGTGATTTTAGAATGGAAGGGAAAAGGACCTCGCTCCTTCTCCATGGCCCCCAGCGTGCACGGTTATTCCAGAGCTCAGGCAGAGTCCGCCTGTTATTGGCAACGCCACCGGCCCTCAATGTTCAGGCTCAGATGCTTGCAGAGTTTGGGATTTCACATCAAAGGCACTGGTTTGGCCACTGCAGCAGCAGCGGTCAGTGATAGAGTCTGGAATCGAACCCAAACTTCTCAGAATTTCACAGCTATTCCGGTCCCACACCGGGCTCATCCCCCCTCTCTGTGTGAGGAGCACGCACGCCGCAGCGCTCCAGCCACCAAAGTTCAGCAGGGCCTGCTTAAAGTTAACATTCAGGTTTAATTCTCTTTTGAAGTCCTTATTTTTTTCTCTTCAGAAAGCTATTTCTCACCATTCTGACACCTCCTTCCACAGCCCAGGAAGAGATGAGTGTCCCCAGGCTGCTGGTGGGACCCTCTGCTCCCTGGGCCAGCAGACGGAGCTGGGGCCACCCCAGAGCAGATGGCTCAGGTCCAGTTCTCCTTCATGATGCTGATCATTCCCTGTGGTGGTTTTCTCTTAGGAAACCTACGGGAGTGAAGGGGATGAGCAGGTTACACAGGGGCAGGAAGAAAGAGAGCCAGGAACACAGCTGGTCTTGGACAAACTCTCTCCATCTGGGGCTCCAACTTACTGTCCCAGTGCGACTGGTTGTGTCAACTGCTCAACAGCAGCCACCTCCCTCTTACAGCAACCCTTGGAATATTTTCCTTTCTCCATGGGGCACTGAATAACCGCTGGAGTGTGGTGTCTCTCAGCTTAGCATCTTGGAGGGAGCTGCTTTCTGCTCTGCTTTGAGCTGCTTAATAATTTTGTTGGGCTTCTACCCAAAGAAACAAGGCCCTTTATGTTGTCTTTGGTTCAGGTTCTCACTCTTGCTTTTTGATTCCCATAAAAACCTCACGTTCCTGCCAAAAGCATAATAGTAGGGCCACGAGTGGTGGTGTGCAGGGTGCCGACTCCATGGCCGTAAAAGTATGAGAACAGCCACAGAAAATGTTCTCCTCGCAAGGAGAGACAACAGGAGTGGAAAATAGTGTTCGTTCAGCTTCTCTCGTGGAGTCAAAGGCAGCTGGCGAGCACCAAATCCATTCTAAAAATAGCAAAATAAAACTTCAAAGAAATACATGGAAGTGAGGAAGCCGTTGCCAGTCGAGCTGCTCTGTTAAAGCCATCCATGGATGCCCTCGAACGCGCATCCCAGCCCACTCCTTGCTCCTGCTGGCTGCGGCGTAAGTTTGCCGAAATCCTGACCTGAACTCTTGGCTTTGGGGTATCTGTTTCTCCTTTCCACCCATCATCAACCTGGGAGGCTTCTGAGTGCCTTTCACTCTCAGATAAAGGTTCAGGAAAAGCTCCAGGAAATCACACAATGCCACTAATGCTCAGGGAAACACTAAAGCCTCGGGTACCACGTTGAACGACTCAAAGGCTCCAGCAGTTCCCTGTCTTTCCTGACCTGGGGGGCCTAGAACTGGACCCGGTGCTCCAGTACAGTTTTTTTCCTCTCCCAGGAAATCTCTCCATTCTGATAACGAGAGTAAGGGATGAAGTCCCTCCTGACCAGAGCTGGTTGCAGTGGCTGGGTGTGTTCTCAGCAAGAGCGATGAAGTGTCTTTACTTCCAAGGTTTCAGCTTTTAGCCATCCAGCACGCAGCTGTTTTTACCTTCAGCAAGCTTTTGGGATCCACTTGAAGGAGTGCTTTCCCTTCCTTGCATCTGCATTTCCAAGTTTCAATACTTAAGAGTTTACAGCCAAACATTTAGAGATGATGTGTGTGTGTGTGTGTGTGTGTGTGTGTGTGTGTGCTTGTTGCAAAGAGCTACAGCCCTTAATATCTCCCAGGTCACTCTAAGTACCGCTGCGAACCCACACAGCGTGGTGCTGGCTCCATCCTAAGGCACCAGTGGCACAACTCAGTGCTAAAGAGACGTTTTTACAACCCATAAATATACATAAACAGTGGCTATATAACGTTTTCTGTAATATAGCTATGGAATACATGACATTTATAGTAATTCCCTGGATCTAGATTTACACTGTGCCCTGTTTTTTCCTGTTCATAAATCCACTTCTTCTGTAAGCACGATGGAATTCTGTAGATAGAAGGCAGCATATTCATGGGAGATTTTAGATGTATTTTCTAGGTTAGAAAGATCCAGGAAGTCTAGTGACAGGACGAGGGGGAATGGTTTTAAACTGGAAGAGGGGAGATGGAGATGAGATCTTAGGAAGAAGTTCTTTCCTGTGAGGGTGGTGAGGCACTGGAACAGGTTGCCCCCAGAAGCTGTGGCTGCCCCATCCCTGGAGGGGTTCAAGGCCAGGCTGGATGGGGCTTGGAGCAACCTGCTCTAGGGAGAGGTGTCCCTGCCCAGGGCAGGGGGTTGGAACTGGATGATCTTGAAGGTCCCTTCCAACTCTGACCATTCTATGATTCTATGATTCTATGATAAGGTCAAACTTACCCGGAATAGGTGTGGGACCCTGGTCCCCACCACAGCACCTCCTGATGCCACGGCTGTGGTGGCAGATCTCACCCTCTGGCATTCACAGCATCTTTCTCTTAGGGATGTGACCATGCCTTTGGGTTTTGGCAGGGCTTCTGCTTAAACACGGATTGTGACCAGAGAGTGTTGTACAAAACGGGGTTTCAGTGGGATCCCCGTGTGATCCCCCAGTCCCTGGGATGCAAGGGTGCACAAACTTGCTATAAGTGAGACTCAGAATTCCTTTTTCTTATATAGGATTGATTGGCGTATGGATAAATCTGCAGTGCCAGCCTCCTGCCTCCCTGCTCACCCCCTACAATATCTAAAACTCCTCCTGATCTCTAGCCTGTGTGTGCCTTGGCCAGGTGAGGTGCAGGCTGCCAAGATGTGAAGTAATATTTGCTATCTGGTGTGCAGGACGTGTTGCAATACCTACTCATAATCGTGTTTGAAAGTTATAATAGTGGAGAGAGCTATTAACCTGGGCTCCCTTCCTGTCTCTTGTGGCTTTCAATCAGACACTGGGTGTTTTTCAGACTTTTTTCTGTGTGTTTTATGAGCGTATAATTTTAGTACGTGCGTCAATAGAAGGTAGAAAGAAAACAGAATTTACTATGATAAAAGCAAAAGGACAGAGTCCCTGCCTCCCAGTTACACTCAGTGGGGAGACGACCCCCCCCTTGCCTCCCACGCTGGAGGAACATCACCTTTGGGGCTGTGTCACCAGCAGAGCCATCACCCGTGGTGGGAATTACCTGTCCTCACAGCCAGGGACCACCAGGCTCCCTTCCCTCCCTTTAAAAGCCTGGCAGCAGCAGCCTGTGCCAAGCACTCGGTGCCACCACCACCCCTGCCACTCGCTGCCACCTCTTTTGCAGCCCGGCGGCCGGGAGAGGCTGAGAGATGGCCGAAGGGGAAATCACCACCTTCACTGCCCTGACTGAAAAGTTCAACCTCCCCCCGGGGAACTACAAGAAACCCAAACTCCTGTACTGCAGCAACGGGGGACACTTCCTACGCATCCTCCCGGACGGCAAAGTGGATGGGACCAGGGACCGAAGTGACCAGCACAGTAAGAAAACGGGGTTCCTCGGGGCTTCTCCTTGCTCCAATGGTTTCATCAGCCACTATTTCTATATTCCAATACCTAAAGGGGCTCCAGGAGAGATGGGGAGGGACTCTTGGTGAGGGAGGGGAGCCATAGGAGGAGGGGGAAGGGTTTGACACCGAAAGAGAGGAGATGGAGGTGAGATGTGGGGAAGAACTTCTTTGCTGTGAGGGTGGTGAGAGCCTGGCCCAGGTTGCCCAGAGAAGCTGTGGCTGCCCCATCCCTGGAGGGGTTCAAGGCCAGGCTGGATGGGGCTTGGAGCACCCTGGTGTGGTGGGAGGTGTCCCTGCCCAGGGCAGGAGGTGGCACTGGGTGGGCTTTTAAGGTCCTTTCCAACTCAAACCATTCCATGATTCTACAATTCTACTTCATACCTGCAGAAGTATTAAATCTGGGAACGGTCAGCACTGCAGTCGCAGGGCCAAAGCGCTAACTGCAGCACGGCTGGCTCTGGTGGTGAGCTGGCAGCTGGGGGGAAAAAATAAAATAAACAAGGTTTAGTGGCAGCCTCCCATCCTACACACATCACATATAATTCTACAGTATCTTTGAATTTGCTCTGGGTTGGACGGTTCAGCTCAGTGGGGCTCTGACAACACGGTGCTCCCCGGCATCTTTGGGCATCAAATGATCAACCAAGAGCAGGACATCTGGTCCCACAGGCCAGATTCCTCTGCGTGCAGGAGGATTTTATCTGTATGCTCTGCACATTGTGTTCCCCTCGCCTGTGGGGAACTTCCCTCTCCCTTTATGCAGCAAATTAAATTCCTGCAGGATGCAAAAGCCCAACAGATGCAAGAATCAAGTGAAAGAGAGTTCTTTTGGGACTTAAGGCTTCAGAAATGCACTCCTGTTACCATTCAACTCTTTTTCCTGAAAACAAGTATGGCTTATTGTATGGGCAAACAGCCACAATACATTGCCTGTCCCTGTTCCCTGCCAGCGGAGACACTGGCATGGGACACTGGAGACCTGCTGCTGGGATGAACTGGCCACACCAATGTCAGCCCTTGTCCTACCATTTGCACATCCCACCGCCCTTCTAGGAGTCTCCATATCTGGCATCAAGGAAGCTGGCAGGACTCACTCACCAAAAAATGCCACTTTTATAAATGCTACTACATCAGGCAGCCTGAAGCACTTTATGGGGCAAACCTTAACATCAAAAATGAGCAATATTATCCTGTACAGCAAGGAAAGGTGGATGTTTGTCCTATTCAGTAGTTGTCTATGTCACAAAGACCAAAATCCAAGGAACCAGCTGGGAAGTTTTAAGCTTTTAGGGCTCTTGCGCTTCCAAAATGCTTGTGAGGATTTTTCAAACCAATGTTCCAGGAAAACAAAAGTTTCCCTGGGCTCTGCGGGCAGCGGGGCTGGGCTCTTCCCCACCATCATGTGCTGGTGCTTTAGGTTCTCGGCAGAATGCTCTGGGTACACCATATCCTGAACATTTACTGGAATATAACTGGGACCTGCCAGGTTCCTATATGGTCAGAAAAAAAAAAAAAGGGGGGGGCTGGGAGGAGCCAAGACTGCCTTAAAAAATTCTAAGAAAAGTACTTCAATTTTCTTTAAACCACAAGCATACGTGTGGCTTTCTCCCCCCAAACTTGACCTTTCTTCTTGTTATTGTTGTTTTACTGAAAGGCGGTTTATAACAGAGTTTTCATTACAAATGCTGTTCCCCCCACTCACACCCTGCCAGGGAACAGGTGGGAATGAGCTCAGCAAGGCTGGACAAACCCAGCGGGGGCAGGCAGCCTCCAGCCTGGAATAACCTGGGCACGAAACCTTTCTCAGACCCCTTCAAGAGGCAAAAGAAGACACTGACCCAAAGGATCTACAGAAGATGGGATTGAACTCACAGGACCCACGAGCAGAAGACATTGTACGAGCTCAACCAGCGCCTCTGCCACCTTTTGCCAGAGCTGGGATTGTGCCGGAGTCAGAAGCAGGTCTCAAAGATGCCCAGGTGCCCTGGGGACCTCAGTGGGGCTGGTGGCAAGGTGACATCTGGGACAGGGGATTACTACCAAGACAGGAATGTCCAACCTCAAGCCTACATCTCACGGGAAGGATGCTGCCACACAGCCCAGCCTTTTTTTTCCCCCGGTAAAGTGAGCCTGTCACCCTGCAGTGACTGTTTTGCCTCCGTCTGCCTGTTCCTACAGCCACACCATGCACGCAGGCAGGGAGTGCAGGCAGGGAGGGCAGGCAGCATTCCCGTGCATGGCATCCACGTCCCCGGCACGCTGCCGGCCTGTTTGGAAACCTCTGCCAGACAGGAACCTCCTTGTAAATGATCTCGTAAACTTGGATATCCGAACTCCCAAATATTTACAGAGGAAACTCCTGGGAGGGCTGGGTGCCAGCGGAGCAGCCCTGCCCGTGAGGTACCCTGCCCCTGAGCACCCGTGGATATGCTCAGCACCACTCCTGGACCATGATCTGCACTGTGGGATGCTGCTCATGCCCACATACATAGGGAAAACCTGGGGGTTTCAGCAGGGAGAGAGACCCCCAAGGAGGGATGAAGCACAGGAATGCCAGCACGAAGCTTTGGTGGTGCTTTGAGAACTGCCCGTGTGCATTTTATCCCAGATGAATATCAAGGATTCATATTTTTAGCTGAAATCCCCTTGCCAGGCGCTGGCCCCAGCCTCAGGGAGGATCTCTCAGGAGAAGACAAGTCACTTGCTCCAAATGCTCCTTGTTCAGCCCTACCCAAGGGCTCCCTCACCGTGTCCTTTGCTGCACCTCGAGCTCGCTCGGTGAAATGAAAACAAAACTCACCAGGACCCTGCAGACCCTCCAGGATGAAGCCTGTGCTCGTTTCCACCAAAAAAAAAAAAAGCCTTATTTTCTTTGTTTTGCCCCATTACTTCACAGAAGAAAATATCTGTATGGACCTGAAAAAAAAACAACAAAGATTTGTGCATGAGCTTCCTCCTCCACACTCGCTGTTCGCCCTCTGTGGCCAGAGACCTTCAATGTCCCCGTTGGCATCTGGAGGGTCCCTCCAACAAAGGAGATGTTTTCTCCTGCTGGACTTCTCCTTGGCCATGTCCTGGGGCTGCAGCCCCCCAGCAAGCACAAGGCGGGCTGGGGGCTCCCAGTCCAAACCAGGGACTGCACAACACTGCAAACCTGCACCCACACAGTTTACTAATTAAACAAAAGTTACTGAGGAGGAAGTCCCCAAAAAAACCCCCAAGACTGTGAACCATCACAGCAAAGATTTCATTGGGGTGGGGGCTTCTGCCATGCCAAGAGGTAACATTACCTTCTACCTCATCCAAATCACTGGAAACTAAAAAAGAAGGAAGGAGCTGGAGCTGAGGTCTCTGATCATACTTCATTCAAACCAACCTAAATATTTCTGTTACAAACTTCTGCAGTCCAAGCTCAGGGAAAAAGCTGACTAGGAGACGGGAATGCTCATTTGGAAGAGCTGTATTTCACAAGTCAACCTCTGGATATACCTGCAGCCCCCTGCACACGCTGGTGGGGCCAATTTCTCAGCTTTTTCAGTTTTTCTGCCCACCTGTGAGTTCGGAGTCCTCTCTGAGCACACAGCGCCCTCCTCCCAAGGCTTTTCTCCAACCAAACACCCTCTTCCTGATAAATACCTTAAATAAGAACTTGAGCCAACTTTTAAGCGTTTTCCAAGACTGCTGTAATTAGCAAAGTAAGGGGGAAAAAAGAAAAAAAAGGAACCCAAGGCGGGGAAATAATAATCCAGGATGCTGAGCAGAGGAGGGAGGTGGCCCAGACACCCTGGCCTAGAGCTGACCCACTCCCCAACTGCAGCACAAGACCAACAAGGAGCTTTTTTTGGCCCAGAGTTTCCAGTTGAGGTCCAGCATCAGTGACAGGGACAGAAAGCTGGTGTCTGATGGGCTGCACGAAGCAACGCAGCATCCCCAACAGCCCATCACTCCAGTCTCCCTTTAGGACCAAATTTCCATTAGCCTCACAAACTGGGACAAGCTGAGGCTCAGGGCTACCTCCAGGAGGTATTTTTTTAGGATGAAGATCAGCCCTTTCTGTTTCTCCACTCTCTGCCCCCGACACATCCGATGTAGTGGCTGCTGGATGGGATGCACTGGATCAGGGCTGTGCATCTGAAGTCTGCCCGGCCCTGGTTTAAGCTCTCGAAATACTCCCTCATGTGTCACTCCTCCAGTGTCTTGTCGAAACCACATGAGAAATTTGTAAATTAGAGCCAGAATTAAAACCCCAATCTCCTGTGTCCCATTCCAGCGTCCTAACCAAAAGGCTGTCCTTCCTTTGATGTAAAATGAGGGGGCAAATGGTCTTTGGTTCCTAAAGCGTGGCTGTGGGCCTTCTTTGAAGGAGTGGGTACACGAAGATGTTTCTATTACACGCTGTACTCTTTCCTATAAACTCTTTAAGAGCTGGGCTTCAGAACAAAAATCCCCTGCTAACTTTCCTGGCAGCCCAGACATTATCTCCAACAATCTCTTCCCCTCCCCTTTTCCTATTTTCCTTTGACTTTAGTCGTTGTTGTTGTTATTGCTGTTGTTATTTTTACTTCTTCCAGTCCAGCTCCAGCTCAGCGCGGAAAGCGTGGGAGAGGTGTATATAAGGAGCACCCAGTCTGGGCAGTACCTGGCCATGGACACCAACGGGCTGCTCTACGGCTCGGTAAGTGGGAGGGAGGTTTTCCCCGGGATCAGACGTGGAGAGGGCTTGAGGTTTGCCAGAATCTCCTAGCTCTGAGTAATGCCAACCGCAGGCAACAATTAGCCTCTGTTTGTTATTCTGGCAGCTGGGCGGTCACTCTTTGTCCAGCTTTATTTTTTAGGGGAAAGGAATAAATAATCAAACAGCAGCATTTACCACACTGCCCCTTGATTAATATCCTATTAGATAGCTGACAAAATATTCAATATGTTACACTTTCACCCGTGACAGGGGGCTGGAACGAGATGATCTTTAAGGTCCCTTCCAACCCAAACCATCCTATGGTTCTCTGATTTATTCCAAATGTTGTATTTTGTACCTGGGGCAGCTGCCAGCCCTGTGAGTGGGGACACAGGGGGACCCCAGTTGCTCCATCCGGGCTCCTCCATCCCCAGCATCACCTTGCCCACACCCTTGCCACCTCTCCAGAGCTGTGCCAGGTGGCTCAGGGCTACCAGAGCGAGAAGTCCCAGTGGCCCACAGCCACCCAGCAAAGACCTCCTTGCATTTTTCTCTGCATCCTGGTTGCACCTACAATATCCACACCATCCCAGTGTGAACAGGAGCGTGCGAGGCAGGCTCTTACACCCTCCCTGTGCCCAGGAGCTGCAGGGCACAGCATCATCCAAAATAATCTGGGTCTTTGGGAATAGTCCCGTTTGGAGCTACTGCCAAATAAAACACCCAGGTCATGGACAAGTCACTGCAGGAGCAGCCCAGGGGAGTAAATCAAGGCTACTTACCTCCACACTTTAAATATCCACTTTATCGGGGCGCAAAGAACTCAGAGGTGGGTTTGGGCAGCATCCAGGCTGGGATCAGGCATTAGGGACACGCGTCCTTCTCCCCACGGCATCGCCCTGTCTCACTGCCCTTACCCTCGGGCTCTCTTTCAGCAGTTACTGGGGGAGGAGTGCCTGTTCCTGGAAAGGATGGAAGAGAACCATTACAACACATACGTCTCCAAAAAGCACGCAGACAAGAACTGGTTTGTTGGCCTGAAGAAAAACGGGAGCAGCAAGCTGGGGCCGCGGACTCACTATGGCCAGAAGGCCATCCTCTTCCTCCCGCTGCCCGTCTCGGCTGACTAAACCCCATCCCGGGAGCTCAGAAACCACCCGAACCCCAAAACCCAACTGCTGCCTCCTCCTTTCCCCTCGCTCGCTCTTCTTTTGGCCAGCAGGAGAGAGCCAAACGTTAGAGCTCTGAGCTTTAGGTCAAGGCTTTACCGAAAATAGCCAAAACAGAGCTCCCTGGCTTTGCAGAGAGGAGGGGGAAAGCCCCGACACCCTCGCAGGGTCCCCGGCACCCCCTGGGTGTGTGCTGTGACCACGCTGCAGCTCCCGGGGACACCCCCAAACCTGCCAACAACCCAGAAATGGGGGAAGGACACCCCAAGGGCACCCCCAGATACCAGGAGAAGGCACACTTCTACTGTCCCCAGCCATTCTAATGCAAAACCTCCCCGGACACTCTGCACTCGTGTATTTATCCATCTAAGTATGTCACTTCAAGCGATTTCAGATCATGTTATCAGTTGTGTTATCGAGTGCCAGCCTGGGGAAACGCTTCCCAGCACCCTGGGCGTGCTGAGCTAACCCAGCATCAGCCAAAATCCCCGCAGACCTCCCCGCCTCCCTCCCGACACGTGTTACTGCTGTATTTCATGCTACTCCCTGCCGTATGTTATTTGTATTTATTTATTAATTAAACCTGTCTCTTCTACAGTCTGTTCATAAGTAACGCTTAAATTAAGACCCCTGAGGCTGTCCCAGGGTGGGCCAGAGTGGGAGCAGGCGATGTTGAGGGTGTGATGGTGCAGCAGGGATGGGTTGGGTGAGGGTGGCACTGCATCACACCCTCCAGCTGGTAATTGCTGGCCCTAAAATCATTTCCCTGGTGCTGACAGCATCACAGTTCAACCTCCTGTCCTCTGGGTGAACAGGGGAGCTGGTGGGGGTTTCTGGTGCCATTTCCCACCTGGGGGAACCACCTGGTGGTCAAGGGGAAAGGGGATTTTTCCTCCTCCCAGAGGGTGGTAGGGTGTGAGAGGCTTCTCTTGTCCTTTGCAGAGCCAGACTTCCACACCCTGCCCACGGGGAAGGCAGAGAAATGGTCTCACAGGTATTTATAGCTATATACAATAGATATATATACATATACAGATGTATATACACATACACATATATATACAAGTGTATATATACATATACATACACACAAGTGTATATAAAAGTGTATATGTATATATATATATACACAAACACAGGTGCATGTGTGTGTATATGTGCACACTCAGTGCTTGAAGGACTACAAATATTGATTTCCAGCATTTATAATCCTCAACAGCCAAATAATCCTATCAAAAAGGCACACTTTTACTGTATGTACCAACAAAAACATTTTAATGAGAAGAAATAAGATAATACTGCTTACAAAGAAATCTGCTCTGCACAGGTGCCTCCCCCCTAGACAAAATAAAGCCCAGGATTTGGGAAATGGGTGTTTCTCTACATCCCCCATCATAAGATAGCTGGTTATTACTAACGCGGCAAACCCTGGGATTGTTTGCCTTATTTTGCACATTTAAGCACGTGTAACAACTCATACCGAGCCACCCCAGTACAAAAGGTAAACGAGCACTGATTCGTTAGCTCTGCTGCCACCACAGACCGTGCACATGGTTAATTACCTGCCCTAAAACACATGCTCTCAGCGAAGGTTCAGGCCAGCGGTGGGTGAGGAGCAGACACAGGCTCCCTGCAGCTCTTCAGCTGACAGGGGCTACCCCAGCGGGGTATCATCATCATCATTATCATCAATACCACCCTCATCATCATCATCATCATCACCACCACCATCACCACCCTCAGGTGTGCCCACACCCTGCACCTGCAGGGACACGGTTCCCCCAAGGGGCTGAACCCCTTGTGTGCTGCTACGAGCGTGTAATTGCTTAATTGCTGCAGGTGAGAGGTGAGAAGTTTAACGTTTAAACCAGCACCTGGCAGCGTCCTGAATATCTGCCAAAACACCACATTTAGGCCAAGGAGCTGGAGGAGGAGAAAGGAGGAGAGAAGGATCCAGCCAGTGCTGATGTCCCTGGCACCTGGGGAAGGCTACGGAGGATGTTCCAATGGCCAACACAAAGTTGGGCAAGAGAGAGTGATGAGGAGACCAAGGGCATCACCACCTTCCTCAAACACTGCAGTTGCTTTCCCTCTGAAAAGCTGGGTTGTCACTCAAGACGAAAAAAAATTGAAGGTTGGCATGACCAGGAGATCCAGATTTCTAATTAAACTGGAAAGTTGGAGAGCGTAACGCCGGATTTAGCCGTGCTGTCTTCCAACACCTCATTAACCGCAGGGCATTCCTCTCGTTAGGCTTCTGCCACTCAGAAATTACCACCACAGGTACGTGCTTGACGCCCAACTGGGGAAAAATGTCAACACTTTGTCTGAAAAAAATAATCCCTAAGGAAGCCACGGTAATTGCTTCAGACAGATGAACAAGCAGGGATGACATTACCCAGGGAAACCGCGCTCGCTTTGGAGAGTCCTGTCCTTAGGGTGAGAGGTGAGGGGGGAAAAAGAGAGAAAAGAAAACAGAAAAAGACTTAGAAGATTTAATAAAATCATTAGAGCTGAAGATCTTTCCCAGTAAGTGCAGTGAGAGCAAAGGAGCTGTGGTTGCCCCATCCCTGGAGGGGTTCAAGGGCAGGGAGTTGGGGGATTCAGCCTGGAGAAGAGACTTTTGGGAGACCTTAGAGCCCCTTCCAGTCCCGAAAAGCCCCAAAAGGGGCTTTTCGGGACTGGAAGGGGCTCTAAGGTCTCCCCAGAGCGTTCTCTTCCAATGTGGTGAGACCCTGGAACAGGTTGCCCAGAGAAACTGTGGTTCCTCCATCCCTGGAGGGGTTCAAGGCCAGGCTGGATGGGGCTTGGAGCCACCTGCTCTGGTGCGAGGTGTCCCTGCCCAGGGCAGGGGGTGGCACTGGATGAGCTTTAAGGTCTTTCCCAACTTCTCTCTGGAAAACATCCCTGCTCGGCTGTCCTCGCTCCGGGGATGCCCAGGAGATGGCGATGCAGAGGCGCTGCGGGGCCGACAAGGAAGCACCAACATCTGGAGCAACATCTGGCTGACAAATGGAAGCAGAAGGAGCTTCAAGGGGTCCGGGAAGCGGCGGGTCCCCCCATTGTCACCCAGCCCCGCATCCCCTCGGGGACCGGGTGCTGCTCCCACCCCGGGGACCCCCTGCTGCAGCCTCCACCCTGGAACCAGCGCTGGCCAAGGACACCATCACCCACCAACCCACCAAGGAGCAGGAAGGGTAGAGCAGGGTTAAGCTCCTGGCAGGCCTGGAGGGAGGGTTTGATCCCAGGCAAAACCCTCATCCCACAAAGCGGCTTCTCCTTCCTCTTCCTCCTAAGCCAGAGGGCTGCTTTGCCCATGAGACAGCACTCAGCCCCAAAAAGCCAAAACAACCCAAGCAAGGAAGCCTGAAATAATCTGTTATTAAGCTCTAGGAACTGATGGGAATCCAAGCAAAAGGAAAGCTTGGGTTTCCGCTGCTTTCCTGCGGTTGGCATTTTGGAAAGGCGGCTGGAGGACACACACGTCTCGGGGTGGGTGAGGCTGTGGGTGCCACGGGATGACACAGTGGTGGGTGACCACAGCCAGGGCTGCAGGACACCACGATGCCATGGACCATCGGCCCCAGGAGGCTCCAGCAAGGACCAAGGGAGCCCCTGCAGCTACAACCCAAGCCTGGCTCTTGGTGGTGCTCATCCCTGCGGCTCTCCCTGGTGCCAGGGTTGCTTTCCATGCCCCCACCCTCCACACACCCCATCCCCAGCAGCCCCCCACGGCACCCCAGACCTCCCTCCCCACCATCCTCAGCTTTCCTTGAACAGATGGTGGGTTGTGCCAAAGTCTTTCATGCCGTCCTAACTGAAATAAGCTCTTGGGACAACAGGTCTATCCCCACGTGTCACGACGGGTTTTGGAGCCAGTCTCTGCAGCACCCTGAGCTACTGGGGGGACCTGGGGGTGAACCTCTGGCCAGGGCGCTGGGGCAGTGTCCATCACTGATTTAACCAGGAGCATATTTCCATGGTGGAGGTCGCTTTAGGGATTCTGAGTAGGGAAAGGTCTGGCAAACCTCCGCTTGGAGGCACGGCCACACTTTGCACAGGTTGGGCTGTCTCTAAGCACGTGCAGTGATTAGTTCTGGCTAGTGCCGGTGGCCTGTGGCAACCACTAATCCCAGCCCTCAGGTCGAGACCCTCAGGAGGAGGGAGAGGCCAAGGCTTGCAGCCCGTGCTCCTCCAGAGACACTGAGCATCAGGAAGCTGAGCTGAAACCTCCATGTAATCCCCACACAAAGAGGTGGTCACTGGTAATGGGTTTACCTGCTTAATTCTTCCCACTCATTCCTGGCTCCCAGGGTTTTCCCTTCCCCGCTCACTCGGTGCTGCAGGAAACTCTGCTTCCCACATTAAGCAGATTGTCTGCGAGGGGGACAGGCAAATGCATTTATCACACCGAATTCCCGAGCTGTTACACCGCGGAGTTTCCGGGATATGAATCCTCTGTCGCTCACATCCTCCCTCCTGCCCTGTTTCCGGACCTGGGCTGAGACATATCTGTCACCCAAGGCACAGAGCATCTTCATCATCCCCCTCATCCCCGAGGCTCTTCCCCTGGGACCATCTGCTGTGGCCACCAAATGCCCTGGTGCATACGGTGACCCCCAAAACCACCTCCCGCTCCCACTGCCAGGGGGTCCCAGGCAAGGGGTACATCTGGGACAACGTCAATCCCCACCACCCCAATCCAGTTATTTCCCTGCAGAATCCCTCCCCGCCTCATCCCAAAATGAATTCCCTCCTTGCAGCACAGGAGCTGGGAAGGGGGGTGGGTGGGCACCAGCACCCTCACCTACCCAAAGAGCCGACCTCTGACCTGCACCTCAATTAAAAGGGGTTTCTAGACTCCAATTAGCAAACAGGGGCCTAATTCTGGAAGGAAAGACTCTGTCACAGCAGGACCCTGCTCCCGGCCGTGCCTGTGCAGGGCTCCCAGAGTAGCATTTGCTATTTCAGCTGCTTCCATGGCTTCTGGGGAGCCAGCAGTGGGCATCTCCTCCAGGCCACCCTTCCCAATCCATCCCAACCACACTTAGCCTGCAGCTGATGTTCTTCCCTTTTTTTTTTTTTTTNAGGCTGCTGGCAGCAGGCTCCTTCCTCCCTTCTCCTGTCCCAGACCCCCGAGCCTGAGAAGGAGCCTCAGCGCCAGCATAGGAAGAGCAGCAGTTGCATTGCTGAGGTGCTGAGCACCCCCGGAACACGATCCCAGCACAGAAGGGCCACGAGAAGACCCACTGTGGTGGCAAAGTCATGTGCGGATGAGCAAGGGAAAACCCAAGGGTGGAAACCTCCATGTGCTGCCCATTCCTTGCTCTTCTTCTCAGGGCACCTCCAAGATTTATCAGCTATTAAGAGATTTTGACTCGTGAGACCCCAGCAAAAGAATCACAGAACAGTCTTCGTTGGAAGGGACCTTCCAGGTCATCGAGTCCAACCATCAACCCAACACCCACAAACCACTGACCCATGGCCCTCAGCACCACGTCTGCCCAGCTTTTAAATCTCTCCAGGGATGGAGACTCCACCACTGCCCTTGGCAGCCTCTTCCAAGGCTTGACAACCCTTACCATGAAGAAATTTTTCCTAATTTCCATCCTAAACCTCTCCTGGAGCAACTTGAGGCTGTTTCCTCTTGTCCCATCACCTGTTCCTTAGAAGAATAGGGAGAAACGCTCACAGATTTACTGGCATAACCAAACCTGTTCCCAGCCTCAGCAACCACCAACCACCACGTGCCTCAGTTTCCCCACTGGAAAAAGGAGCTAAATATCTCTTGAGGCAACACCAGTGAGAAACCAGTTCCCCAGCAGAAGGGACAAGCCCTCATGTCCCTGCCCATGGCAGGGGGGTTGGAACTCGATGATCTTTAAGGTCCCTTCCAACCCAAATCATTCTATGATTCATTCTATGTCTTACCTGCTCCACTGCTGGGGGCTTTGGTGTTCCCTGATCACCGCCTCTCCAGCTTCCAGGAACCAGCATGGCCTGTCCCTGAGCCTGCTGGACCCAGCGCAGCCACAGGGCTCGTGTCTTCTTCTCTTCGGCCACGTACCTGCGCGGTCACCTGTGCCACAGAGGGGATGAGAGAGTTATTGGTAAGTGCAGGGGCTCCTCGCCGCTGATTTCAACTCCTGGTGGAAAGTCCCCCAGCAGGACACCCACCACCAACCCCCTCCTCTCCAGTCGTTTGGTCCTTTTCCCATTTTCTGAGCAGTGACTTAGAGCAGCCACTATTTGCTGGCAAGAAAACCCAGCTCCCCAGGGGCCGTAGCTGCCAGCTTCCATCGCTGGGGGGGGTGGCATGGTTTTATTTGGCCATTACAGCTACATCCTGAATGCCACCATAAAGCACATTTATCCTTTAGGACTCAGCTCGATGCCAAATTGGTCCCAGTTTACGGCTCGTGCTCCGTACGCGGTGTTTACCGTGGGCTTCTCCGTGGCTGTTCCCATGGGAACTGCCGCCTGTAACGGGGAAATGCGGGGGAGTGAGACAGAGAACAAATTGGGGAGCAGTATGAAGTGCGGGGGATGCATTCCCCTCAAGGAACCTCAATGTCCTGGGCAAAGGACAGGCTCCTCTTGGTGTCCCCAGGCAAGGGATCAAGCCGTGCTGCATCCCAGGAGCAGCAGCATCCCCACGGTGACACAAGAAGGGGTTAGGCAGGCAGAGCAACCCAAGGAAGTATTTCTGGGGCAAATTAGGAAGGTATTGGGGAAAAAATGCACCTGTTGGACAAGAGCCCATGCCCAGACTTGCAGGCAAACACAGATCAAGCCTTTCCAAAACACAATTTCCAGCTTCTTGGATTACAAACCCACCCTAAGCACAGGACTTTAAAAGGAGGAAAAACTTCAGGCACAGCCACGGAAAGCGAACAGCTCGGATAAATCAGGCTGCAAGACTTCTGCTCTTCAGAGAACACAGCCCCGAGCTCGGGTCCAAACCCTCCCCTCCAAGGGCAGTTCCAGCTTTCCAGCACAAAACCAAGCGCAGCTCAAAGCCATCTGAATCCAATCACTGCTCACTCAGGCAGATCCATCCTTGTCACCAAGCACGGAAATTCAATATATGGGAAGAACTCGCAACAAAAAAACCCCGAAATTCTGTTTATTTTCATAGCAGTAGGTTTGGCCTAAACCCTTTATTCTTGTAAAGGGAGTCACTAACTCCGCTGCTGCTTTTTTTACCCTCTTTTAATTACTTTTCTGAACTAAATGAAATCCGGCAGGGAGGCTGTGGGGCACTATTGGAGCATCTTTGGCAAGATGCACACGAGTTGAAGGTGCAATTCCAAAATAAGACACTGCTGTAATGAATTATAATTAAGATACAGTCTGGACAGGTTTTCCACAGCTTTCCCAGTACAAAAATCCATACTTTTTTCTAGCCAAACAACTTTTCTAAGCAAGAGCTTGAGGTAGGCATTCCATAAGGAAGGCAGACCGTGCCCTTCCCACATCTGCCTGTATCAACACTCCGAAGATGGGAAAACCCACACAGGCACCTTGGGATTTCCCACCCCAGGTTCCTCCATACACTAGGCATAACCCAGTGGGAACAGGAGAGGGCTTTAGGAACTGGAGGTTTTGCAGGGAGGTTTTTTGCAGAGTCAGAGCTAGAAATGCAGGAATAGGGATGGTTCACAACCCCTGGCTGAGCCAGGCTGGGGAAGCAGAGATGCTGCAGTCCTGCCTCCCAGTTCAGGAACTGGGAAACATTCCCTGTGTACAGGGGAATGTCATGGCAGTGCTCAGTGTGGCCCAGGTAAAGACAGATGAAGGGACTGAGGGAGGGATGCAGCCGATGCATCCAACCAAAACGAGTGATGGAGCCCAAAGGATGCCAGTGGGAAGCCCACTCGCTCCAGCTTGGGTCTTCTCTACTCCTGGGCTCCTTTCTAGAAGGTTTCCTTCCATTCTTATCATAGAATCCTAAAATTGTCCAGGTCAGGAGGGATGTTTAAGATCATCTAGTCCAACCACTAACCAAACCCTGATAAAAAACCAACAGCCCATCACTAAACCACATCAATAAGCAACTGGCTCCAAGAAACACCGTGTGGGAACCACCCCACCCCCAGTCCGTGCTGCTGTGCTGGGTAACTCCAGCTCCTTAAACCACTTCAGGCTTTAACTTTTTGTCCTTACCGTGTAGTTTATATTGTGTTAAGCCCATCTAGACAGCGAGCAATTTCCTCCTGCTTAACAGCCCTTCTGTTCCTCCCTGACATCCGCCGCACGCTGCTAAGCCCGGCCGATTAACGCTGTCTCCACCAAAGAGCAGGGAAAGGTCCCCACAGCTCTTAAACACACCCGCTCCTCCTGCCTGCCCGGGCCAGGGCTCCTGGAGGCATTTCCCTAACATCCCTCCCTCCCTCCTAATGCTTGTTAGAAGTCAGTTTATTTATTTAGTGCACGTGCTGTGGATGCCAGCCTGGTCACCACGGCTCCAGGGGTCAGCCTGCTCCCCCAGGCCATCACTCCTAATCCTTCCTTCTCTTCCCACACTGAACTGCAGGTTTTAACCCTCACTTTTTTACATAAGATCAATAAAATACTTTTCCTGGTTGTTTCTCACTGCTCACATCCCCACTGCCCACGTCCTGAGGACCCTGGCTCCATCCCCTCGCCACCCGCTGCTCCCAGCTCGCCTCCCCCTGCCACCAACCCAGGAATTCCACCTCCACACAAGAGTTAAAAGCCAGCCTGGAGAGTTGCTTCTGCCCCACTTTGGTGCCTGAACATCATCCAAAAGCAATTAGGCAGCACACAATGACTCCGGCAGCGGCAGCGAGGTCCTGCACGGACAAACGATGAGACAGCAGCAGCAGCAGCACCCTCCACCCCTGTCCTCTCCGGGAATTTCACCCAAAGCCATTTCCATTTCCATTCACAAGCATAAATTCAATGATTTTTCCCCCAAAACTGCCAGCACTGAGCCCCTCCAGCCCAGGATCCCCCCAGTGCTTTGCCTGGCACTGTCCCCCCGTGGTCCTCATCCCACCCGAGGTCCTCTGAGCAACCCCTCAAATGAGGCCAGCTGGACAAGAAGGAAATCCAGCTTTCTCGTGGAGCTTTTCAGGGGCAGGAGGGATCCAGCCCGCACAGGAGCATTGCTCAGATTTAATTAAGCCTGTTTAGAAATGCTCAGCTGTCTCCACACGAACAAAGCTGGCAGGTCTCTGCGGGGCCAACACAAACGGATGCAGCCCTTTAAACTCAGGCAAATCTGCAAGTAAGTAAGCAAGCGTCAAAAGGAAGAAGGAAAAAGAAGAAAGAGCGGGAGCCAGAGGCAGGAATCCGCAAGGGGGAACAACTCCATCTGGGCTTGGCACCGGCGTGTGCTCACCACAGCACTGCTCGCAGGGACGGCGGGTTCTGGCCGGGGACAAAGCTGCTGGCTCCAGCCCCGTGGGGATCAGGCCAGTGGAGATGCCGAGGGCTGCAGGCAAATCCTCAGCTCCGACAGGGGCCACACAGCTCACTGCCAGGCATTCCTGAAAAATATCGGGTCCATAAAATAGGTGGGCACTTCCCTGCCCCATCCCGGCCAGGTCCCAAGCGGTGCTGCCGGCGATGGGGAGCCGGGGGGCTGCCACCAGCGTCACCTCTGGCTTCTGTCCTGGGAAACCATTGCTTCCTGCCTGCGCTTTATTTATCCCTCCCATGTTTATTTTCTATATGGTTTGTCCTGAAATGTGTCAGTTGTACGACTTTCTAGGCTTTCCCGTCCCACTGGGGTGAGCCCAGCCTATGTGGGATGACACACAAGATTAAATCAGCCATCGCTGCTATTATTGTGCTCCGGCTTCTGCCAGCTCTGCAGAGGCTTTGGGAGGTTTGGGATTTTTCTTTTTTGGTTCATTGGCTTTTTTTCCTTTTTCCTTTCTTTTTTTTTTTTTTTTTTAGCTGAACTGCTGCTTTTAACACTTGCTGGCTTCAGTCTTTTCAGAGCTTAGAAATAATTACAAAACCCAAACAACTCTGCCCAGCTCTACTTTTCCACGTTTTCATGAAAGGAAGAGAATTGCTGGGGAGGACTGCTGGGATGTGCCAGAGGAACAGCAATGGTGGGTCCTGTTCTGCAGGTCATAACTGTGCTCACTGGTCTCACAGGACCTTAAATCTGTGAAAGAAGAAAGAAGGGGGGGAAAAAG
>VXBW01004744.1:150788-153288 GCA_013400375.1 Thinocorus orbignyianus
GGAAAAGAGAAAGAAAGAAGGGGGAAAAGAGAAAGAAAGAAGGGGGAAAAGAGAAAGAAAGAAGGAAAAAAAAGGGGGAAAAGAAAAGAAAGGAGGAAAAGAAAGAAGGAAAAAAGATAGAAGAAAAAAGAAAAGAAAAAAGGAACAAAGATAGAAGAAAAAAGAATAAAAGGGAAAGAAAAATACAGGGAAAAGAAAGAAAGTAACTCTATACACAGATCTTTTGTCAGCAAACGGCGCGGTACCCAGCCAGCAAGACTGGAGGAAGGTTTGGTCACACCCCAGGACAGACAGCACGCTTCCGAGTGTCAGTCCAGCTCCTTCCCATCTCCGCAGCAAGCAGCACTCACTCTTCATCCCTCGCTCTCAGCAAAAGCATCAAGAGAGGCCAAAACTGCATCGGGGGGATGCAGAGCTCCAGTTTTGAGCTGGCCTGGGTTGGAAACAGGGCTCAGCACACAGCGAGCGACGGATCCAAACTTCTCCGGGGCTCCAGGCGGGAGAGGATTGTCCAGCCGGATATTGGCTTGGCTCCACTCACCATTACAAATTACAAAAATAAAATAAAAGCAAGCCAAGTCATTCTCGCTTTGTTGGGCGATTGCCCCCAAATCAGGCATCTGCATCTTCAGCAGGCGTAAAAGCGGAAAAAAAAGGAGGGGAAACGAGGGTTTCTGGTGTCCGTTTGGAGATCAGTCTGGGCAGCTGGAAGCGCAATAAGATCATCCTGTTTCAGGGTGAAAAAAGGGGGGGTAAAAATAAAAAAAGAGAGAAAAGAAAACTAACTCACTAACTAACATCCTGCTTATGCATGGAAGCATGTCAGCCACACAACCCAACAAATGGTTTGGGAGAAGAGCAAGAGAAAGCGCCGACTGCCCACTGATGCAAAGCTTCCCAAGCTCCCGCATCTGCTCCTGCAGCAAAATTCCTGCTGAATCCCAACCCTCAGCTCACACATGGATATCACAAAAGCAGAAAAAAATAATAAAATACATTATATATGCACTGAGAGCTATCATTTCTAGCAAAATCTTTCCTGCTTCTGCTCGGAGAAGCTCTGCAGCCTTTACACCAAGGACCAGCTGACACAGCACGGGCAGAGGAGGCAGAGGAGGAGGAGGAGGAGGAGGAGGAGGATGAAGAGGAGGAGAGCAGCAGCTGCCAAATAACGATACTTTACACTTCCAGGTGCTTTTATCCCAGAGCACCTCACAGGAGACAGCAAGGTGTTTTTATCCACGGAAGCTGAGGCATAGTTTAGAGAAGTATTTTGGTCTTTCCTCCAAGCTTTGGGGGTCTGGGGCGATGCCGAGGACACCGGGCTGAGCTCACTGCAGGAGCAGGGGTCCAGCACAGGACACACCAACTCAGACTACGATGGAATAAAAGCATTAGTTAGGTTTCTCAGGGCTGGCATATCACCTATGACCTAAAGCCATATACAGTTGAGGCCTTAGTGATCATGAAAAAAAAATTACCAAACCAAATTCACGCCCATAAAACACCATCAGCTCTTCCCCAGGTGTTTATCATTGGCAGAACAGCTGGTGTTATCATTTGAAATCAGGGTGCTGGGCGATATTAACAAAAGATTAAAATAAAATAATAATAATCAAATAATTTAACTAGCTTGATTGCAGGTTGGCTTTATTTATCCATTCACCATGAGTAAATTATTATTCAGTTTTCCAGAATCCCAGCAGAGAAACCCTTCCCACTGCCTACGCCGAGCCCTGGTACGTGCTCTTAGTGGTTCAGCAGCTGTGCATCCTGTCTGTCCTTCGTGACAGCCGTGAGTCCAACTGCAGCGCAGAGGGCTTTGAGTACATTCACATTTTTGTAGTAACTTAAGCATAAATATACATTTATATTTCTCATACATCCAGGAAGGTTGATTTTTCAAAGGGCTTGGAACAAGCAGCAATTATAATCAGGAAGTGAGCGGAGCACCGTGTCTCCCATCCTTTTATGGAATAAAAGTCTCATTTCTATCACAGGGATATATCTGGTATTAAACTCAAGATACCTGAAACACAGGGTGGGGGAAATAAATCAGGATTCTGCATGGCAAATTTCATGCTGTGGCTGTCAGATACGATTTGGGGGAAGATTTTCACATTTCATTCAACACAGAAAGAAAAAGTAACTCTAACTGCTATCCCAGAAAACAATCTGGAATTTCTGTGAAAAACAATCCTGCTGAACCGCTGGAGCACCCGGAGAAGAGCAAGTGGAGATGGTGGGGCCAGAACACCATTTAACTTACCCCAAGGGTGGCTCTGGCAGGGATGTGCATGTCACCTTTCACAAATGCCAGATCTCTTACCCACACAGCAGCGCTTTCCAACCCCTTGCATTCTTTGTGCATCCTTGGATGGAAAGAATACCACTGGCTGCAGTGAGAACCAAAGCGGTGGTCCCCATCCGGCCCCGCTGGTACAGCCATCCCTGTCACCACAGCTGGTGTCACAGAGGTCTCCTGCTGGGACCATCCCCA
>VXBW01004744.1:158288-209753 GCA_013400375.1 Thinocorus orbignyianus
TTTGGCTCTAGTTTCAGACTCTCTTCCCAGGAAAACGTTTGTAAAAATATTTTGCTATAATTAGAAAAATGTTTCATTGAAAATTCATTACTGGATCCTGGTCCTGCCACTTGGAGTTAGGCAGGCTCCAAGACAATTTTTTCTGTGACATGTTATTGCTGAGCTGACAACCAAAGCGACGCCTGCATTTGTTTCAAAAGAACTGGGGTTTTTGAGTTCCAGCTCCCAGAATTAAGTGATTATGTGAGGTTTGCTATGTTTATTAAAGATTATTGACTCTAATCCCTGTGCCTGGAGAGTCCTGACTCCCATCAAGAATGGGAATAACAAGAAGTGGATATATATTAGTTTGATGGTTTCTCATGCAATATCTCCTCAGACATGGTGGTGCTGCTGACAATTATTGCTGTACCTGTTCCTAAAACTCTCAGTATTTGGCCACCAGAGCCATCACTCATGCATCCTGCACTGCGGAACGCCTGGCAGTTGTCACCACTTCACCCCTCAGGAGAAGGGGGACCATCCCTGCAAGGATGATGTGACCAAGCCCAAAAGATGCCCACATTTTAGGTGTTTCGGTGCCTCAAGTGAGGAGCTCTGTGATGCAGGGTCAGCACAAAGGCTCCCCCTCAACTGGAAACCAGCAACTCCAGCCAGGGATCGCTGGTCCCTCCATTGTCCCCCTGCACTGGCACGGAGCCCTTTGGATACAGCATCCTACTGCTCTACCCATCCCACAGCTTCGCAAAAAAAAGCCCAGTTTGCTCCTATTTGTTCAAAACAGGAGATGGGAAGGAAAAGGCAGCCCTTGAGACACATCCCTCTGACCTGGGATTGCGAGCTTTCAATACCCCTTCAGGTCTGGGACTTCTCAAACGCAGCAGAGCAGGCTGGGGGCTGAGGGACGGTGACTCTCCCACCAATTACAAAGTAATTAAAAGACCCACCGTGGGCTCCACGGAGAAAGCTTTGCATATGGACTTTAATTATTATACCACAGTCTTGCCAGAAAAACACAAAAGAGGATCTGAGGCAGCTCGGAGGATGCATATGGCTTGTGTAGGTGGAGAAAGCTAAGAGACTGTTACTTTGGGTAGGAAGTGGATTTTCTCTCTCCTATAATCTTGTTAAATTACCCTGTTTTTAAATCAATGATTTATATCTCTCTCTTCAAATCCAGAGGGAGGGGGGAAAAAAAAAAAAAAAGAGAAAAAAAAACCCAACCCTCTCTAAACAGCAAGTATGTGACAAGCAATACATTTTCACTTTCATTTATCCTCACGCTGCAAAGTTCACTCAGCAAACCAAAAGCGTTAAAAGGAAAACACTGGGAAGGACTGGTTAAAAAGAAAACCTTGGCTGAAATGAGATGGAAAACAGATTTCCCGGGTTAGGTAAGTATCAGAAAATAATACATAATGTTAGACATCTGAAAAAGGAAGTAGGAAAATATTTAGGAATTTGCATAACCATTTGCAGCCTAAGAAAAGCACAGAAAAAAAGTTTCATTACGAAAGGATATTTCAAATGGGCGGCCGTGCCGGGAGGGGCTGAGCTCCACCATCCTCACCAAGAATTGGCAATTCCCTGTGCACAGCACTGGTTTTCTTGCAAGTGCCTGGGGAAAACTGGCTGAGGATTCCCAAACAGATTGTCACTTGCTGTCTGGGTTTCGGGGAGTCTCCCCCCTCCCTTTTACACCAAGTTTTGCATCTGGGTAGGTCTAGCAGCTTCCGTGGGGAACCATCTCTTAGCAACACTCACAAAAATGAAATGAAATAAAATAAAACCCCCACGCAGACCTGAGACAGAGTGGGCTGCAGCCCACCTGCAGTGGGAGGCACACAGGAATTTACACTGACAGCCATGGATTTTCAGACAGGGAAAAGGGAAAAAACAACCCCAAAACATCTAAAAATCTCTACTTAATGGAGTTATGTACACTCTCCCAGCAAAATGGAAAGAAATACCAGCAACCTCAGCGCTTCTCCCAGGCACACCACCACCACCTTCAGCTGTGACTGTCACCCCAAAGAGCAAGCTGAGGGAAATGTGGGACTGGGAGCGGTGCTGCCTGCTGAGATGTGTCTCCCCTGGTGCCACCACTGGTGTGTGCCCCACAGCAGCACCCCTCCCCGGAGACCACAGGTTTGGGATGCGGTGCTGGGAGGAGCTTCCAAACAAAGAGCAACGTCCAAGGGTGGAAACCCAGAATCACAGAATGGTCAGGATTGGATGCGACTTCTGGAGATCATCCAGTCCAACCCCCAGGTAGGTTTTGAATATCTCCAGAGGAGACTCCACCACCTCTTGGCAACCTCTTCCAGGGCTCTGCCACCCTCACAGGAAAGAAGTTCCTCCTCATGTTGACAGAGAACTTCCCATGTTCCAGTTTGTGCCCATTTCCTCTTGTCCTGTCCCCAGGCACCTCCGAGAAGAGCCTGACCCCATCCTCTTGCCACCTGCCCTTTAGCTATTGTTCAGCATCACTGAGATCCCCTCTCAGTCTTCTCTACTCCAGGTTGAACAGCCCCAGGTCCCCCAGTCTTTCCTCACCAGAGAAATGCTCCAGTCCCTCATCATCTCTGTAGCCTCTGATGGACTCTTTCCAGTAGTTCCCTGTCCTCCCTCTCACCTCCTTTGGTGAAAGCATCTCTGCAGCAACACTGGGGTGCAGCCAAATGATTTTCTGCAACACATGAGAATCTGTCCCTGAGGGTGCAGGCAAGTGGCAGCAGGAACATCAGCCCACGCTGCCACCCCAACACACAGCCCCAGCCCAAGAGCAGCTCCAAACATTGAAGCCTCTTCCCCACGGAGGCATTTTTCTCCTCTCCCGCTCAACCCAACCACTATTAAGTGTCCCAAACCCGTTAACCTCGACATACCCCAAACTGGAACAAGTCAGAATGATTTAAGAGGTACCGAGGTTGGCATGTGGGGACAGTTTGGCCTTGCTGAGCTCTGTGGACAAAGTCTTGTTTTGTTTGCTTATATGGAAGCTTCATTTTCCCCTTGCAGTCTGCGACTTGTGCAAGCAAGGGGTACGAGTCCGCTCCGGGCTGAGGGACAGGGACCCCAGAGGTGACCCCCGAACAGCTCCTGATTTTTGCAGGTTGCAAAAGGCTTTTTAAGCTCAGAGAAGCACAAAAACTCCACACGTCAGAGCCGAGAAACTCCCTTACTCGGAATGACTGTGTCCGTTCTCACTGAGGGGACACATGATGTAGTTTTGATGTTGTCCCTTTGCCTCTTCAAAGCAGGGTTCAAACGATTCCGAAGGCGCTGAACCTGTTTGCAGGCTGCTGGCGAGTCTCTCCCCTTGCTGAGACAGGGGGACTCTGTAGAGCACGACCCAACCACTTTAACTCTATCCAATTAACGTCTCGTCCACCTTTCCATTTCCAAAAGACCCATCCTGGTGCTGCCATGGAGCACCGAGTCTTTGCTACTGCCCCGAGGGCAAGCAGCTCTGTCCTTCCACCCCAATGCCCAGCGTTTGGGAGAGGAAGGGAGCCAGAAGGAAGCACTGACATCAGGGACAGACACCTGCAGCTCTGCTGACTCACCCCTTTTCCCCTCCAACCCCATCCCCAGCAGGGAAAACACATCCCAGCACCGGGAGCCTTTCCCACCATAGCCCGTGTTGATGTTGGTAGCTCCACGGCCAAGCAAGACGAGGGGAGCACCTTCCTATTTCAGGACCTTGGGTGAGGTGGATGGAAATCACAAGGCTCCCGGTTCCCGTGGGAAGCCACTAATGACCTCCTCAAGGCTGTCACATCCTCTAAAGTGTGTGCTATTACGGGATGCTGAGAGAGAAGCCATTGGGTTGGGTAAGCACGTGGGGGCTCCTTTCCCCCACGGTGGCCACCAGGCACCGCTGGGACGGTCCCACCGTGTCCCAGCCCTGGCATGCCACAGGAGGTGACTTTGTGCAAACGTCCCCACCGCCACCGGTGTATTTGGGAAGGAAATCCTCCCACGTGGCCTCGATGACTGGGAGGGAGATGAAGGCAAGGGTTGACTGAGACGTGCCTGCTTCATACCAACCTATATAAAGAGCTTGTATTCAGATGCAAATCCTCTCTTGTAAACAAACCTTAGGGGTCGCAGCCCCAGTCTTTAAGGCAAGCTCCAATCTGATTAATTACCGCACATGCCTTAAATTCCCCATTAGGAATAAAACCATAAACTACACCTTTGCGATGAGACAAATTAAACACTTACTGAATTTCACCTTGGGGCACCCTTTTCAGTGGTATTCAGTGAAACCGGGACCTCTTCTGGGCGAAAGGCAAGTAATTTAATTTGTCTCTCTGCACCGGTTGTTCTCCAGACCACCACCCACGCACCGCAGTTCGAGACCTCCAACAACAGTACAGCACAGCCTGAATTTTCTCTCCCACACACGCACCACTGCTGACTATTTTTGGATGACTGCCTAAACCAGAGAGCACAGCGCAAGGTGCACAGTTCAGTATAGTAGAAAGAATAAAAAATAAAAATATGGGAGAAGGAATTAACGAGGAGGATGCCCAGCAACAGTTTTCTGGCTTAACTCTGGAAAGCAGCTGTGGGAAAACCTTACCTGGGGAAGGGAGGGAGAGGGGATGAGGATTGAGTGTGGCTGCAGGAACAACGTGCATGTGTTGACCCCACGAGCCCTGGAAAAGCAGTGGGATGAGGAAACACCATCACCCCTGCGCAGGAAAGGCATTTGTTGACTGATGGCTTAAACCAGGTTAGCAACAAACAGATCCACAGGCTGCTCCTCTGCAGCTCAAGGAACCCCAAGGAAATTCTCCCAGCTCCTTTCACCCCTTCACCAATACCCACTTTCTTTTCTCATATAATTAATTTGTCCCTTCTTAGCTTCAGCCCTGGGCCCCTCTCTGCTCCCCAGAGCAGCAAAGTGGTTCCAGGTCACCTTGGTGGGCACATGCCCATCAGCAAAAAGGGTTTGATGTTGGGTCAAAACCAGCCTGACTTCTTTCCCTTGCCTCAGATGTCACTTTCTTGCTACACAGTTCAAAAACAGGCAGAGAGAAGCAGGAAAATGATCAAACTATGAGAGTTAATTGAATATTAAGAAATATATGTGTCATTTATTTGGGCTTTTCCCCTTTCTAAGTAAAGCAGAGACCTTACGTGGTACCTGGGGTGTTCATACAGAGATGTGGCCTTTGCTTCTCTTTTCTTCCTTAGAGGCAGACCCACAATCTTTGTCCAGGAGGAAAAGTCTCTTTCCAAAATGGAAATCTCCCAAACACGGACTAAATAACTTTGGCCCTGCAGCAGAAGACAGTAAAGGATGTGGTTCTGGAAGAATAGGAGAAAAAATAAAAGCTTTTCATTAAAGGTGAGCCCAGTTTCCCAAAAGGTTTCCAAAGACAGCAATTCAGGAGCTGCAGTTTGTCAGAGGCAGGCACTAAGAGAAAAAAAAGGAAATTATCTCAAACTTGTTGATGGTGTAGACACACACACACACACACAGTCATCATCTCTCATTGCTGTCCCACCCCAAGGGAGGGCAGCTCTTCTGTCAGCCCCAGGACTTCCCAGCTGGCACAGAACAAGCATCTCCCCCTTGTCCTGGAGGCAACAGGAGGGGAAGGTTGGTTCAGAAGTTAAATCCATCACAGAAAATGAAACTGTGGGTACCTCATACCTGCGTGAGGGACAGAAGCTCCTGGAAGCTGCTGAGCTGCACCAAAACCTGTGCAAGTAAAGGAGGAGCCTGAGGGAAAGAGAAGAGCCAGTGCTGGAACCCTGGTGATCGTGGCACTGAAAGCGTTACAGAGAACATGCCACCGAGTTCCTCTGAGGCTTTAATTTCCCTCCCCACAATCTTCCTTTGATTTGCATCCCCTCCTTCCCTCCTGTCCTTTGAACTTTCAAAAAGGCGCTTTGAAGACATGTCGTAAAGCGGCGTTTTCATTCAGCATCTCCTCTTTGATGCTCCCGCCGCTGCGAGCGCGGTGCAGCCGCGCAGGAAGCAGGAGCCGGAGGAGCCGAAAGCCGCGACGGGAAGGGAAGGAGAGGAAAGTAAAAGTGTGGACACGTTGTTTGTCAGCAGCTCGCCCGCCGGGGACGTGCTGGCAGGCACTGGCAGCAGCCCTTGTTCTTGCCAAGTGTGCTGATTTCTGGGCTGCACGACCTGGCGTGATCATATCCAACCTCCAAGACACCAACCCACCACAGGTGAGAAAGTGACGGGGATGAAGGAGAAGAGTCACTGGTTGGGAAGTCCTTCATCCCAAAGGCCATCCCTGTCTCATATTCCCAACATTTAGGAAGAAAATGCCCAAAGAGGCCACCTACCCTGGGAAGAAGACGGGTCAAACAGCCCACGCTCTGGTTCTGTCCCTGCTCCCGAGTATCTGCCTCCAGTCTGGGGGGTTTAATTCGGCCTCTACATCCAAAACTGCTGGTCAATGGCAACTGCCTGGCCCAAATCTCCTCTGTTGCAAGATCTGGTCTTCAGCAGATAACCCAGTTATCCTGAAGAGAGAGGACATGTGGCTATCTTGAAGTAATTGCTAAAGGCACAATTTACTGTATTATTAACTCCGTTCACTGGTTTTTCTATTTCAAATCTGTATCATTTGTATTTAAATAAATGCTGGTGCCTTCTTTCTTAATTTTATTGTGAATCCCAAGGCATGGAGATGTTCTTATAGTCCCAAAAGCGGGGATATTATGGTGTGGGCAAAATCTTCAGTTTTAGAAAGGTTTCTAACCACAATGGTTAGTGCAGAGCAACTGAAAATAAACAAACCATGAAAAAAAAAAACCCCAAAACTAATTAAATTATAATAGTAATGAACTAATGCAAGTAAATCAAAAGTTATTGCAGGTTTACATATGATGAACCCTAACTCTTGAACTCTAACCCAACTCTCTGCTGAGGAGATACGCCCCAACTCACAGTAGTTGAGATTTTGATACTGAAATGCCACCAAAAGCTGCTCTGGATGTCCTTGCAGTCCCTCCCTGCTCCCGAAACACCGAGCTGAGCCCCGAGATTCCCTGGGGAAGTTCTCTTACAGAAACAACAGTCCCCAGCAGCCAGGCAGGATGGGGACGGGCTGGTTCTTCTTGTGAAAAGCCCACTCCAGGGTGGGAGGAAGAGCCTTTCCCATCAAAAAGGGATGGCTCAAAGGTGATGCTGACTCTTTGCCACAGCAGACAGCGTCTGGGCCACGTGCTGTGGAACTGCCACTGGATGTCATTGGATCTGCCTGTCGGGGAAGAGACAGAAAGACCAAAGAAAGGATTACAGGCAACCATATAATTCTGCGTTTACAGCTACTTAAATATTGAATCAGTGCTACAGGATTATATACACTTGATATTTCCTGGGTCAGGCAGACTGTGTAATCCATCGTGATCAAAGTTACAAGGACTTTTCTTCTTTAAAAAAAAACAAAACCAACCAACCAAAAAAAGGCAACCAAGGACCAACAACCAAGCCCCACCTTCACAGTATCCCTGCCAGCCAGCAGGTGTTATTCCACCAAATCACACTCTGTTTCTCCCAGCATCAAGGAGTCTCCCTTCATGGTTTAGAAGCCGAAGTCACTGCCTCCCCCACCACCAGTATCACCTCCCAACGTGCCCATCCAAGGGGCACAGCCCGTAGGAAAGCAGAGTAATCCCATCCCTGCTGCCCACTGATGCACCCTGCCCAGCTCCTCTCCCAGTGATAACTCAGGCAACCAGTGGAAAGTGGGATTTAAATAGGAAATCCCAGTACTTCCCACTGATGCCAGAAGCAGAGGAGCAGGGAGCCTCCTGCGATACCAGCAGCTGCCCAAGCTGAAGGACGAGGATGCAGAGCTCACCACCAGCACCAGCAATTCCCACCCAGCAAAACCCATTGCTCCCATCCCACTTTCCATAGGACAACATCTTCCCCTCGAAATACACAGCTCAGAGCTTAGGCTGGGTGACTTTTTTTCCCCCCTCCCGAGTTCCTTTCTGACTTAGACTTGGACATTTCTGCGGCGCAGGCCTCCGTGGCACGACGCCACCGGCCGGAGCCTCTCAACTTTGTTTAACCTTTGTGTAGGGAATTGCATTAACTCATGGCAAGGGAACCTCTCGGCAAGGGAGAAACAGATGTTCAGGCATTAGATAAGCTACGAGCAAGTCCGTGGTGTTTATCAGCAGGAACGTGGGGTTGGTTTGGGTTTTGTTATTTTTAAGGGCTGACCAGCGGTAGGAGTCAGTCGGAAATAAGTGCAAATTATCCTGCAAACTGCTTGAGGGGTTTTTGGAAGAATGTTGTTCCTTTTTACCTGCAATACCAATTACTAACTTCTTTTTTTTTTTTTTAAATTACAGCCAAGTACCTGCTCCTGAGACTGAATGCAGATGCAGCTGGAACAGGAAATTTTAACTTGCTTCCAACCTGGGAATTCTGCACTTTAAACTTGAGATAAGGAGAGAACTTCATTTTAAAGACACATGTCCCCTAACAAAAGACAAATATATTTCCAGAGGGGCCACCCCTCAGTGTTCCTGAGAAACCAGCACTGCAGAAAATAGCAAAGTCTAAAGAGCTATTACAATTCTACTGTGCATTTATTAAATTATCTCCATTTAATACATTCCTCCCTGCTTGGCCTTAAAGAAAAAAAGGATCCCACTAAAATATCCATCGTCAGATTATTTCTCTTGGTTTCATCTGACCTGTCAGGTATGTGTTGGTTATACTCAGAGCTCAAACCCTCTGCTCTGCAATTTAAGCCAAAGCAGGTCTCCGGAGGCAAAAAAACATAAACCATGGAAAAGTCACTTGCATTTCAGTCGGTAACTGCCCAAATTCTTATGTAGATAGAAAGGGAACTGACACATTCACTGCAGCCACTGGCAGATGAGTTCTGGTGGATCCCCACGCAGCCTTTTAGAGGTTACTGCCCCAACCAGCACCAGTGGGACCAAACTTCCAACCTACAGAGAAAAATAACTTGTCCAAATCCGCACGGACACACAACTCTACAGGTCTCAGAAGGTATGGATAAAGGAATTGTAATTACAATACAGCAACATCCTTAAGCTTCAATTTAAGTATACATATATACACACACACTCTCAAAGGAAAATGAGATTTAGGGGGTGACAGTCCCTTTACACTTAGGATTGTCCTCCCAAAGTGTTCAGAAGAGAGGCCAGGCCCCTGTGGTGCCATGAGTTACCAACACCCAAGCAAAGCAAGTCCTGCCCAGAAGATCTCACAGGGGATGAGCGAGATCTGGTGCCACCAAGCAGTGTTGGGAAGCCCCACAGCAACCTGGCTCCTCTGGCAGCAGCTGCCTTTACACAAGGAGGTTTGAGTAAAGCCACCAAAGAGAAAAATTTTACACAGTTAAGTGAAAAAAACAGTATTTCGTGAAGGCCATTTTGTGTTACTAACCTACAGCAGAATTTTTAATATGCGTCCAACCACCTGAAGTTGCAAATACAGGAACTGGCACTACTGAGAAACCCACTGGCCAGCCTGCCTGAGCCTTGGCTACCCAAACATCACCTACACCTCAAGTCCTGATGTCTTCATCCTCTCTAAGCCCTGCTCCCCCACGTTGTCCCAGGGCTTCCCAAGGAGCTTCACCAAGAGGAGAGCAGGGGAGGAGTGAGCCCTGCCACCACAAACGCACTCTTCTGCAAACTAGGTCAAATTCAAATGCTCTGCTCTCCGCTGAAGGTCACTACTGTCTCCCCAGCCTGTGCTGGGCCAGCTAAAACGTATTTACATTGAGAAGATGCAGAGAGGTTTTGGAGCTGGAAGTGGTTGGAGGAAAAACAGGCTGTTAAAGAGAGCACACGCATGAGCGCGCATCTAAAATGGTGAATGCAGAAGGAGGAAAGAATTAAAAAAACAAATCATCAGCCATTTCCCTCAAAGGAAATGGTCCTCACTCCTGGTCGGTGGTTTGTAGGTGTTCCTGGTAGAAACCACAGCATTCACCAGAGATGAAGGTCTTGGATAATGTCTATAGAGTACTTTGACACAGAAAGCCCACATCCCCCTTTACAGAGGCAAAGTCTGACAAAAGCATAATGGAAATAGGCTTCCGACGGACAAAAAAGTGGCTCCCTGGCACACACACAAGCCCACGCAAACTTTCCGGCCTGCCCTCCAAGTGTGAGCGCTGGTGTTTCCATTAAGGGCCTGAAAGCTCAGGAAGCATCCGGAGAAAAAGTAAACTCATGATTAGACCAAGGCATGATTGCTTTTTTTGCTCAAACTTCTGCAGAATTATTACAAGCAGGAATGAGGATGACCCTGTAAATTTGAGTGGTTCTTCTGACTACCATATGGACAGAAATACAAATAATCTGAGAGTATTTCTCTCAAATCCTTGTTGGCAAGATCTGTGCAAGGAGACATCATCCAGAGGAAGGCTGGAAACAGCCCTAGGTCTGGAGCCACACTGAACTTTGGGAAAGCCCAGCTCTAGACCAGGCTGTCTCCTCAGCATGACTCCACCACCAAGGTGGGCTCCTGGGAGCCTCAGGAAAGGGACACAAGGTGACACATCATGACCATCACCCACCAACCATGGACTGTACAGACCAGCTCTTCCATCCCAACGGCATGGCAGTGAAAGCTATAGCATCTCCTGCACAGAAAACTTGCGCTAGAAGACTAATTAATGTATTCTGGCTGTCTTCTAATGAAACCCGGCAGCTGGAAGCAGGCACGGAGCCAGCGCCACGTGACCGCTCAGTTCTTCCTTGGACAAGGTTCAGGAATCTCTTTGCTGAAGTATCCAGTTGTCCCGCACGACTTTTCCCGCTCCCCAACCACCACCACCCCCCCCAAAACTGAACTAAACAATGTCTGGCTGCTAGTTATCGTGGAGGGACGGGGAGAAAAAGCTGTTGTACATCAACCGCTGTATTATAAATATGCTGGTGATACAGCTATACACAGGATTTTACTCCTCCATTTATCTTCCCGCAAGCAGAAAGGCTCTAAGCGGATGAGCGTCTGCCACGGAGAGCAGTTTTAACTGAGGTTATTGCATTCTTGACTTAAGCCCATTTTTCTGGTTTCCATGCAAACGTCAATGAATTTTAAAAGGAAGCATTGAGTCCGGACCTTCCGATTCAGACAAAATACAGTATCTCTCTATACGGGGATTATATTCTTGCTTGGCAGAGGGATGAATCCAATGGATTTCTCCCGCCTCTCGCACTCACAACCCCGGATGGTCTCAAAGCTCACAGCCTCGTTACCTCCACGGGCTGCTGTGGTTGTTCTCACGAGCGCTGGGCAGGAGCCTACATCCTAAATGCACAGGGATATATGTGCTGACACCTCATACACGCACATACACACACACACAGGTGTGTGCCCGGGACCAAAGACAACAGGAACGTAAACACGCTTTACGCCTAATTATGGAAAGTACTTTGGCAGGAGGCGGCCAGGGGCACAAAGAGCTACTATTGAGATTCCTCCAGGCATGGCCTCCATTCAGCACACAATCGACAATATTTAGACAGTATGGGCTAGTTCCTTCCTTTGCAAGGTAACTTCCTCCGCCTGGCAGCCCTCGGGCAGGCTATAAAATGACCTTATGTTTAAGGACAGTGTCAAGTTAAGTAAGCAGGCAGAGGGAAACCGCGCCTGCCCGCTCTCCCTGCATCTCCACCCTTGTTTCGTGGTTCTCTTCTGCTTTGTCTTCAGGACATTGGCAGCTTCTCTGGACGAGCAGAGCCAAGATGCTGCCGAAGCCGATGCACCCCGTGCTTCCCGGCAGGCAGGCAGCAACCTGGGTGATGCCACTGCGTGGCACAAGCATGCTGGCGAGCATCAGGAAGAAAAGTTGAGGAAGAAATGATGGCATGCAAATTAAAACTTACATATTAATCCCAAAGGAATTTTGGTTTGGGTTCTGTCACTCCCATCTCTCCCCCTCCCTTTGCTCCTATGAGATGCCCAAAGGTTTTCTTACCTTTCTCCACTGGCAGCCCCTCCTTGCTGCGCCGTGCCCCGCTCCCATCTGCTCCCCGTAACGCTCGCTTCCAGACCACAAGGCACACTGGCTTCTGAAAGTCTGGCTCTAAAACCAAATAAAAAGCTTTTCATTGACACTCAAATGTATGTGGAGCAATTCAAAAGCCTTACTTTCGCGTTTTACAGTGCTCCCACCTGAATAAATTCATTTTAAGTGCCACTTTTCCATTTGCGGGTTATGAAATGTTGGGAGGTCTGGATGCCACAGCCAGGTACCAAAAGGTAATATATTTCCCACTTGCAGGAGCCTGTCGGGGCTGCTCTAACCCTCAGCCACCGTCCCTGTAACGCTTCCCAGAGCCCTGACCCACGCAGCCCCCCAGCAACGATGGGAGCCCTCCCTTGGATCCACGGACACGGAGAGAGAGCAGGTCCTCTGCTCACAGGGAGGGATAGGCAAGCAGCCTGGTACACTGTAAAGCAGTGCTGGGGCTTGAATGTGACATGGGTCAGTGGGAAAAAATTACCAATATAAAGTTTTTCCTAATCCACCCACCTCCCTGCTCCTCCTTTGGAGCAGAACAGCTCCATTGTGCCGTGGGATTTGCTCAAAGGCAGACCCTGCCCGGGGAAAGGAGGACTTCCACCCCGCCTCGGTGCAAACACACACACAACTCCCACCAGACTGGGTTCCTCACAACCACCCCGTTTAGATACAGGTGTAATTAAGGCCATTTTCAGCTACGAGCACAGTGTTGCCTTAAATGAGGTGTGTTTCTGTGGGTGCAGATGCCCACGTGTGTGATAGATGCAGCCACACTCACACCTAAACATCTACAGCAGAAACGTGGAGAAGTAAAGCAGCATGGAATAGCTGGCTCTGCCTATGTTTAATTTTCCAGACGTTTTTAATCGCATGGAAGGACAGCTTAGTTGTGTCAGAGCACCACTGGCTACTGATGCAGAGGACAAAGATGTTCTGAAGCTCTGTCCACAGTGGGAACACCTCTCATCCCACCAAACCAACAAGTTCAGCACCTTCCATAAAGAAGGATTAAAATCCAAATCACAACGACTCCAAAAACAATAGGTACTATAAATACCTGCTTCTCCCCACTCTACACCGGGTTTGCCCCAGCCCTCGGTAGCTCTCTAGCAAAAACCAGAAGGTTTAAGTTTATTCCACTCGTGCAAGGAAGCTTCTCTGAGAAGCCACACGCCCCTTTGGAAGAGGAGGCTGCAGCCTGTGGCTCCTCACTCCTCGCACGTACCAACCTCACAGTAATGCAGGGACAGAAGCACTAGGTGGCAAAAAAAGCCAACAGGTCCTTATTAGTTACACTCTGGAAACGAGCATTAAACATATCTATAAAATTCCAGGTGTTTTAGTAACAACCACGATGGACGCCAGCCCGTATGTACCCACCGGCAGGTTTTATCCTTCCCAAGGAAGAGAGGGCTCACAATTACAGAAAGAGAAGGGGGAGAAAGGGGTTAAACTCCAAATTGTTGCTGAATAAATGTTAAGCAAAGTACAAATAGCATCTTGCTGGAGTTCTGTGCGCTGTTTCCTTCCTGCTAATGGCAGCGTAATAAAGCATCAAAATAAACAGTAATCAGAAAAAAATGGCTAGAATTGGTCTGTATTCCAGATGAGAAACATCTGCAGGGGGAGATCAGCAGATCTCTTCTCTGTTTCCTGGGCAATTAGCTGGACAATGCTGCACTCTCATAGGTAAAATTATTCTCCCAACCTCTTCTATCACTTCATAAATTAAATCAGTACTTTTGGAAAGGAAGGGAAAAAAATATCAATAAATACCTCTAGATAAATAAGAGCAGAAGACTCCCCTCGATGGAGTTTTAGATCCTGTCATCACGAATATTTCCTGCACAGCCCTTCTCATTTCTAGCTGCATTTGCTCAAACAGATGGAGAGAAAGAAGAACCCTCAAAGGCTTTACAATGTAAAAATAAGACTATAGTTTTTTCCTATACTAAAATAACTCGAGGAGAAGGGTAGGGTTAGACCAACCTATCGACTGTCTGACAATAACCAAGGCCAGTCTCATTCAGTTTGGAACCACTACAGCCAATTACCAAAGCATTGTGTTTGCCATACACATTGATTAGGAAAGCTGTTTATTTGAACTAATAAAGCAGTAAATGAGCTGAAATTGTCCTTTCTTTATTTTTAATATGATAAATGGAATAAACTATGAGTACATCTGTTCCCAGCCTCTCTTCCACAATATGGTACGTCTGAAAAGCTTGAAAAATGTTCTTTGCTATTCCAACATTTCAAAGTAATGATTTTCTGCAAAGCATCACCTACAAAAACATCCATCAGTTCATGTTCTAAACTAAACCACATTACGTAGGGAGGAGAAAATAGACATTAGCCTACAAACAAACCGTGGATATCGAACTTTGAGTCTCCCCCCAGGAGGATAAACCCCAGGTCGCCTTGAATATAGGGACATGCACACAAACTGCCCTCATTTTAATAACATACATGGTCCAGTCTCAGAATCTCCTGGGATGAGTTCAGCTGGAGCTGGGAAGACAGCCCTGTTCCCTGCACCACCTCTGAATGGGAGCTCAGTAAAGCAGCAAATAGTGAAAAAAAAGCATCAGCAGATAATGAACACTTTATTTTAGGCTGCGGTCAAGTAATTTTCTTCTCTGAAAAGGGTTTGTTTTATTATTTTTTTTATTGTGTTTAGTGATTTTTTTTTTTATTTTTTTTTAGGGCAGCCACAGTGAAGTTTCTACATAAAGGAAAAGCAAACAGCTGAAGAGTCCTCCCGGGGCTTTGATCCTCCCTGCTGACAGCAAACCATGAAGTGTTTGTTAAAATCCTAATCCGATTTAAAACTGCTTTTGAATGTGTCAGGGGAGGAAGTGCTGGCTCTCCCTGTCCTATCCAGCTCAGGATTTTAAAGCCAAGTTACTCTGCTTGTGCAAAACCAGTGTCCCCCTCCCCAGGCAGTCAGTGCTTCGGCCAAAAGCACCCACCCGGAGATAAAACCCGTTGGAAATGGACAGTTAATACATCTCTTTATTCAGGGAGCAAAAGGGTACCCAAAGAAAGACTCATTTTCTTGGCAGAGGCAACAACACGCCCCACTGGGGTGTGATGGAGAGAGGAGGGGTCCCCTCACCAGCATGGCTGGACTCTGCCCATCTCCCCAAATCCCTCATCTCCAAAGCCAGGGAGAGCAATCCCTGCCAGCGTCCTCCCAGGCTGGGGGACACAGCAGTTGCCACCTCCTTTCCGACACACAATTCCACATCAGTTGGGAAGGGGAGAGGGTCAGCACAGCCCCGTGCTGTGGCAGTAACTGCAACCACTGCTGGACAGCCCTGAAGGTCCTGGAGCCACGAGAGAGGACAGAACAGTTGTATTGGCAATATTACAGAATCAGCCACTTCCTATCGATTGCTAATTAATGAGTTGCTGGAGCTTGGTGCAGCTCCCCAGTAACTAAGCTCTCTCTCTCAACCACGGAAAGCAGGGGAAGAGTTCAAGCAAGAGCAAAGACTCCTGCTTGGTGCAGACAATAACTTGGGAAGACTGGAAAATAAAGCAAAAGTTGGAGAGTTGCATTATCCCACTGACACACCAGGAAGCCTGAGCACTGTGCGGAAACTCAGTGCACAAACACACACATCTCCGGTTGTGGAATGGGAATCCCCAGAAGAGCCAGACCCCAGTAACCTGCCATGGCTGGTACCAGAGCCACCCAAGGAGTACTCATCCCAGGTTTTGCTGCCACAAACCTCACTGACAACACAACCCTGCTTATACAGAACTGTAGGGGTTGGAAGGAACCTTCAGAAATCATCTAGTCCATCTCACATCCATCCCAACAGCAACGGGCAGCTCTTGCAGCACCGGCTAAGGAGCATTTCTGTGATGTGGGTCTGGATGAGTATTTTTCTTGACATCTGCTGAACTCAGCACATAAAGCTTTTTCTACATTTTCCTTTTTCAAAAAAATGCTATTTCAAATGGAACCATTATCAAGCAACCTGCAAAAACCTAATACAGTGATTGCCGACCAAACTTTGGCTGCTGCATCTTTCCCTGGCTGATGAAGGGAGATGATCTGTTGTTGGGAAAACACCGTGCAACAGCCTACCCATCTTCCCAGCACCTCTCCAGGGCTCCACCATTCCCACCCGGACTCCACCCGGACCCTCAGCAGGTGCTCAGGGACCAGCAGCCCCATCCAAAAGGCCTCACCAACCACTTTTTGAGATTTCTGACAACACACAGGCACAGGGAGCAATCAGAGATGCTCATTTCATGGCAGGTCTGAACTCTGGGCAGGCTTTTAACGTACAAGCTGCAAAGCCTACCGAGGGAAGTTGTTTGGAGAGCACAAAGTGTCCTTATTCTTCACAAAATGGAAAATTTGTGAGATGTCCACAGGCAAGCCAAGCAAAACACAAAGTGCATGCCTGCCGTGGCACGGGGGCACAAACGCTGTTATTGTTAATGTGACAAAGTCACACATCCAGTCACAGAAATCCCCAGAATGCAGAATTCCCCAGTTTAAGGAAGAAAAGCAGAAGTACCATCAAAATGAGCCACGCTCGGGGCCAGGGCAAGCTTGACCGCACTCCTTCAAATGGTGCAGTGCTTCCCGGCTTTTTGGGAAAGGAGAGGGAGGAAATGGGATCCCACTTACTGTATATCAAGCAGTATCTACAATTTAAACGTACAACAACAACAAAAAAAACCCACAAGTGCCTGAAATAGGCTCCAGCTGCCCTGGATGACACACATCTCCCCTCAGGGCATCCAAGAGCCCAGTCAAAATCCACCAGCATCAGGAGCTGGCCCTTGCCACCCCACGGTGGAGCACCCTCTGCCATCTCCACGTCCAACTGCACACCAAGGGTCCAGAGAGCAACCAGGAGAGCAGAGGCTGAAGACTGCTTATCTAAAAACCACCATATTTCTACTCAGGGCAGAGTTAACAAGGGCTTAAAGAAGCCTAGCTTGCCCAGAAGCACTGGTCTTGCTCCCCGTTAGCAGGTCGAGCTGGGCTGTCTCTATGAACACTCCCGGGCATCACAGCAGCATTTCACAGCACAACTCTTTCAGGATTAAAGGTGTCCAACTGGAGAACACCCACATTTAAGGCCAGGAGGCCAGAGGTGCAGCAGGAACACTGGCCAGAGAGCAGAGTGTGGTTACCTGTAGGTCTCACAGCATGTTAGCAGGTGGGGTTTCATGTCACCCATCATTTATTCCAACACCTTATCATCCTCTGGACTCCTGTGTTTCACTGTCAACATGTCAACAGAGAAGATCAATCTTTCCTGGGGCTTGGAGCAACCTGGTCTGGTGGGAGGTGTCCCTGCCCAGGGCAGGGCAGGGTGGGTGGAACTAGATGATCTTTAAGGTCCCTTCCAACTCAAACCATTCTGTGATTATCTGGAAACGCAACTTGGCTTAGGTATTCCTGTAGCCCAATGACTCCATCATCACACAGCCAGAGAGGTGCAGGACCCTGCCACACCAGGAGCCGCGCATCCAGAAGGACATCCCTCCTCCTTCAAGGAGGGTACGAAGGAGGAAAACAGGAACATTAAAGATTTAGGATCCTCACATCTGGATTCTGTCATCGCAGCAGGATAAAACAAAGTTGTGATCCAACCTTCTTTGGTCAAGTGTGGATCAGGAGATGAACATACACATCTCAGCCTGGCGTGCCATTATTTTCTATACGTACAGCGCACCACAAGACTGTCAGGAGCAGAGATTTCAACACGAAAACCAAGGCCCCAGGACACCAGGATCAGAAATGCGCTGGTAACTGGCAAGATGTCAGAACAGTTTCCTTGGCTGGAGCCAAAAAGCAGCAATTTTGCCTTGGAACTGTTTATGAATCCCGGCTCCAGAACAGCTTAAGAGACTCAATGTGAGCATTTACACAGTGAAACGAGTCTGCGTGTTCTCAGGGCGCAGGTGTCGGTTCCGGGGAGATCAAATAGCCTGGTTCTTTGGGACAGGGGGGAAAAAATGCTCTTCCATGTGCCAACACACATTTAGTCATGATTGCAGCTCTCACGTTACTGGATCCCAGCTCAAACACGGTCTAAGAGCTGCTTCAGCCCAACAACCAATTACTTCATGGTTTTTTCAGAAGTTTTCAGAAGGTATTAACCGGGGAAAGACAACCCGAAGCACCTCCCCTCCCTTCCCAGAGCGAGTCCAAAAGAGCAAAATGACCTTTGCTGGGGGAGAATGTGCTTATGTCACAAGAATGTTATATTTTTTTTAAACAATCTCTTTTCAAACAATTAAAATACACACCCACACCATATGCAAGTAGGCAAGTCAAAAAAAAATCTCTGCTTTACATCACGCACAGAGCTTTTAAATGGCATCTCCTTTTTCCGGGGTGGAAAATCACAGTCAGCATTTGTATATAAATATTATTACACAGCTTGAACGTACAAGCCAGGAAACAGAGAGCGCTGCATGACAACGTGCTAAAAATTCCTTGCTGCATTTTTTGGGGGGCTGGGTTTTTTTTCCCCCCCCCCTCTTTTTACGTGAAGGAACCAGCACTGTTTGTACAGTCACTCCGTTGTCACACACCGCCTCGTGCCTACAGCGACTGGCAGCTCACGCAGCTACAGAACCAACACTTCGTCCCAGAACCAAAGTACAACGGCACGTAGGAAAGCGCCACCTCCTTCTCCTCCTCCTCTTCCCGTGATGCTGAGGCACTGCTCTCCTGAAAATTACAGATCCATTTAACCTGGGCAGATGTTAAATCCCAGGTTATTGTTATGTGCTGAATACACTCCTGCCTGGGAACAGCAATATTTTAATTAGGAGCGTGAGCATGTCCCCCAAAAAGAAACTGATGGAGAGACCTTGCTGGCGTGCATTCTTTTGAAAGTGGTACTATTATTACTTGTCTTAATAATATTATTTCATTTTAATAGTAGAAGTAGTTTTTATTAGATATATTTTCACTCCCAACAATCCTCTTTCGTAGCCTACAAGGACAAAGACTAGGACTTAGCTTTGTTTTGGGCTAAGATCAGGCTGAGGATCAATTACAATTCAACAGCTTGAGCCTGTCTGTGCAGTGGCACAAGATCCCAGTTTCTCCTGGGAGATTTTAACTTGCTATTCCAGGGCTAGAGAGAAGGTAGTTTAATAGTCCAAGGCTTTTCCCATCTCCAAGCAACAAATGACACAACCTGAAATCAAAATCTTCATCAAATCCTAATCCCCCATCCGTTTCAAATAGCAAATTCTCTACTTTACTGCTAAAAATACACCAAACTGGCCTACGCTGGCTGTTTAAGCATCCATAAACAGTGGTTTGTTTTTTGAAAGCCACACACTTCCATGTGTCCACAATGTGCTGTTTGACTTTGAAAACAAAAACACTTCCACTGGAGATACACAGTGTTCCATTTTAAAAAGTCTATCCAATCCCTAAGGCACGAAAGCCTTAAATGGGGATAAACCACGTCCAGAACACGCCTATCCCAAATACCCTACTGACGACACACCGAGCACTTCTCGGGATCCTGCTGCCTTCACAGTAAAATTCTGTTTGAAAGCCCAAAGATCATCAAATACAGAGCAATAAAGGCAGCTCCAGGGCTAACACAGCTCTGCCATGGGAATTAGCAGGGCTTTGCAGGTGCAAGAAAGGCGCTAGGTAGGGTTGTCCTTCAGGAATCTTACTGGGTTCCTGCTGGACAAAGCAGAAGTACCATCAGCATCTTTGATAAATCATTTCAGGCCTAATAAGAGAACCTGGGACAATAAAAAAGGACGTGTGACAACCCCCTGAAGTATATTTTTTTAGAAAAAGAAGTATCTCAGTGCTGGGGTCCTTGCCAGGCTACAGAAAAGAGAAGTGAAATACGGAGGAGGTTTCCATTCCACCGCAAGTTTCACCACCCTCAAAAATCTCACTATAAACCACTGAAGAGTAACAGCAAAACCTCCCCCACAGCCCTTGGAGCCCTTCAGTCTCCTCAGCAGCAGCTGGACAAGGGCTCCCATCTAAAACACCCCCAGGATCTTATCAGCAGGACAAATCCAAGTCATTTTATTAATCATAACACTGATTTTTGCCTAGATAGGACAAAAAATGATGAGGGCTTCATGCCTCTTCAGCTGCCAAGCTCCTGTCAGGGAGGAGGAGGAAAAATTTGACTTGATTATGAAGTTCAGGGCCATCTCCAGACTGTAACCACTCAATTTCTGACGACTTTGATAATTAAGACAAGCTTTGAGTTGAAATCTCGTCTCTTTCAACACATACTTTAATTAAAAGGAATTCACAAAACCAATGAATAAACAGGTCAGAATTCCTACAAATAACTTTTCCCTTCTGACATCAATCCTTTCACAGAATATAGGACATAACTCGATAGTCCTGGAATGGGTTAGTGTATGGAGGGTGGACTTAGCTTTTAAACTGAAAAAGCAGGGGTTTAGACTGGACTGAAACACAAATCTAAACTCCTGTAACTCTGGGCCAACGTGTCCTGAGGTATTTTTCTCTTGTTTTTCCATTTCCCAAGCATTTTCCCTTTGTCCCACCAATGAGAACAGCTCCTGCACCGCGCTGTGCACTGAAACTTCTGTGCACAAGGACTTCAGAGTATTTTCCCCTCAAAGGAACTTGACGGTCACATCCCACTGCATCTGAAATTCGGGCTATTTTTGCCCGCGTGCATCATTCAGCTCTTGTCCTCATCGGCTCTCGCCTGCCAGGACGATGACTAACTTTCTCCCTTCACTTGTTCCCTCCACCCCTGAGAACATTCACATCCATCTGCAGTTTCTCACAACAAAATATTTTTAAGCTAACCAAAACACCGTAAAACAGGATCAGCAAACTCCACTCACTTGTCCCCGTGTCCTCCCAAGTCTCAGCACACGACAGCACCGACATTGCAGCCCTTGAGCTGGAGTTGAGCTGGTGCCCTTGACCTGAAGCTGGTGGAAAGTGGGGTCTCCCATTGACGCCAACACAGCTTTGCGGGGGACCCCAGGAGAGAAACCCTCTTTGAACTGGGGTCTGCAGAGATCTATTCTTAATCAGGACCTGTTCATGGTCTACTATTTAATCTAACTTCCCATTTTAAAATATACAAATGAGAATCACAGAATGGTAGAGGTTGGAAGGGACCTCTGGGGATCATCTCCTCCAACGCCCTGCCCAAAGCAGGGTCACCCAGAGCTGGTTGCACAGGAACCCATGCAGGTGGGTTTTGGATATCTCCAGGGAAGGAGACTCCACCACCTCTCAGGAAAGAAGTTCCTCATGTTGAGGTGGAATTTCCCATGTCCCAGTTTGTGCCTGTTGCCCCTTGTCCTGTCCCCAGGCACCACCAAGAAGAGTCTGGCTCCATCCTCTCGCCACCCTCCCTTCAGCTATCGCTCAGCATCGATGACGTCCCCTCTCAGTCTGCTCTTCTCCAGCTGAACAGCCCCAGGTCCCTCAACCTTTCCTCACCAGAGAGATGCTCCAGTCCCTTGATGGTCTTCAAGCAGCCCACTTCTCCTTGTGCTGCAAGATACACAGCCTGACTTCGGCTCTGCATCCCAGCAGGAAGACAAGGTTCAGGATGATGCTTTACACAAACCACCCATGTTCTACCCAAAGAACAGAAAACTAAGGAGGGACAGAAACAAAAGGACGCTGTCAACCGAACAGGAATTAGTTACATTAATTAGCAAGTGGGAACTGAACAAGATGTAACAGCACTAAGCTGCAGCAAAGGACACGGAATCCAAGGTGTGGGAAAATCCTGGTGACTAATACTGGTGTGACAGAGAGACCAGGGAGAAGACAGGCCAGTTGCCCTTGGGGACACCCAAGGCTGATGGAAATGGCCGAGAAGGTGCTGCAGCCTCTGGAGAGGTGATGGGGGACCAGCACCTCCAAAGCCCAGCCAGCCCCCAGCTGTTGACATCTCCCACCACAATCCCATGTTCTCCCCATCCTGTACATCCTCCTCCAAAGCTTCAAGTCAATATTGCAGAGCCGACACAGTGCTTCCCCACCTCCTCTCCACAAGGGCAGAAGAACAGGTCCAGCAGAAGCACGGTCCTACTAATTTCAAATACTATCTGCTTTTGTTCATCAGTAGCCAGGGCTAATTACTATGCTGAGGAAATATGTTGCCTGAAATTCGTTGCCCAGGCTGTTTGTCCTTATTCTGCAAGTCTCCAACATGAATAAGGTCACCGACTTGCAGGAAGAAGAAAAAACTCTGAAGAGAACCAGTGACAGCAAAAGGAAGAACATGAAGGCACCCAAAAAAGATCTCATGAGTAACAAAGCAAGGGAGGGGAGGTGGGGGAAGCTTTTTGAGATCCATTAAAGGCAAATCATTTAACGTTTACTCTTCTTTCTGTTGCTGTTTTAAGTTTCCACATTACTGCACCATTAATTTGGCAAAACTTCAGGGGGTGATGGGTATTTTGACAGAGCACGGACTGCTGGACTCAGCCCAGCAGAACTGTCACAACATTTTGAAATACAACATTAGGGGAGCTGTGGGTTTAAGATTTTTTTCTAAAGAAAGAGGGGGAAAAAGAAAAGAGAAAAAAAAAACACACATTAAATCCCAGTAATTCTGTGAAATTTAACAGGCTAAGGCTGCAAAGAAAAGTGGTTTTTAAGTGTTAAAAAAAAAAAAATCCTTTGAAATCATGTATTTTCCAGTCTATAACTTTTTAATGGATATAATCTGGGTATTTTCAAAGGAAGGGCAGGAGGAAATTAGTCAGGAAAATATTTAAGTGTTAGAATATGGTAATTATATACAAGTATGTGACTCAGTAATACCCAGTGATACTTCAAAGAGGGAAGGGTTGTTAATTTTATTCGACTGCCCTACCCTATGGAAGAGTAAATGCACGTGGGATGGAGAAGGGAGGGGATCAGAGGTGGTGCTGCATGGAGAAGCAGACCCCCCCTCGCCTACATGGGTCTGGGGGTGAGGTACAGCCCCCCACCCTGCACTTGCCCCTCGGGAGAAGGCAGCAGAGCCACCAGGTGAAAACAAAATGCTTTGGTTGCTTTATTTTGATTTCTTGCTTGGAAATTCACTCGATGAGTTCAATCAGCACCCGCAGCAACTTGGCTCCTCCCAGGCATCCAAGGTCGGATGCTGAGCGAGGAGAACTCTCCCAAGGCCAGCAGCAGCAAGCTGCAGGGCTTTGTTTTATAAGATAAAGCCATCTATAAGGCTTGGCTGGCAGAGGTGAGATAAATAATATTATTAGAGCAACAGATAAAGCTGGAAAAAAGTTTGGAGGAAGGCAGTGCCTTCAGCGGGCCATCCAGAAGCCAAGGGACAGAGGCACCCTTCTCCCACTGGGGATGGGGAGGGAGAAGGACCTTCGGTTGACACCTCTCTGTAAGAAGAGATGTTTTGATTTCTGTATTACCCAAGGCTTTCCCTCAGGAGGGTGCAACCCCTCACCCAGCCAGAGAGATCCCACACGGGACCAACATCCAGGTGGACCTGCTGGAAAGTTCACACCAAGTGTTACCTGGGAGCAAACTCGCACTCAGTTGCTTGAGCCATGTTACTTTCCCAAAGGAACTTTATCTTGGAGGAACATTCTAGCCTGCAGCTTATTTCAGGAGTTATAAATCTTTATTGGAATGTTCTATGTCATCTGCTTCCATTGTAATAGGTGCTGCACATCCACATCCCATCAAAATCAGAGCCAGTTAAATGTTGCTGCACGGGGATGGAAACAGGAGCCACATCAAACCACGTTAGTGCTACAGGGCACAAAGGAGCTGTGGTTAAAATATCCAAGTAATCATCACCAATCCTGGGAAAATGGCAAAGAACTACAGTACAGAATGGTTTCACAGCATTAAAAAAAAACAAACAAAAACCACAAAACCAACCCAAAACCCCAATTGTTTTCCATCAGCACAGCCACCTGACCGCCCCCAGACACCACCTCCAGCAGAGCTTTTGCATTTTAAACCTCAACCTCAGAAATAACAGAAATTAGTTAACAAAAATGCAGCCCACCACTGCAGCAGCTCAACTGGAATTCTGGATGTTCCTTCTCGCTACAAGTTTCATAAACTGAGTCCAGAAATGCAACAGGAAAGAAACATTAGCAGTGCCTTGGCAATCCCACCGTTGTGAGCTCGAGTGATTCATACATTTGCATTGCAGGACTTCAGCTCTTTTTGAAGAAGCAGCCCCAACATCTTGCCCAACAAATCAAAACTAATTGCCCACAAAAAAAATACTTTTAAAGCTGAAAATAGATTATTTAACTGAAGATACCTCGGAGATCAGTTTTCCAGTCTTTTTTCAGGGGAAGATTCAGTTCCACAAAAGGAAAAAGGAAAAGAACATAAGGGGGAACTATCTGAGTTTTTATGGTGATGCAGTTAATTCAGTGTGGCTATTACTGATCACCATCCCTGTCTGTATCAGGTGGAAGGTATGGATGTTGCTCCTGCCAAAATAAAGATGGATTTGCTGTCTGCTTTTGATCATTTCATTGTAATACATGCGCCAAATAACGTTGGTATTTAAGTGTTTGCTGCACTGTTCATTAATTACATCAGTTCTAAATGGAGCCTTGCAGTGAAAAACTATGTGGCTTCTTAGGAAAGTGTTACAACTTTTTCCATCCAAAAATATAAGTGAGTATTAGCAAGGCTTTCAGGGAGGAATGAAGCATCTTTTTTCAGGCTGCTGAAAATAATAACTGCAATAAAACAATAATTTGTGGCTCTCTTTATAGACAGGTGCCAGAGAAGTGAGAAAACAACCCCAGTAGTTGGAATTTTCAGGCTCAAACTGGCCGGCCGCAGCAAGGCATGCACCAGTAAAGCACTGCTTTACCATCACTGTGACTCCCAATGTCAGTGCTTTTCCATGATGTTTCTCTGTTTGCCAGGGAACACAATTCCCTCCATGTGAAAATTCCCATCCTGTGTCCCCACTCAGCCAAGGGGACAAATCTCCACGTGTCCAGTGGGGCCATGGGACAGGGAGAGCATTATATTTGCATTTTTAAGCTGCAGGATGGTCAACGTTCCTGCACCCACCAGGGACAGACCAGCCCTCCCTAGACATGGGATGCTCCACAGAAGGGACCTTCTCCTTGTCACCTTTCAGGAGACCTTGGGCCAGGGCTCCCAGGCACTCAGAGGGAACACGGAGAGCAACAACACTTCCACCGCCCGGAAAATGTGTTTGCATTTGTTCACTTAGTTGCTAAAAATGCTCGAGTCACATGGGAACGCCTGGGAATGCAGCCCAGGAATTTCGTTTGTAAGCAGAATTGTGTTTCTGGAGATTATTGACCTGAACCGTAAATAAATATTCAGGAAAAAAAATAGAAAAATTCACAATTTATGGCCCTCAAGACGATCCCTTCAATCAGAAACAGTTGGAAATATTTCCCGTGGGGGCCCTCACCCATCTACTACCAAGTGCCCGAGCCCTGGAGAGTGGAAAATAACCCACAGCCCTTCCACAGATCCAGTTCCAGACCTGGAGTCTGTGATGGGAAAATCCATATCTTAGATTTACGGAGTCTCTGCTTGATAACAAGCGCTGTCATTCTGCCAGCTGGGCAGCAGGAACGATCACAGCAGCTTCAGAACCCAGTTCATTCACTACAACTGGGCCGTATCTGTTCTCTACCCCGAGGATTTCTACCCGTGCAAACTGCAGTCACGCAGAGCAGCCAGCCTGAAAATCTGTATTCAGGTGAAGTACCAGCTTCAGGATTTGCATTTCCTTCAATGGAATTGTTTTTATCCCCCTGAACAGCAAATTGCTGTGATATCCTGAGTTCAGATTTAGAGACTAAGAGACAGCCAGCCCACAGCAAGCATTAATCAGAAAGCATCGTCAAACCAGCTTTGAAAAGCAAGTGCGAGGAATGGTACACTCAGGTAGAATAAAGTTGCCAGACAAGTCAGATATCACCACAAAACAGAAGTCTAATACCCCATCCTTCAAAAAAACCCCTTATATACAAACCTACAACCCAATAATGGGCATTTTATCATATCAGAGCCAGTTAATTGCAGGTGTCCAGAGATTTAAATGTGCCAGCATCATCCTATCACACTGAGCAGTTCCATATCCTTCGGGATACTCATCAGCAACTCCTGCAGAATTTCCCACCACAGACCGTGGCCCCAGCACCACCTCAGAACTAAAGGACAACCCTTAAACCAGCCTAAAACGTTCCCATCTTCCACGAGTCGATATCCTGAAGCTGATGTCCATTCCTTGTGTTCGTACTCAAAAATAGCACGGAATGTTCCCACAGCCAGGTAAGGCCACGGGGCAGAACTGGGAGGGAAGGAAGGAAACGCAGCACAGTGGGTGCTCATTTATGCAAAACAAGCTGTGAGTGAGAGGATGTGAGTAATGTCTGGGTACAAGCAACAGGTGCCCGATAAGAGGAGGAAGCCCAGACCTTTCATCTCTGCCGCAGAAGCGGACAACGGCGATAGCTTCATTTAGAACAGAGATAACGATACTTAGTCACCTCCAGGCTGGATTACAAAGCTGATAAAGTCATTTCATAGCAAGAGGAGGAGAGGCCCTGCCCCTGTGCCAGGGAGAGGTCCCTGCTACGAGCGTTTCAAGGCAGCAAGATAACACCCAGGAACACTCTTCCATGATTTATCGCAGCATGAATGGGACCGGCACTGCCCTTCACCCACCACAGCGTCTGCTTCAACATCCATCCATCTCTTTCTTGGTTACGAGAATGGGCTTCTCTCTTCCTTCTTCCCAGGGAGGCTGAGGGGTGGGATCCAGGAGTGAGCTCCAGAGAAGCGGTGTCTCCCAAGGGAGCTACAGGCTCGATCATTTCCAGTCCTCCCAGATTCTGCCAATCCTAAAAGCTCGCAAACACAGCCCTGCGAGAGGGGCACCCAAGCCTAATATCTCTGCATCTAAGCAGGCACTTTATCTGACATATCCATGACAAATATTTGGCAGGATACTCCAGTAAATGTATCAGTGGGTCCAACTTTTCCTACTCTGCCCATGGCTGCAAGCATCACAAGTGTCAAACGCGTCAGAAATACACGATGCTGCCCCGGATGGATTTTGCAGCAATGCGCTTCCATGCAAAGGGGCACAGCACCTCAGTGGATTAAGAGATAAAAATCTGGTTATCCAGGTTTTATGAACTATTTGTAAGAGTTAGGTGGTAAAAAAACTGAAATTCCTTTTTATCACTTTTAATTGGCAATTTTAATCTACAGTTTCTACCCTTATAACCATTTCTGTGTGTTTTAAGTAAATAATAAGAAGGAAAAAGTTCTTATATCACCAGCTTGTGGTGAAAACCACCCACAAGGGCATCCTTTGGTTTCCAGGGCCAAGGCCAAGTTTAAAACCCACCTCTTCTGTGGGAACCTGAACCCACTGGAAGCAGATTAGAAATCTGCAGACGCAGTATCAGTTTGGGCAGGGAATTAGCTCCTTCTCCACGCAGAAGTGCTGCTTGCACGCTGACTTACCATCAGCCTAGAAACACCAGCCAGAAAGGATTTGGATGTACACGAAAACCTCAGCAGATAAAGTCTACACATGTGCTCCTGATCCAGCTTAAAGATAGTAAAACGCCAAGTGACCAAAGACTTAAGACGGAGCATGGCTGCACATGGAAAACGTCTCCAGAAGAACAAGTTACGCGTTCCCCGGGGGGTTGCACTTTCACTTTACTAAATTGCCTGCATATTTGCTTTTTTCTGATGGTAGATTAGGAGCCGTGCATTTCCTTAAACCACCAGCTTTTGGCCAAGACACACACGCCCTTCCTGGAGAGCTGCCAGCCCACACTTGCAGAAGAGGCAGATCTGGAGAGCCCCGTTCCAAGGATTGCTGCTCCGGGACGAGCCCAGGAGCCGGCTGCTGCCCACTGCCAGGGCCTCCCCATCGCACCAGCTCCCTCGGGCTGGATGGGCAGGGAGTAGTTCATAAAAGCAGAGAGCTTGGCCAAGGAGCCTGACCCCTCTGAAGGATGCCCAAAGTTCAGCCGGTGGCATTTTGTTAAATTTTTATAGAATTTTGTGACTGTAAAAGGTGCAAATTTGCAAGCCCAGGGGAAGAAGTGCATATTCCAGGCAATGTGCCTGATTGTAAGGGGAACTTTTTTCGTAAAGGTAGGGAAAAAGGAATATAACCTTTAAAAACATGGGCAGTAACACACATTCCTCTACGACAGACCCAGCTTCTGAACCTCAAAAACCCTGCGTGCTTCCAGAGGTGGGTGATGCATATGCTGCACAGAGCAGACTGTACAGCTGTAGTGTGAAAGCCCCTCAAATACTCTGCAAAGTATTTACCTAGATGATGATGATGATGAGTAGTTCCTGTCCGCACTGGGAAGGAAAAAAAACAAGACAGGCAGATAGTGGAGGTTCCAGGAACAGGCAGTATTACCTGGGCAAATATTTCACTGCTCCACACTGTCTCAGTAAAACAAATAGCATGACCTGAGCCTGACAGTCAAAGCAAGACAAGCCCTACAGAAGATAAGGATGCAGCCCCTATCACAACGCACAGGCAGTTTTTCCAAGAATAAGCAAGAACAAAATCCAAGCATTCCCTTTACAGACAATCCAGTAGTGGCAGTGCCACAATTCACACCAGTGAAGAAATCTCATTCAAAAAAATCTACAGCCATTCCAGGGTGTAAATGTGCATGAAATGAATATGCAATTTATTTCCTGCACGAGAAAGGAATGTAGAGTTCTGCATCACTGCACTGCCAACACGTATAAACATATTACACAGCTCAGGGTAAGTCCTACTTCTCTTAAAGCCTCAGCTTCCAGAATCTCTTGATAAGGCGAGGCTCCTCCCTCACAGCCTTTATCAGCCCCACAGAGCCCTCACTACAAGGACAGTCTCACCCTCGCTGGCAGCAGCACAATCCTCTTTCAAGGATATTTGGGGAGCAGAGCAGAGGGTGGCAGGGGTGAGCAGAGACACCAGCCCTCCCACACACATCCCACCCCAGCACGGCAGCAAGTGCTTCTCCTCCTCCTTCTGTTCTCAAAGGGAAGCCAAGAGAGCCAGGAGGTTCCAGAGAGCAGGCACGCAACTCACCACCCTCGTACAGGGGTTCTGTTTCAGTCACCCACAGTCCAGCTTCTGAATCCCAACCCAAACTGGGTCCCACTGGTACAAACAGGAGGGGGCAGCTCAGAGGAACCCACATAGTTCCAGTCCAAAGCAGCTGCACACAGCCAAGCTCAAGCAAGAAACATCTCTGTCCGTAGGGAAGAACGTCACATGTGTGTTAGGGATAGAGGCAGGATGAAGAAGAAACTGATTAACTCAAAGATTAACCATTTCAGAATTCTGTGCTCAAAAAGGTCTCACCTAGTTTGCAGCAATACCAGAAATATTCTGCTTTCTCACTCTACGCTTTCTCTCCCCAGAGGCATACGGCCAGACCCCATCTCCTCCTCGCCCCACCCCACACACATGAATAATAATTTCATTTCCTCTCTTCAGTTTTATTGCCAGGGCTTTTGTCAGGAGCGTGCTGCCTAGCTGGGCTTTGCCCATAACCAGTGGCTAATTACAGTGCCAGCCTTCTTGGCCACTACGTAGCAGTTGGTTGCTGCCACACGGGCGGCCGGGGGCTGGTGGGAAGATGCTCCCTGTCCTGCGACAAAGGGCTTCCCCTTCCCCTGCCTCCAATGTCCGTGTGGCCCCGAAATACAGAATTCAGCATCCACATAGAAAATCCTTTCATTCCGAGATGCTCAGCCCTCAGACTGCTGCAGTGTCACAGCACACTTGCAGAACTCCAACCAAGGTTCTGAATTTCTGCACTCACTGGCGTTGAAAAATGCTGGGGTCAGAGGAGATTTTTTATTTATTTTTTTTCTTTTTTGCTCAGGCATTTAAGTCTCTCAGCTTTGAGCTGGTTTCCAGCACTAAGAACAGTGAGATAGGATTTTTTTTTTCATCTCCATAAGCCTTTTAAAAAATTGCATTTTCCTCCACTATCCATTTATTTGCCAATTTCCAGAATCACAGATACAGAATTCCGATGCTTGCCTGTCCTTCAAGCAGCATTAGATTGTAAAGAACATGACCAATAACAAAGCGACATGAACAACCACCTTCTACTTGTTCTCAAAAACAAGCACCAGCCTTGCATACTTGAAATCCAGTGATGTTTTACGTACCACTCAGATAAGCCAGTCTTTAGAGTCTCCTTCTTCCGTCCTTTCCCTGTTAAATTGCATTTGCCCATGACCCGTGAACGCTGCTCCTGCTTGGGAAGGTCTCTGCCCTCAGAGACAAACACACATGGAACTAAACAATCGGTCTTGGAGCAGACACTCTCAGAGAGAGACACCTTTTCTGTGGAGTGTCTCTGCAACAACAAACATTGCTCACATGAGCACCAAATAAATAAATAACACAGACGTTTTTTCAGTAAACTCTTAAATATACATTCCATAAATACGTCAGGAAAGGAGAAGGGGCTGGTTTGCACTCTGAGGATGTCTCTTCCCATGTATTAAAAACACATCGTTGCTCTTAATGCATTTTCAGTGTAAAGCAACCTGTCCCCTAGGATCCGGCAGCTCCGAGGATCCCAAACACAGAGACCCAGCCTGTAGCCACTTCTGCACCAGCTGAGAACTGGGAGAGATTCTCCATTTGCTGACTGGGAACTGAAGCACAGAAGGACATTTCAGAGCTCTCCACACTCGGCGAGGGCAAGGTTTTCCGGGGAGCTCAGCATCGAACGGCAGAGCAGCAGTTGTTTGCTAAAGATCATGTGGAAATCTGGCCCTGAGGGCCTGCCCCAGATTGCCTGCAGATGAGGCCCAACGGGATTTACAAAAAAGCTAAACATGGAAAAAATTGCAGAGCTGAGAACAGCACGTAAATCACCTCCCTGCCATGAGGAAGGGCCATCTCCTCGCTCTCGGTGGTTTTGGGGAACCTGCAGAGCTCTAGCCTACCTCATCCATCTCCTTGAGACACAAGAGCCATAAAATAAACCTACCTATAGCATCTGTGACATATAGACATATAGACATATAGCTGATATAGCCATGGCTTTGGCTTGCATCTGCTCACAAAGGATGCCAGCAAATCACATGAACTGTGAGCCGCGGGGGACGGAGGACGCGGGTGTGTGACAGCACTGCAGTGGAGGAACTACAGGAAAACCAAGCCAGGGCCCTAAAGGAAAACCTGGGAATATCGAGAATATCCCCTCAATTCACCGTCACACACCCCAAAAACGGGGCTCGCCAAAGCCTCCAGCCTCACACCCCCCTGCTCCCCCCAGCACAGGCAGAGGGGCAGAGTGGCCGCCTGTCTGTCTGTCCATCCCCCCTGCCCCACAGAGACTTGGGGGGTGGCTCCAGCGGTGGGGGGAGGCACCGACCGGTTCTGCCGCAGGGCTGGGGGCATCCTCTCCGTTACCGGCAGGGCGAAGAAAGGGACGGCCGGGGCAACCCGCAAGAAAGGAGGGGGTTTTGCGGGGTCCCCTCGGTGGGCGGGAGCACGGTGCCCCCCGCTTCCCCCAGCGTTACCTCCAGCCCCGGGCGGGGGGCGCGGTGCATGCGCAGCTGCCGCCTGCCCTCCATTCATAAAAAAAAAAAGCGGAAAAAAAAAAAGGAAGGGAAAAAAAAAGGGAAAAAAAAGCGCAAGCCGTCTCCATCCTCCGCAACACGCAGCCAGTTCCTCTCCAGCCCCCCATTCATAAAAAACGGCAGCCGCGCATGCGCGGTGGCGGCCCCGGTGCCCACCCATTCATAGAGTCGGGAGGCCGCGCATGCGCAGGAGGAGGCGCTGCCCTCCCATTCATAAAATAGCCATTTTCCCAGGCAGCGGCGGTTGCAGCATCGCGGCCGCTCAGTGACAGCGCCGCGCTCGCAGGTCCCTTCCCGCAGCTCCAGCCGCTTCTGCCAGGATTTTCCCAGGTCCAGCCCCTCCTCGGCCGCCTCGGATTTAGGATTAACTCGCCTATGGAGAGATGGTCTTAGCTGAATTACTTAAAGTAAGTACGAGATCTGCGTTTGCCAGCAAGTGTTAAATATATTTTAAGTAGAAAAAAAATTTAAAAAGCTTGTTCCCCGAGGGAAAATCTTGTGCTCTTTCTAGATGTATTTGCCTGGTCTCTTGAAAATCACTGATCATAAGCATATTTCTGACTGTGACTTTTCTAACAGCAATTATCTGTGATTATATACATAGTGGATAGCTGCCTGGTGCTTCTCAACCTAAAGGAGACTTTGCATTCTGAAGAAATACCTTGTTTCTTGCAGAATTTGCATTTTGTGTGCCTGTGTTTCTTATTTATACCTCTCTTCTGTGTTCCTTCATCAACATCTGCATTTGGTGTACGTACATGGCAGGCAGGTTTCACCAGACTTGCGTCGGGTTTATTTGCTGGGCTGTTACAGCAGAATAAGGCTCCTCTTTCTGCTGATGGGATGTCTTCTTCTTCCTTCCCTGAAACAAGGAGCACAAATATATGGTTACCTGGGCTGACAAATGAGAATTGGGCATTTCTGGCTCTGGAATCCGAGAACTGATTATACGCATTTCCTCTCTTTTCCAAAGCCTTACGTCTTGTTAGTGTCAAGAGGTTCTGAGCTGTCTCCATAATAGGACACTTCAGGGATCAGCCACTGGTGTGTCAGGTCTTTCCTGCGTGACCTTTGCTCTTTAGCATTTTATTTCATATAACTGTCTTCTTTTTTTTCTTTTTGGCCTCGGTGCTTTATTCCATCCCTGTTCTGTTCCCTGTCTTGCTGTACACTTGGTTGCTTTGGTTTTAAATCTGGATGGATTGTGTATTTTTAAAGGCTAGAGAAGTAATAGAAATGTAAACCTAGGATCATTTCATAAAGGTGTACGAAATATATTGTATATGGAGGAAAAACCTGTCTTGGTTGCTCTTCTCTACCAACTGCGTAGCAAAGATAAGCCAGGATTTTATTTTCTGGTACCAGTCCTGGCGTCACAGGAGAAAGACAAGCCTAGAGACGACATGTTCTGAAAATTCATTATCAGAAGGGGAATGGAAAAAACAGAAAGGGGCATAGAAAAGGCACAAAGGTCTTAGAGGAAAGCAGGGCTGGAAATGCAGACCTTGGAAATGGAAGTGCAGATGAATATAAGCATTAATCACAGGAGGAAAAGGCTTCACACTTTCTCTTCAAGTGACCAAGGGTCTGTTTTTTGTTGATTTAAATCTTTTATGGCCTCAAGTTTTTCTTTAGAGGGTGAAGGGAGAGGAAGAAAGAAAAAAGGGAAAGTGTCACTGAATTATCCAGAGTAGAAAAGGCACGTTCTAGATTCTTTAAAACTTCATCTCCTTCCTTTCTTCCCTGCCATGCTAAGGATACAGTATGTCAAAAATCAGCTCTGGAACTAGTGTTTAATGAGGTAAAGAGAAACCCAGCTTCCCCAATATTAAGACTTCCCCCCTCTCTCTCATTCTTTATTTGGGGTTAAAGAATAAAGCTCCAATTTGTGCACTGAATGCCAATGATCCTGATGCCTGGCTTCTCCCCTTCTCCATATAAAAATGAATGATCGCAGGAGGAGGGGTTGTTCTCAGTTATTGGAACCCCGCTGGGGATGTCTCATTGATAAATGTGCCATTTTCCATGGGCTACTGTGTTTGCTGTTGCTGGAAGGGTCTCTATATCGGTGTTATAAAATTAAAAGGACTATTTCTGAATACTGCAGTCCTTTGGAAATTCTCGGAGAGGTATGTGCAAGGGAGAAATTATTTGTTCTCCTCCTGGAACAGCAAAACAAAAGCTGTTTTCATGGAATCGTGACTAATTCCCAAATCACATCGGGAAATGCAGTGTCTCAAAAAGCAACACCCTCCCCACCCCCCAAAAAAATACTGTTATCAGAATTCAGTGAAATTAAATTTACAGCCCTTGCAACACCACAGCAATAATTAATTCTGATTAGCTTTCCAAATACTGCAATTAGTTCGGATATTCCATATTCCAATTAGTTCTGATAGTTTTCCAATTATTAACTGTAAAAGCAAAAAAAAAAAGTCATTAATCCTATTGCTATGCCATTTTCCAAATTTGGCCCAGTACTTAAAACTGCCTTTCTGTAGGCAAACAGTTGCACAAGAACTGTTTGGGTTTATTCTTTTTAAATGCCACACAATGTATTCCTTAAGAAAATATAAAATCTTTCTAATATGGTTATCACTTAGTGCCATTAGCTTAATAGATCATATCTGAGCTGAGTTTTCTGGCCTTAAAATAAATGTTCTTGTCCAATAAAAAGCCTTGACTAAGAAATCTGAGTCCCTGGAGGTCTGGACGTTAGTAGGCCAAAATGTGCTTTATTCACTCACATCACAGGAACAGACTCTAGCTGGACAGAGCCAGCTTCTTGGAAGTCTGCAGGTCTCATTTCCCAGCTTCTGAATTTCCACGCTCTGGCAAGAATTTTGTGTCTCCTTTTAAAAATGGCAGGTTTCCCTAATAAGCTTTCTAATTTTTTTTTTCCTTGTTGCTTGTAGAGAAAATTCTAGCTGTCCTTAGATAGAAAAAGCTTCTAAGGCAGGGAATAAGAAGAATTCATATCAATATTTTGTTAATATTAATACAAATGATGGAAAAGAGCTGCTTTTTTTTTTTCCTTAAAGCATTTACAGCTTGACTCAAAATTCAGTCAGCCTAACTCAGTCTTAATGAACTCCAACATTATATATTATTCTTAATTGCACATTGAAAACACATGCTTACTGAAAGGTCTCCTCTAACTCCAAGTGTCATCTTCCCTCATTAAAAGCTTTTATTGAACCTTTTGACTTCCGTCAGTAGCAGCGTGTCCCTCGTCGCTGCCGGGGGGTCTGGACAAGAGGATGGCCTTAATTCCAAACAAAGGCAATGGCAGAATTTATTCTCCTATCACCAGCTCCTCCTCCACGGGGACTCGGGGCAGTGAGTCCTTTATTGATCCCTCGTTTGCTCCCTGGCCGAGCACCCTGCCTGGTCCCAGCTCCCTGCCCCAGCTGCCCCACTCGCTGCAGATGCTCTCTGAAGCCCTACACATCTTCCCTTTGCAAGGATTTTTGGATAGCGAGGACAGGTCTTACACCAGACACCCTGGCTTCATTTTCAACATGAGTCCCGAGCATTTCCCTCTTCTCCAATCCACCAGGAATTGGTGGTGAGTCCTGGCCACCAGTGCCGTGGTGGAGCCAGCAAGGCAGGGCTTGTGCTCATCCCCAGAGCAGGGGATGCAGCTGGGATCAATGCTTTCTAGATAAGGTTTTCTAGACTGTAATGAAACCACCACAGGAGAGAGAATAGTTGTGACTGTTTTGGAAGCAGTGATAACTCAGGATTTTCGTGCTGCTTGCCATCGGTTGTGAACGGTGGTGACTTGCACAGGCCTTAGAATATAGGGCCTCCCTTGGCATTCTACTACTTCAAAGTGTATTGTTTTCAGTTATGATAATTTCTTTTTATTCAGATTTATCTGTAAGGGTTCTGTTGTTCTTTAATTGCCTTCCTGTCACCCTATTGTCTCAGAAGCTCCCGTTTCCCGTATAGCAAAGAAAACAGGCAAATTTCTGCAGGACGTTCGCTGTGACTATTACTACAAATATGTTAATCTTGACGAGGTGATTGTCACAGCTCTTTCAGAGACTGTAATTCAGCTTCTGCATGGATGATGACAGGTCTAGTCTTGTAGTAACCAAGAGGAGGTGTGATCCAGCTGTCAGGTGAGGAGGTTCAGAGGTCTCTGGTCCATCTCCTCGCTGTCACTGACCCACAACAAGACTCCAGGCGAGACTTTCAAGCCTCAACACAGCCCTAGTTCTCAGCATCTCTCTCTGGTCGTTTTTCTACCCCTTTTTCATGATAGCGTGTGGTGCTTCAGGATTTGGAAAATTCTAGGAAATACTTCTGAAAACTCAATTCTGTTTTACTCAATAAGCTTCTTGGTGAGAAGGCAGAAGGAGGCTCCTTCCATACCATTACTCTCCATCCCACCTAGTACCACTATAACCATTATAGATGTCTTGGAGGTGGCCACCACTGCCACAGTGATGAGTACCACCGCACCGGCTGCGTGTTCAGCAGGTCCAGGCTCAAGAGAGGGGCCACCTGTGACATTACAGGACATGCAGGGAACAATGGCACCAGCAACCCCAGGAGAAGGCTTGCTTGGCCAAGGCAAACAGCTCTTCCCTGGCACTGGTGCTGTTTGGACACAACAGAAGGCACGGGCTGCTCATGAGGTGTAATTAAGGCATGATTCATTGGAAGGGGGTAAAGTGACACCCTGAGCTGGTACCTGCAGCTTAAAAAGGCTAGAAATAGCTTCTCTGATCACACTGCTGGTCTCTCTGTGAGCAAACACACTCCAAGCACCGTGTTTGCAGCTTTTTGGTCCTACAACACTTAAGATGGAGTTCAGATATCCGCACATCACCTTCTGCATGTTGACATCTTCTGCATCCTTCAGCCATGGGTTGGGCAAAGCTGTGGTACCTGCTGGGAGGAGGTGGGTCATGGGGGCACATCTTCCTGTTGACTTCACCAGGGCTGTGGGCACCAGGGATGTGTCCGAGTAACACCAGCAGCGCCAGGATTTGCAGGATTCCTTCCATGCAGGACCCGATTCTGGACTCCAAGTCCCTTATTCTCTTTGTGTTACTGCATACATCTAGAATGTCATTAAACGTGAGAAAGAACTTACTAAAATTATTAACTAATAGGTAACCAAGACAGTTGTAAACATTATAAATGTCTGCTCTCATTAGACATTTAAGTCATGATCCATTTTGGCTTTTAGTAACTGGAAGACAAGTTATCCAACTCCACTTTGGAAATAAAGATACAAGAACCTTATCCCTTCATGAAATTGTTCTGCAAACATTAATGAGAATGAGCTTTCCCATGTGTTTATATAGTTTTCTCATGGAATTGCCTACAAGGATGTAGCTTTCTATAAAACTACATAGCCAAGTCCAGAATCCTATTAAAACATAAGGTCATTTGTGTTTTAATTTCACATGACTAAAGAATCTGACAAAACTTTAGACTCCGAAATAATACCCAAACACTTTAAAATAACTGTTGGTTTCCTACAGCTTTAGGACTTGTAATTATCTAGTACAATAGTAATTTTAAGTTGGCAATATGGTGACGAAGGGATGAAACAAGCGCTGCAGCACGTTCGTGAACTTGACTTTGGAGTCCAATTTTACTCACTTGGAAGGAAGTATATTTTGACTTGAAAATTGTATGTGGTGAGCAACCATGCAGTCCCTGGCTGGCATGGGGGAAGAGAAATTTTCTCTACATGGGAGTTTGTTGACATTTCTGCTTTGAAAGGAACTTCATTGTTTCACCTACCTCTAAAAAATGAATAAATCCCCATGTAAGAACACACTCATGAATTTTTCTTCCTGTTGTCTGCTTTCAGAAAATTGCCTGTACAATTGCAGCCAGTGAATTTCTGCCTGCATTAATGCTATAATATGTCTGTAATTACTGGTGATCGAAGATTAACTAATTTTGTGTACAAGCATTCTGTATGGCATTTTTTCCTCAATTAAAATGCAATTTGCAGTCGGGCCTGGTTAGTGCAGTGGACAACAAAGGCACTCCATAGAGCTTCATAGTTTTTGCAAAATTATGGTGCCTAAGTACCTTAAATCTCCCGTTCTGCTTTATTATTATCTCTTCTTTTGTTTTTCTCATTTTTCTTTTTTTTTTTTTAAGCTACAATTTTCTTCAAATGACACATCTTGTTATATTAAATCTGTTCAATCTGAGCAATTAATTCAGTGTCTGCAAGCAGTACCCAACTGCCAATGCCAGAAAGAGAGGAGGTCTGTTCACAACACTGGCACCACAAACTTCAGTCCTTTCTTGCCGCAGCAGATGAGCCCTTTGAGCAGAAATGTTCTTTCTTAGGGGAGCTTTGACATTTGCAGCTCGTGACTAGTAACCAGCCCCTTCTTCCTTAGCCACAGGCAGCTTCAGGCTCTCTAGTTAAAGGGGGGGAAAAGAAGAGATGGGCATCTCAGCCTCTTTTTTTCTTGCCTTCCTTCTCAACTGACATTGCTCACATTTGTTGCCGCCTCTGCCCAGGGATGCTTCAGATGTTCTGTGTCTGGTTCCACATGCCACACACTGAATTCAGTCACTTCAGTATCTTAGCCAATGCCAGCAACTACAAGACACAGCTGACCACCCTGAACCCCACCTTGCAAGGCTCCTGAGATTGCACCCCTTCAGCTCTTGTCCCTTTTCAAGGTCTTAAGTCCTGCCAGGTCACCCCAGACACTGATTTGGAGGGGAGATGTGGCTGGAACAGAAGCTGCAGCTTCTAAGATCCCAACGTTGCTGCTCAAGGCACTGTCATCCTTGCTGACAAGCACCCTGCACGTCTGATGGAAGGGGAAGTGAAGAAGGGCAAGGTGTCCTGCTTCTGCTGTGGGAATGAGCTTTCCTGCTGCTGAGTGGACATCTTAGCTGGTGATTGTTTACAGGACTATCTGAGATCCTTTTATCTGCCTGTAAACCAATTGCCTTTCAAAGGGAGACTTCCTTGGGGTGACTTCCAGTCATCCCGGAGCAGTTTCAGACTTGTTGCAGCTACACATGTCCCTGTGGGGAACAGTGAAGTTCTGATGCCTTTGGGGATCTTCCAGGGCAGTCAGCAGGATCCATCCACAAACCCAGGCAGATATACCTCAGCTTCCAAGGCTTCACAGGGGCAGTCTGGCTTCTTGACTTGCTTCTGATCCGATGGAAGTCCTTAACCTGAGAACTTTCTGGGTTCCTCTTCTCTGCCATGGGAGATGGAGTACCTTTTGCTGATGTCTTTCTTTTCATGGGATGCAGACAAAAACCTTAAAGCAGAAACAGCTCAGGGAAAGATGCAGTCAAAGGACATACCAGTGGAAACACTGAACCAACCCCACCATAAAATATTGTCATTGCTGTCACCGAGCAGACCCCAGTGAAGGAGAACCTCCTTGCAGGAAGAATTCCAACCGGCTCACTCTCTGGTTCAGCACTCAAGATGTTTGACCTGGATCTGTCACCAGCAATCTCACTGCACTGCCGAAACTTCTAGTGACACGACCATCGGCAGCAATGTAGTCACGGTCCTTGGGAAATTCCATAAATATCAAAAATTTATGTCCCTTAAGTGTAGCCCAGAAGATGAGAGGAGTTAACTGAGGAAACTCTCTGCTCAAGAGTGAGAAGGCAGGGCAGAAGCTGAAGGACCGCATGTCCTAGCACCAAAAACTGGTGGGGTGTGTATCTGTGGTGTTTTCAGGGTGATTTTCAGCAAGAGAGACATTGTGTTCAAAGCAGGGATCTGGGAATTAGGAGAGCTGGGCCTTATTTGACTGTCTTCAGTCCAGAGGTTTTATCCAAGTAGATCTTGTGCCCAAATATCTGCAGGGTCTTTGATTTTTGCCAGGCCAGGGCTCCCGTTCCCCTTGCTCTGTGGTAGTTTGCCTGTTAGACAATCTGATGCAGTATTATGATGAGAACAGATGAATCATTTTCAGTGTTAACTATCCCAGAGTGTGGCGTTTAGACCGGGGTTCATCTCTTTTCTGTGATAATTAACTCTGAAATCCTGATTAGCATTATCTCAGTTAAGCCATCTCTTAATGTCTGCCCACATATGGCCATGTCTGGGTACCCCGCGGGGGCCTGGGTGTTTCACGGGTGCCCGTGGCTGTAATCCTGCTCCAAATTAACCTGATGACAGAACTGCTGTGCGATGCCATCGCCAGCTCAGGACCATCTCATAAAAGCCAAAACCTGTTAATAGAAAGCCAGAATGTCATTTACTGCAGGTAGACCATGTCCAAGAGGGTCTGCCCTCCCACTTGCTGCTTTCCAGGGTGAGGGTCTCCCCTGGGGTGCCAGCAGTGATGCTGAACACCCTCAACGTGCCACCCAGGCTCAGAGCTGGTGTCTCAGGGACAGCCAGCATCAGACCAGCATCACTGCATCAGGTGTTAAACAGCTCTGCTTAGCACACAGCACGCCTTGGGACCAGTAATGGTCCACAGATTCCAGTCTGAACCTTCTCTGAATGGACCAGACTCCAAAGACTCGGTAACAAGTGGGACTGGGGTCAGGCCAGAGCACAGAGCCCCTACCTGGAGGATTTTTAAAAATTCTGGAGAGGCAAGGAGGGAAGCACTGGCAGCAACAGGCAGGAGCAGACAGACAGGCTGGGAGCATCGTTCACCATGCCACCATTTCCTCCAGCTACCTCCCAGTGAAACCAGTGCTGCTGCACTTACCCCTGCCAGCTAAACCAGCTGCATCTCTCTCCTTAAAAAAATAAAAGCCAAAACCTGTGAATTCAAAGTCTTCCTGCAAACACAGTGCCCAGCCAATACAGAACAGACTATTTGGCTAAACCCTGGCTTGCAGCAAGTCCTCCTTCTGTCACGACACTGGATTCTGATGTACAGGAGAGAATGGAATTGTTTTCCCTCTGCAAGTTGTCGGAATCATTGCAGCTTTTTATGTTTTTTACACACGGCAAATCGGAATAGACGCTTTAAAAACCTCTCCTGCTTCTCAAGCCAGGATGTCAGTGAGCTATGAATAATGAAAAAAAGATTTTTGCATGAATGGTGAAGACGCAGCAGAGAATTTTAACTAGTGGAGAGCAACAGCATAAGGGACTGTGTTATAATAATGATCATCCCAGCTCCAGGAAGCAACTCTTCCTGCTCATCTTGGGCACTGGATGGGGCTGGGCAGGATGAGGTGCCAGGGCATGGATGGGGGTGCTGTGCTGACCACGCTCCGGCCTCCCTGCCCCACGGCAGCCCACGCTCCAATCGATCTCAGGAGAACTGCCAGAGCTTCAGCCCCACAAATGCCAAGTGATCCATCAAAGCAACGATTTACAAATGTAATAGTGGACTCTAGTTACATTTTTTTCAGTGGGCAAAAACATGCTTCCCTTTCTCCTTCCAAAAATGCCTAAATAGTTCATGCTCCAATTTTTTTAGCTTTAAATTAAATTGAGGGGGGGTGGGAGGGTATATGCTCTTGCAGGAGAGGTGGACATTTACTCAGACACCCACGTTTCTCATTTGGCTGCAGCTGGATGCAGCTTTTTCCTGACTTTTTTTTTTTTTTCAGACTACTGTAATTTTAAAATCTTTCATGCTGTTGGAAAAGGTTAATTTGTTTGTCTGAAGACAAACAAGTGGCAGTGCTTGAGGCTGTTCTCCGTTTCCTTTTTCTTGGTACCAGAAGCTTTTCCCCTCCCACAATTCTCCCTGAAGCTTAACTCCCCGCTCCTTTAAACCCATCCCCAACATTATATTATTGATGAATAAAGGTCACCCCGTGAGGAAATGGCACATCTACTAGAAAACAATGTGCACTTTCTAAATTTGAACCGAGTCGTTTCCGTTCTTTGATTTAAGTTTAGTTACTTCCTGTGGTTTCTTGTCCTGCTGAATCTTTGGATGGGCTCCAGGATAAATTGCACTCTTTCAATGAAATTAGAAACTGCGGCGGTGGATGGCTTGGCTGGAACGGGCAGTAAACAGCACTTCAGCTAAATATTAGGCCACTTAGTGTTTTGATGAAGAGGGCCTAATTACCTGCGCGAGGTGACACGTTGAGCCCCAGCCCTGTGCCTGCCCTCCCTGTCTGCTCCCACCCTGGGAGCTGCTGAGCAAGAACTTCCAGCTCCTGCAGCAGGGCTGGAAACAGCCTTTGAAACCAGCAGCTCCTGCTGGAGAGGGGACACTTCCCCACCAAAGCCAAGCCACCCTCCTGCCAGCAGGCTGTGGGTCAGCAGGGACAAGTGCTCAACCCTGTGCCCCTCAGCATCCTTGTACCACTATCCTCTACAACACTCCCGTGAGCCAGTTTTGCATCAGGAATTTTTTTTAGGGATTGAAGTCAACTGGGGAAACCCCCCAAAGCTTACAGAAGTCATTTCAGGCAGTTTGCTGACAAAAATAGGTGTGAATATACACCAGTAGCCCTACAATGTGCTTTCCCTCTGTAAGAACAAGGGTTGGGCACTTCAGGAGCCCGCAGCAGTAGCAGCCCTTCCAGGACCAGAGGAGCTGTTTACGGCCAAGATGAGGGAGAGGAGCACAGTAGCAAAGGCAGAGTCATGCACTTTATAGCAGGGTGAGCTCTCTCACTCCCTCACACACAAGTTTACCTTGTAAGACCTTCTGCATAACAACCAACCTTGGTAGAGAGCCCTGCTTGGGCTGGGGTTGCAGGGTATCAATAACGATGTGCTCTTTCTCTCCCCTGCCCCTTTTCTCTTCTCCTTTCCTTCCCCCAGGATACTTAAGAGCAGATTTTTCACCGGTAATCAGACTGCTTTCTCCATGGAGCCCCGGATTCCCCACAACATCACCGTCGTCCCCAACTCTGTGATGGTCCAGCCCTTGCTGGACAGTCGGATCCCCTATGGGCGGCTGCAGCACCCGCTCACCATCCTGCCCATCGACCAGGTGAAGACAACTCACATCGAGAACGACTACACCGACAACCCCACTGTGTCCCAGCTGGCAGCCCAGCAGAAGCACCCCCGACCCCCCCACGAACTGGTCTTGACCAACCAGCACCTCCAACGGTGCGAGCAGGATGTCACCCACCCCTGGATTTCCTTCAGCGGGCGCCCCAGCTCCATCAGCAGCAGCAGCAGCACGTCTTCAGACCAAAGGCTCTTGGACCACATGGCCCCGGTGCCCGTGGCGGAGCAGTCCTCCCCCAGAGCGGTGCGCATCCAGCCCAAGGTGATCAACTGCAAACCCTTGGACCTGAAGGGAGCCGTGTCTCAGGAACTGGACAAGCACTTTCTGCTGTGCGAAGCCTGTGGGAAATGCAAGTGCAAGGAGTGTGCTCTGCCCCGGACTCTGCCGTCCTGCTGGGTGTGCAACCAAGGGTGCCTCTGCTCGGCCCAGAACCTGGTCAACTACTCCACCTGCATGTGTCTGGTCAAGGGCGTCTTCTACCACTGCACCAACGAGGACGACGAGGGCACCTGCGCTGACCACCCCTGCTCCTGCTCCCACTCCAACTGCTGCGCCCGCTGGTCCTTCATGAGCGCCCTCTCCCTGGTGCTGCCCTGCCTGCTCTGCTACCTGCCAGCCACCGGCTGCGTCAAGCTGTCCCAGAGATGCTACGACCAAGTGAGCCGGCCCGGATGCAGGTGCAAAAACACAAACAGTGTCATTTGCAAAGCGCTGCCGGAGGGCAAAGGGAACAGGCCAGAAAAGCCCTTTTGATAGTTTGGGAGGAGGGGGGAGTGTGGGAAGATGCTCCACGGATGGAGGGGGGTGGCGTTGGCTCTTGTTAATAACCTGTGTTCTGAGGATGCCATTAGCCTCTTGCCTTTGGAGAAAGCAGAAGCAACAACCGTTTCCACAGACTGAAGCACTTTGGGTTATTCAGGGTTTTGGAACTGGTCAGAATTTAAATAGATGGGGCCAAAGGAGGAAAGAGTGAAGGCTGAAAAACCTATGTGCATATCCTGAAGTACAGCTGCTCAAAAGCTCTCCCGGTTCGGAGGGACGGACGGCTGCTCCCCACGCCTGCCTTCCAGGGGAACCCTGAACTGCTGGCTCGGCAGGCACGGCTGCACAAGCAGTGCCCATTCCCTTCTGGTTTGCCCCCAGCAGCCTGCTGAAGGTGACGGGTTATCTTCCTCCTTCCCCACCCGCACGCCGTGAGAAGGGCCGGTGGCACACAAAGTACACCTTTCTCAAAAGCTTTCCGTGCCCCTCAAAGGTTTTGAGCCAGAAGCAAAGACGCAGTTGGCTTCTGTAAGGGTCTCTTGGCATTTAGACACGTCACTTTCTTTGAACCCTCCCGGCCACCTTGATGTGGACCCTCTGTTTTTTAAAGCAAGACAGTAGTGGGGTTGCTCCCTCCGTGGGAGGAATAGCGGCAGGATGTGTTGGGGCGGTTGTGTCAACATCGTGCCGTTCTGCCCACGAGCTGATCTGTAGCATCAGGTTTCTCTCAAAGGAGTATTAATTTTACATCGACAGTGCAGACCCGCTCCAGAAGGATGTTGGTCGAATCCCGTTTCCCCAGCGCTCCCGCCTGCTCCCCCAGGGCTGGAGCAAAGGGGATCTGAAGTTCCACCAAGCGAAGACGTTCAGTGTTTGTTTCTCTAAACCTCTCCAGCTCTGTTAAGAAGTCACAGAAACCTAAGTGTAGGACACACGTAGGTGTATCTTCATAGGGGTGTCAACCCAGTACCTCCTCTCCTGGAACAAGCTCTTCTTTGCTCATTAAATACTAAGATTTTTAATATTTTTTTTTGTCTTGGGGAAGAATGGCATTCGCTTGGAGCGCGGCCCGTTCCCCCATCTCTATTGCTGCTGTTCGACTTTTGCCTCCTCTGTACAAAAAAAAAAAATGTGTCTTTTTAAATGTAGAGAATGCTTTTAATGTTTATTTTAGTATTAACAAATGCCAGGGAAAGCCAGGGGAGGGAAGAGAGCCTATTTAAGAAATTTGCCCGTGGTTTTCAGTAAGTATCATCGGCTTTGTCCATGCACTCATCCTCGGGCCGGTGCTGCATCCCCTTACGACGCAGTGACCCCTTTCTCTTGACAACTACAAGGTGCTAAAGCAAAAAATTCTTTGTCCAAACATGCAACGCTGTAATGAGCAGGTAGGTACTTGTTGCATGCAGAAAACTGATCTAGTCTCTCCCTCTCGGGTTGGTTGTGGGGTTTTTTTTAGTTTTTTTGTTTGTTTGTTTGTTTTAATTGGAGGAAATTTCCTCGGTAAATGCACAGCAGTGACAGTGAAATGTCATCTCTAATTAGATAAGCAATAGGCAGAGCTCATGTAGCATTTCCAGGAATCCCATTTGCTTGGTTGCGATACAGTTGCTGCGTAGGGGTTGGCAGGAGCGTCCTGATGGGAGCTCTGGTGTCTTCTGGTTTAAAGAGCTCGTTTAACCTGGATGAGTCGGGGTTTAGTTAAGCTTAACTGTAGATATTTATTGAATGGGGGATTTAAAAAAAAAAAATCAAAATCAAACCCCAACTTTCTCTATTTATAACATTTGCTAGCTTGTGTCTGATGATAAATCATAGGAAAAGGGACACTACGTCTGTCAGCAGATACCGATTCCTATAGTTTATCCTGGTGTTGACCGTATGGGGACACCAGAAAGAAGGAAGCAGGTGGGGATCCAGAGCTGTAAATATTGTCTTGCACAAATGAGAGGGGAAAGGGTGAAAGGAAAACCAACCCCCAACTAGCTGTGCCGTTGGCTGAATGTATAAGGTATTGTATTTAATAAGAGAAATCGTTTTCCTAAGATGCAAAGAGGCTAGAAAACGCAGCAGGAGAGGTGTTTACCTGCTGCCCTCCTCTGTTGGGACCATACGTATCCAAACAGCCTCCACCTCTGGTTGTTTTGCTTTTTTGATGCTCTGCTCTTGGCTGTTCCCGGGGGATCTGTGCTGAAAAGCTGCACTAGCGAAGCTCCGTGGTTTAGGGGCAGGGTCCTTGCGAGCAAACCCAGCGCTGGAGCGGTCGCCACTGTGCCAATCTACACTCATGTACATACACCCAGCAACCCCCTATGGATTTCCTGCCATTGTACATAGCTGTAAACTATTTCTCTGTTGGTTTCTTTTAATATATAAACCCTGCTGTGGTGTGAGCCGACCCCGCGCTGGAAGGCTGTAGAGAGTTAGTGGATGTGGTAGAGCAGTGGTAAACTTAGCAGAGCGACCCTCCCTCTCCTCCTCGGCTTCCCAGACTCTGCTCCATCAACCTCCTGGCCCAAGGCACGGCAGGAAAGTCACCGAGGGCTTGGAAAGGCTTGTGGTAGCCAAAGTGGGGGCTCTACCAGCTACGCTGCACCACGGGGCTGGTGGAGGGTACGTCCCCATTCAATAATGTCTTTATTCCCCGTCCTTCCCCCATCCCAATGCCCCCCTTCCCCATCCCCTTTTACGGTACTTGGGTCTCCTGCTGCCCCTCTGATGTACCACGGGCGAGGGCAGGGAGGAGGCAGCTCTGCACCATCCTCCCTGCAGGTCGTGTCCCCCCGTGCAAATTGATGAAGGGCTGCTAATTAGCACAGGGATGTGTGCTTTCCCACCGCATCAGCACGGTGGGACCGTGAAGGCAAGAGTTGAGGTCTCAGTCCCCTGGGACCACCACAGAGCGGCTCTGGAGGAGGAGGATGGCGGGGCAATTAGGCTTTACCACCCTCAACTGCTAATTGCTGTAGGAGGTTTGTTGCCGGGTGTTGTCCCCTGCCACAGAGAGCAAGAAGGGGTGACTTTCTGACCCGCTGGCAGTGCCACACCACGTTCCTGGCTGGAGAACCATCAGCAGAGGTGGCTTCAGCAGCAGAATAAACCATCCCAGTGCCCACCGGGCACCAGGACCAGCTACTGAACCCACACCATGGCTCCCCCACCCCAACAAGCCCTGGCCCTTTCACAGCACAGGGGGTTCCTCCTCCCCTCCCACGCTCAGACATGCCGGTAAAGGTTTCCCCCTTCTCTCCTGTTAGCACCCCACCACCTACACACCCTGAAAAGTTACCACAGAAGGTTTTTCTTTGTATAGAATATTTATTTTGAAGCTCTATTTTAATAGTATTTATTTTAGAAAGTCTACTATTGTAAGAGTTCTTCTGTTTGTGAAGAAAAGCAAGTACTGATGAATGTACTGATCTAGAAATTATATATATATATAAATATATATTGTTAAATATACAAATGGCTGTTGTGGTGTTTTTTTAAGAAAAAAAAAAGGAATACCAAAGAATGTTTATAGCAATTATTCTAAAAATACAAGCAGAGAGGAGCCCAAAATCAGTTATTTGATACTACACACAGCAGGAGTGATGGAGTGAAGACCCTGGGTGGGAGAACTCCTAATACTGGCACTGGCCTCAGGGATGCTGGTGCAGGGGTGCAGACACCCCCCACCCAAAATGGAACTGCAGACCCCGATACACACCAGAGATTATTGATATCCACCAGCTCCAGGTGGGAAAACCATGGGTGGGGTAGAGCTTCCCAGAGGAAGGAGCATCCCTGAGCCCCTCACATCGCAGCAAGGGGAACCCCCAAGGCACCCAGCCCCTCCTTGGGATGCTCTCCAGCCCTGTTTTATTCCAGCTGGAATAAAACCTTGGGGTGATGCTGGGGTTGCTCTGCCCCACAGCCTGGCTCATCAAGGCTCACATGGTTTAAATATCCTATGAGTCACCTGCAACTGGGAAGAGCCTGGGTGAGAATATCCAGCTCTGTCCACTTGTAGGAGCAATTCTCTCCTTCCCTCCGCCTCTGGAACACACACTGAGCTCTGCACTGAAGTCAGGCTGCTGCTTCCAGGGGAGCAGAGCTCAACTTTTGCAGCACAAAAATGTGGCTAGAGATTAAAAAGCAGCCCAAAGTCAGTGCTACCCTCTCCCTGGAGGGATTTTGCNCCCTTTTACGGTACTTGGGTCTCCTGCTGCCCCTCTGATCTACCGCGGGCGAGGGCAGGGAGGAGGCAGCTCTGCACCATCCTCCCTGCAGGTCGTGTCCCCCCGTGCAAATTGATGAAGGGCTGCTAATTAGCACAGGGATGTGTGCTTTCCCACCGCATCAGCACGGTGGGACCGTGAAGGCAAGAGTTGAGGTCTCAGTCCCCTGGGACCACCACAGAGCGGCTCTGGAGGAGGAGGATGGCGGGGCAATTAGGCTTTACCACCCTCAACTGCTAATTGCTGTAGGAGGTTTGTTGCCGGGTGTTGTCCCCTGCCACAGAGAGCAAGAAGGGGTGACTTTCTGACCCGCTGGCAGTGCCACACCACGTTCCTGGCTGGAGAACCATCAGCAGAGGTGGCTTCAGCAGCAGAATAAACCATCCCAGTGCCCACCGGGCACCAGGACCAGCTACTGAACCCACACCATGGCTCCCCCACCCCAACAAGCCCTGGCCCTTTCACAGCACAGGGGGTTCCTCCTCCCCTCCCACGCTCAGACATGCCGGTAAAGGTTTCCCCCTTCTCTCCTGTTAGCACCCCACCACCTACACACCCTGAAAAGTTACCACAGAAGGTTTTTCTTTGTATAGAATATTTATTTTGAAGCTCTATTTTAATAGTATTTATTTTAGAAAGTCTACTATTGTAAGAGTTCTTCTGTTTGTGAAGAAAAGCAAGTACTGATGAATGTACTGATCTAGAAATTATATATATATATAAATATATATTGTTAAATATACAAATGGCTGTTGTGGTGTTTTTTTAAGAAAAAAAAAAGGAATACCAAAGAATGTTTATAGCAATTATTCTAAAAATACAAGCAGAGAGGAGCCCAAAATCAGTTATTTGATACTACACACAGCAGGAGTGATGGAGTGAAGACCCTGGGTGGGAGAACTCCTAATACTGGCACTGGCCTCAGGGATGCTGGTGCAGGGGTGCAGACACCCCCCACCCAAAATGGAACTGCAGACCCCGATACACACCAGAGATTATTGATATCCACCAGCTCCAGGTGGGAAAACCATGGGTGGGGTAGAGCTTCCCAGAGGAAGGAGCATCCCTGAGCCCCTCACATCGCAGCAAGGGGAACCCCCAAGGCACCCAGCCCCTCCTTGGGATGCTCTCCAGCCCTGTTTTATTCCAGCTGGAATAAAACCTTGGGGTGATGCTGGGGTTGCTCTGCCCCACAGCCTGGCTCATCAAGGCTCACATGGTTTAAATATCCTATGAGTCACCTGCAACTGGGAAGAGCCTGGGTGAGAATATCCAGCTCTGTCCACTTGTAGGAGCAATTCTCTCCTTCCCTCCGCCTCTGGAACACACACTGAGCTCTGCACTGAAGTCAGGCTGCTGCTTCCAGGGGAGCAGAGCTCAACTTTTGCAGCACAAAAACGTGCCTAGAGATTAAAAAGCAGCCCAAAGTCAGTGCTACCCTCTCCCTGGAGGGATTTTGCGGAGAGATGTGTCCCACAGAGCCCTCCCTCTGATGTCACAGCTCCTATTTCTAGGAGCAGAACCTGTGAGCCGGGGTCTGCTCAAACACCAGCGACAGGGCTGGAGGGAGAGCAAAAGGCCAGGAGGGCTCTCATCCAAACGTTCACAAAACCATAAACACCCAGCCTCAGGCAGCTGTAATTTTCCTAATTTATGAGTTTCCAGGACAGAAGGGGAGCTCTGAGCCCACACCATGCTCTGCGGGGCTCCACATCCCCCCCATCACCCACCCACGCCTGCCGCCCCCACACACCCATGATGAGGGGTGCCTCTGCACACAGGGGGGAAGAAGGGACAGAAAAAAAACCCTAATTTCCCCAAATAATTCAAAACTCCTCCGTCACTGAGCGGCACACAGCACCCTGCCTCCCCCCAGCCCTGGGCTGCTGACTCCCACCTCACCAGCACCGCGTTAGGCTGCTAAAAATAACATTATCCAGGTTATTTTTCACCATTCCTGTTATTTATTTGCACGCTCTGTGGAGCTGTGACTCATGAAAAGAAACACCACGTTTTATGTCATCCACAAAGGTGACTGGAGTGCTTTACCTGGCCTGGAATAATACGAGGGAAACAACAATGTTGAGTTAGTCATCACGTCAGATAAAGAGACAATAATTACCCCGCACGGATCACGTACAGCTTGATGCCCAGAAATACGCAATAAGGAAAAGATGCTGAATTTGTTGGGTTTGGTTGTTTGGGTGTTTTTTTTTTAAACAGACAGACTGAGCCAGGATGTATAAATTTAAATCAGAGTTTGGCAACACTGACTGATGTCTTGCACATCAAGCATTAAAAACATCAACTCGTCCTGCTCGTCTCTCTGCTGGAAGCGAACCAGAGCACTCTCAGTGATTTGATGAGTAGATGTTATGTATTTTTTTTCCAATCAGAATCATCACCTTTTTTCAAATATATATATATATATTTTACACCATTTTCAATAACTGACCATTGAAGGAAAACAATTCCAACACCACAAGCCCAGGTTATAAGAGAGATACAGAGCTAGAGGAGTAACAGCCTTCCCAGATCCCTACCGGCTCCAAAGCAGCCACAGCTCTTGGAGGTCAGATCAGAAAGGGAATTTCTAGTGAATCAAAACATCCAAAATACCCATTAAGCAACATTAATTCTGAGTGAATGGGCTGAAACGTATAGAAACAAGATAAAAAGCTACCTGTGAAATTCCCTTTAAAACTACTTTGCTAAAACATGTAGGCAATAAACCTGTTGAGGTTTTTCCAAAGGTTTAAAGTCAAACACCCGTGCCGAGCTGAGAGAAGGGGATGGGGAGAGCAAAGAAGCCACGTTGGGCAAGAGTTGCATCCATCCTCGAAGACAAACACGGCGATTACATGGCTTTGCCCCAAAGACTAAATAAAGCCCTGAAGTTGGGGCTTTTCATTCACTGGCAGCTTGGAGATGCCTTTTTTTTTTTCTCTCTCTCTCTTTTTTTTTTGTGTTGGCCAGGGGGCAGGATGCATTTTTCCATGGTGAGACGCCTCTGCGAGAGCGAGGGGAACAATAGAGGCAGCGGGATCCAGGAAAAGGCAGGAATTGCAGCGGGCATCGGCTGGAAAACTGGGATTCAGGCCACACAGGGCTCGCTCAGCACCCTGCCAGGGGAGACACGCAGGATGCGGCCTCCCCAGGCCAAGTGCCCAGCACCACTCACCCTCAGCCCCAGGAGCAGGGCAGGCCCCATCCCCGCGTGTGGCACATCAAGGGTCAACCTGCTCAAGCTTCTCCAGTAAGGGATTTATTTTAATTTTTAATTCTTTGCAGTTATACACCTTTTTCCCCAACATGTACAGGTGCCTGCAGGTCGACATGCACACGTGGAGCCAGAGTGGAGTTATTTGGTGCTGTTTTCCCCAGTGAGCACCTCTGCTCTGTGGACATGGGCACTAGGTAAAAAGTCGATGAGGGATTCAAGGTCCAGTTTGTCTCTTAAAAAAAAATAATGTTATTAATATAATAGTCAGCAGATCCACATCCACGATCACACTTCTGGTACAGCAGCTTTTCTATCATTCCTTGGATTTCCAAGTGTGCTGCTGGGGCAAGCATGGCCAGAAGGAGCCCGGCTGTGGCACGGGGAGGCTGTGCTGCTCCACGCGGGTACCAGCTCCCGCAGGTCTTCTTTCCCAGGAATAAATAATTTCTATGACCAAGAAGGCTCCAGGAGACCTTGGAGCAGCCTTCCAGGATCTGAAGGGAGCTCCAGGAGAGCTGGGGAGGGACTCTTGGTCAGGAAGTCTAGTGACAGGACAAAGGGTAATGGTTTTAAACTGGAAGAGGATTGGACATTAGGAAGACATTATTTGCTGTGAGGGTGGTGAGACCCTGGCCCAGGTTGCCCAGAGAAGCTGTGGCTGCCCCATCCCTGGAGGGGTTCAAGGCCAGGCTGGATGGGGCTTGGAGCA
>VXBW01004744.1:209908-240064 GCA_013400375.1 Thinocorus orbignyianus
TGCCCCAGCCAGACGAGGAGCCGGCTCCTCGCAGGGGATGTCACCCATGGATGAAGTTTGGCCTTTTGTGAGCAGCAGACAAATGGCCGGGATAAATTGCCTTTGCATTTTGTTTGACTTCCTAAGGAGGATAACCTCCTGTGTGAGGCAGTGAATCACCAGGCTGCCCGCTCCCACCCCTGCCGAGCGCCGTAAAACTTTACAGGATCTCCTCAAAGAGCTGAGAACAACCCCGACCCTTCCCAGGACACCTGCACTCCCACACAAAAGCTTCCTTTCCAGGGAAATGAGGAGGTGGCCAGAAAGGTCAAGGTTTCCCCTCCTCTCAGTGGGGAAACGCAGGTCTCACCCCATCTCTTGCACCCCACGGTAGTTTGGGGTGAGGGGCATGGAGCCACCTGCACCCCTCAACAGATCCCAGGGGTCTGACTGGGACACTGAATACAGGGTTTTGAGGCAGAATAGGGGTGAAGGGGGTTCACAGAAGCTGCCTGGGCCACCAGAGCCCCAGGGAAAGCAGCCCTGGGCACACCAAGGCTTCTGCTGCTTCCTCAGGGGTTGTTATCAAGGGTGGAAAAGTAACCAGCAAGCAGAGAAGCAGCAAAGGCACGACTGGAGGAGATGTTCTCCGTTATGTACGTATTTTTAAATACATTTTTTAAAACCCCACCAGCATCTCCCTGGTGCCAAGAGAGCCGCATCAATTTCACGCGGGCTCAGCAGTCACCCAGTGGCTGAAGGATGGCCCAGGACTCAGCTCCCCAACACCCAGCAATCCCCACAAAATAGCAAAGGAGACAGCATGGAGTTTCTGAACCAAACTGCCGGGATTCCCTGTGTCTCTAAGGTTTCTATCTGCTTCTGCCAAACCATCGCCCTGCCAGCCTACACGGGCAGCAGGGCAGCATCCCTGGGGACAGTCCCCACATCTCCAGGGACAGCCCCCGCATCCCCTCAGCATCTCGTGCTGTTCTCCATCCTGGTCAAGCTCCTCAGACCCAACAGGGTTTGTCCTCCAAAGCACAAAATCCCAAGAAGTTTTCAGCAGAAAGTATGAAATAATCTACTTTTCCATCTACCTAAAACTGAGGGGAGACCGGACGGTGTGCTCCCCACTCGCTCCGCAGCGCTGCAGCTTTCATTGACATTTTTCTCCCCTTCCGACAGGGGAATAAATAGAAATTTATGCACGAAGAAGAAATTCTGATGAATAAATCATAAAAGCCGAGTTCCGCTCCATGCCAGGTATGTTTGTGATTATGTGACGCCGTTATGCAACTGGGTTCTCCTAATCAGAAACACGATATTCTGGGAGCAGGAAACTGGGACGTTCTGCACCACGTCCCCTCGCTCCAAACACGGCTCTGGAGCGTCCCACCAGGCACGGAGCAGTGAAATCCTCCACTAGGAAATGTCCTGCTCCGATTGGGAAGGAAACAGTGTGCCTTGGCTCTTCAGCAGAGCCGTGTTGCCCAAAGACGTGGCAAAGCATGAATATATGAATAAAATAATAATAATAAAGTCTATTGTTGTTGACACAGTATTTAATTGCCTTTTTCAAGAGGTGAGCTGTGGGCACAGATTCTCCACTTCAGACCCTACGGGGGACTATGGTGTAAAGTGCCTCGGGCTCCACCAAACCCAAAGTTTTGCCATCTCTGGCATTCAAGGATGAGGAATTATGATTCTCTTTTCACCAGCTGCCCCTTCCCGCTGCTGCACTACTGCAAACAGCTCCAGCATCAGCATGAACCAGCGCTCCCGACAGTCCTGTAAATAATCCTCATGAAGACAACTATCAAATTTACTTTTTTCCCTTTATCTGGGTGTCTGTATCCACCACTAAGAAACCCCCAACCATATTTCAGAGGGACTGAAGCGCAGCAAAGCTCTTGCATCTAGTCGGGAGCTCTTGGGAATTGGGGACAGGACACATCCCAGTTCACCCGCACAGATCTGCCTAAAACTCCAACAAAAACCCCCAGCATCCCTCCTCGCTGGATCCAGGGAAGCATCAGGACACAGTACCCCCCCACTCCCAGCCAGGAGAGAGTTTTGGCCACAGAGTTTTTGAGCCAAGAGAACACAGGGATGTAAAATAAAGCCAGTGAGTGCTTGCTGAGGCCCAGAGACTAAAAAAACCCAACAATTTGGAATTGGAAAGACCCCACGCTGCTGGGAAGCGATGGGATTTTCTGCTGGTCCCAAAGCAGCAAGTGGAAAATGCAGGTTAGGACCCCAGCAAGGCAGCAATATATCTTTAACGATCCCTCGGCCGGCTCCTTTTCAGGGTTATCCCGGCTAAAACGCTGTAAACTGCAAAGGAAACCCAGAATGACAAACAATTGCAGGAACCCGAAAAACCCAGTTCCTCTGGATTTCATGGGAAGTGCGATTTTAAATACTCCGACCTGTCTGTCTGAGGGGAAGTGGGCAATAAATAGCAGCCTGGTTGTTATCAAGAGGATGTGAGCTATTTATAAAAAATTCTTGGGCTTTTTGAACTCTGTTTAAAGAGGCAATATCCTCCGCTTGGGTAATTGGGGGGACTAAAATGCTAAAGCAAACAAGCTCACTCACCCACCTTGGGAAAGCTTAGTGCTCACTTGCGCGTTCCTGAAATTCTGAGCCTATTTAAACAGCTGCGCTGTTATTGTTCCCCAAATCCAGGGAAGAGCATGAAAAAGGTCTTTCAGCCCTCTGGGGATGCACCCGGAGATGCTCCCAACGCATGGGGGCTGAGCATCATGGGCTGCTGATGGCTAAGTCACTTAATTAACTAATATCTTACATCAGTGAAACGCCTCATCATGAAAAAGGGCTCCCACACCGGCTCCTCAGTAGGATTGAACGACCTCCGAGACAAAGTGAGGGCATCAACTCCTGCCATAGCAGGAGAGGGGGAGGTTTTGGTGGGAGGGCAGGGGAAAACGGGTACCTGGGTAAGGCAGGATGCACTCGGGAATACAAACATCCACACGGAGCAACAAGGACCTCCTTGCCCAAGAGAAACTCCCCCCATCCCTCTGGCAAGATAAGTGGGTTTAGATAAATTGGGAAACTTCGCCGCCTTTGCTGGGACAACCACCTCCTCATCCATGGGGCTGTACCCCATGTCCAGGTGCTTTCAGAGAGCCCAGGGCACAGCCATCCTCAGAGGGATGGGAAAACACCCAGATGGCCTTGGCCACTGTGTCCTTACCCTCCCTGAGCCACGCAAGTGGCCAACGAGCAGTAGATTTAGGGTTGCTCAACCGGGGAGCTCCGAGGGCAAGGTCCCCTCGGTGCAGGGCAGCGGCTGAGACAACCCCAGGGAAACATCCCTCCCGCTCCTTCCCACTGTCCCGGGACCCACATGTCAGGATGTGGCACCAAACGGAGCCCTCAAGGGTTTCCACTGGCTGCTTTTTTTATTCTTCTGAGGGCAGCCGGCAGGCAGACAACATTGCTCCTGTGTGGGAACCACACACAAAGTGTCCTGACAAAATGATGGCATCGTCTAAAATATACAAACAGGCTCAAAAGAAGGAAAACCATGAAATTAAGGATAACAAACAACAAAGAGAAACTCATACACAGAATCTGTTAGTGTTTATGAGTCACTAAGGCCTTCCTGTCTCCTCTTATAAATTGTGGGAATCCGCTGTGGTCCATCCTCTCCTTGCAAACCACCGAGGTGCTATTTTCCTCACAGCCCCAGCGCCCGGGGCGGGGGGAACCCGCTGCACAAATGAAAGATTTTTTTTGTTTCCCCTCTTCTTTTTTCCTTTTATTTTTTTGTTTTTCTTCAAAGTAGGAAACCAAATCTGAGGAGCAAATGCTGCGAGGCGTGTAAACAGAGGCGACTGCAGAAGCCTTGGCGATGAGATCACCGAGCGCCTTGGCCCGGCGCTGTTTTCCGACAGCGGAGGGTTTAACAATGGAATGGATGGGAAATGCCAGGAAAAGTTAAAGAGCGTTGGACATGAGGGCTTTGTAAAAGCTCATTCTTCATCATTAACAAACAACTTCTCCCCATCCTCCTTCCTTTCTCCCTCCAGCAAACAAGGATGTTCTCTCTTAAAGATGGATTTTTTGGCTCCTAGCATTTCTGGCCTCTCAGGATGCCAACCACTGCTCCACAACCATCACCCTGAGTTGTGCTTGGACTTCAGAGCCCAGGTCTCTCCTCCAGGTTGCTGGTGGGTTTGCAGGACAGCACATTCCCTCCCCAGGGGCACCCCAAGAGCAAGGAACATCACCCCTCGGGCAGGCAGAGCACATGCAAAGGCTTCCTCTAATCCAAGGGAAGGATACTCAGCCTGTGCTTCCTGGCTAGAACTGGAATACACAAACTAAAACCAGGAACAACGGGCTTTTTCTGGGTTTTTGTGTGGAAGCCTCACACAACAGAGGACTTCTCCTGGCTCCAGGAGAAGCCACCCATCCTCACTCAAACCAGGGCCAGCCTTGGGAGAGATCATCCAAGCTGCAAGCGAAACACTGGCTGAAGACATCTGCCCATCTGAGGACTTTCAGTACCAGCTTCGTGCTCAGAGACGAAACATTTCAAACAAGGATGGCAAGATGCTCTAAAATAGCATTTGATTCTGCAAGGCAACACCCAGCCTTTGGGAGAACAGGATGAAACCCTACACAGCACCTCAACATGACGGTGTCGAGCACTGCTGAAAGCTTAAAGGGAGATGAAGTCTTGTGATTTTGCTGCCAAAATTCCCTCCTTGCCCTTTTCCTGGGGAAATGCCGCTGGCCACTGACCAGTTGGGTAGTTCTGGAGCTCTAATGTAAGGACAGGAGCCGTGAGTCAGGGGCTCTCCACCGCACACCCTCCCCTGAGACTTCTGCTCACTTCACACCGTTCCTTCTCTCCGTTCTCAAAAGAGCTTTCCCACTCCCCCTGGATATCTTGGTTTCCACACCACAAGCAATGGAAATAAAGTGATTATAACAACGATTACGCTACAACAAAAAGGCTACCCCCAAAATTACAGACTTTGGAAGAAACAAGGGAGTCAAAAAGCCCTGCAATGTCAACCCTAAGTGTTATAATTTCATGTTTGCTCTCGCTGGAGGACAAGCTTCAGCAGCCCCTTTCACCACCAGCAGCATCTCCCTTGCTCTCCGCAGACAGACCGTGTCTGGGGCAGGGGCTTGGGGAGAGACAGAGACCCTGCTGCTAACAAGGTTAAAAGCATCAACCGAAAAACCCCAAATAACAAAAAACCACAGAGGATTTCAGTACGAACAGCGAGAGGTACAGAGGGGGACCACACCAGGACTTTTACAGGTATTTTGTACCACTGCAAACAGCTGCAGGGGGAGCAGAGCAGCTGGTGGGCACCAAACCTGCTGGCAAGGGTGATGGGTGGATGAGGAGCGAGGACAGTGGCTCAAGCTGAATTCCTCATTCAGAAAGCTGTACCCTTTACATGAAGAAAGTCTTTTCCACTCTTGGGCACACTATGGAAAGCCTGGACCATAGCTCGAGAGCTCCGAGGGCAGGATTTACTGCAGCAGCAGCCTCAGCATCCAGCCCGGTGCTCGAGGTGAGCAGCCCTGCAGCTGCAGCCACACATACAGCACAGAACCAGCAGCACGACTTGGAAACCCCAGCTTTATATAGACTGCCGGTTATTGGGAAATGTTACAGAAACCTCCCCGTTCCCTGAGGAATATCAAAGGTGTAGTTCAAGTGAAACCAAAATCATGTAAATTTTTTTCCAGCATCCACAGGAGGTGCAGTCTCTGGGCTGTTGTGATGGGCACGTGCTTTCTGTATCTAGCCCAGCCCCACAACTGTCCCCACAACCCAGGTGGCCACCAAAGCCATCCACACAAGCCACCCCCTGGCCAGGAGCAGCAGAGGTGGGCAAGCACGGGGGCAAGAGTTCTCCTGCCTGACATCAAGCGCCAGCTTCGCCTCCTCCACCTGCTTTTAAACCCTGGGAACACAATTATTCCTTCTTCTTCTCAGCCTCAGCCAGAGGCAGGAGGGCTGCAGCACTCCTCACACACACAAAAACCACCCTCCTCCTCTTCCTCTAGTTTTTATTTGCTTTTTTTCCCTACTTCATACAAAATACGTTCGCAAAGGTGCCGGGAAACTCACCCACCCAAAAACACATCTCCTGCTTCCTCAGCAAGTGAGGGGCTGGCATCACCCACACGACACCAGGGTGGCACTGCAGGCACCCAGTTTGTGCTGTGTGCCCCACTCCTGGGCCAGCCCGAAATCAAAACCATGCCCAAAGCCCCAGATTTATGTATAAAAAGTAGAAAAAAAACCACCAAAAAACAACCTGGAGTGGGTCCCCTGGGATCTGCCCGGGTCCCAGAGCCCCTCTCGCACACACCAGCAGACACATCCCAGTTTTGGTACCTCCATAACAGGGAGCATGTGGTGGGCACTGGGGAAGGCAGGGCTGAGAGAGCATGAATAAAACAATAGGTACCACTCATCACCCCCAGGGCTTCCCCACACCGGGACTTCATTTCCCCGAAAAACAAAGAACAATTCCCCTCCTCGTGTATGGATGGGTCTTGGGTTTGGTCCCCAGTACGAACACACACACACACACACAGACAGAGTGTTTTTTTTTCTTTCTTTTACATTTTTGCGTGACGACTTGCATGACAAGCCTAATAAAAGCCTAGACAAATAACCCAAAACACACAAAAATGTAATAACTGTTTCACATTAACTTCCAAAGCGCTGCGCTGGCTGTAGGAAGAGGCGGCATTGAAGCATCAGAACAAATATAAATAATCAACTACGTATGAAAAAAAATCATATATATATGTAAAAATGCCCACTTTGAAATGATTCAGTGCTGTAGACAAAGAGAAAATGTACCGTGATGGGCAGAGCTGCTCTTGGGGCACCTTTGGGCAGGGGTGACTGATCTGGAAACAGACTCAGCTGCAAATTAAAAATAAAAAAAGAAAAGAAAAGCCCCACTCGCTCACCCATCAAGAGCTCTGCTGCACCCAGGGCCCTGAATTGGGTGAGGGTTTGTGGGTTTTGGGCCACGGCTGGAAGGTCGGGCTACGGAGCCAAGGCAGGTGAAGGGGTGGGAGATGCTCTGGGGAGGACACGGGGATGGAGGAGCCTCGTGGGTCTCGGTGCAGCCCCACTGACAGCGTGGGAGGGGGGAAAAGCCTGGGGAACGCCCCCCTGAGAGTCCGTGCTGGGTTCAGTGGGAAACATGCCCAGCCCTGGAGTGGGACACAGGGCGCAGGACCCCTCGGATGCCGCAGCTTCAACCCCAGCCAGCTTGGCTGACCCGAGATCTGCCCCAGGGTATCACCCCACGGATCACCAGCAGTGAGGGACACCAGCTACAGAGTCCTCCTGACACCCGAGCAGCAGCGTGGTCCTCGGGGGGTGACAGGAGCCACCCCTGGTCCCAGGACAGCCTTCATGGGACAATAACACCCATCCCGCTGGGGAGAGCGGGGCTGCAGTGGATGGAAAACCATCCAGGCTCAGCAGAGAGGATGTTCTGGAGAGGTTTTTCTTGGCAGGAGCTGATGAGGCTCTCGCTTCCTGCCCAGTGGGGTGGGGGGACACACATTCACCCCCAGGGGACCCCAAGACTTGGGCATCCCACTATGTGTCCTGCCTCCTGGCCTCACTTAATTCCAACCTAGCCAGCAAAGAACAGCCTCTACCCTCCAGCCACATGGGTATGCTGTCCAAAAAACCCCAAAGGTTATTTAAAAAAAATAAAAATTAAGACTATCCCAAAACTACCAAACCCATCTATCCTGTAACAGAAGAAACAACATGTGCTCTAAACCAGGATCTCTTCTCTTCACACCCCAACATATTTATAAACTACCAGAGGGTCTTGAAGGCTTGTTTTTTATTTTGGTTATCTAATGACCCTAAAGCTTGGGGAACAAGGCAGTAAAAACTTAGAAGCTCCATCTATTTCTACACGGACTGCTCCAGAGAGAAAAGGGGAAAGTTCTTCCCGAAACCGATAGTGGACAGAAAACAACCTTTTCTGCCTCTGCCTGTGCCAAGCAGCTGCAAGAAAGAAATACCAGCAGGGATGGAAAAACGTTTCCAGTTATTTTCCTAGGCTGCCTGCCACGGCAGAGCCCCCAGAGCGGGGCAGGGGGCTCCCCACCAGCCCCAATTTCCCCAGGCTGGTTTTGCCTGGTTGCCTTGGTCAGGAGGAAAACGCTTTTGGCATCTTCCTGCAGAGCAGCTGCCCCGCTCGCAGCCTCCCCAGCAGCACCACGGGGCAGCCCGGGCTGGGGGACTGGAAACTGGCCCCTGTTCTGCAACACACAGACCAGTAGCTAAAAACTTTCAACCACTTCCTCTGCCTCCTAACAATGCACAGAGGAATTTCCACAAATCCCAAGGCTGCCCCGACTTCCATTTCTAAACTTGGAAAAAGAAATACCAGGACATTCCTTTGTTGTTCCAGCTCACTCCGCTGTTTGATCTGCGTTGGGTTTTTTTTTTTTCCCCTCCAGCTGAGCCAATTAAAGAATCCCAGTTTCCCCCGGACAAAAAGCATAAACCGGTAACAAACAACGCGTTTGCTTCTTTGATTTTTTATTTTTTTTTAACCTAATTGTTTTTGAGTTGGACCAAAAACTGCCACCTCATTCTGGCCAGCAGGGTTTAATGCTGAAACAGTGTTTTGGCCAGAGAGGATTGAGTGATGGAGGCATTCTCCCTGCATTCCTGCCCTCTGAAAAGGCCCAGCTCCGCATTTATGGGACAGCCGCTCCTTCGGATCACAGCAGCAGCTTTTTCCCCCCTCCCAGTAACCACAGCCAGCCCCCAACTAGTGCCCAGCACGGTCCTGCAGTCCCACACCAGCTGCCAGGGCAGGAACTCCTTGATGCTCACACCCACTCCTGGGAAATATTGATATTCTTTGCTTTTATTTTCAAGGGTTTCATCCTTTTGTCTCCTCGTTCCACCTGCTCTAATCCCTCCCATCCCTGGGCACATTCGTTTCCCGGCACAATCCCCTTCCCCATAGCCAGATGTCCCACCACAGGGACATCCTCCTCCACTGGTGTCCATGACCATCTGCCATGGAAGCTCCAAGCCAGGAGACCCCCCTCCAGGCTCCCCTCCACTGTCCCCAGTGATATTTGGCTGGGAAAAATGCCATTTCCTTGAACTTAAAGGCTCTGTCAGTATAAATCACTGCGATGGAAAACAAGGCACGCACTCGGATGGCGAGGCACTTGCCTCCAGTTTGCTGCAGGGGGTTTTAAATGGTTACTGGAGAAAGCCACGGGAGTTCCAGAAGCTCTGAGGATCAGGAGATGAACACCTTGACCTGCAGAGAGGCTGACTGCTATCCAGAAACCCCACGACCAAAAATAATCCAAGCAGCCACCTAAGCACAAATAGATGGCAAAGGCAGCGGGGGCAACTCCTGCCTCGAGTGTAAGGAAGCATCTATTCTTCTGCCAGGAAGAGAGAGAGACACAAACCTTGAACTTGAGGAGGAAGGAGCGGGTTCCTGTTGTTCAGCTGGAGTAATTAATTGCATATGTATCGAGAGAGGCCAAGAGGGGAAGCACGTGCTGTCCGTGGAAAGCCAGCACGGAGCCAGGGCCACTGACTGGCGCTGGTGGGACAACCTCAGGGAAGACACAACTCCTCCATCACCTCAGCTGAAGCTCTTCCAGGAGGCTCCAGGGCCCTCGGGTCAGCAGGGCTGGTGGCTGAAGAGCATCACCGTGGCTTGAATCCAACCCTGCGTGGCTGGAAGGAGCCTCCAAGTACTGGCCCAGTGCAGACAGAGAGTTGTGTCCTCAGCAGGCTGGAGCCTGAGAAGACCCTACGAGAGATACGCTGTGGCGCAGCATCAAAGTGGTGGTGGGTATCATTAGTGAAATGCTCTTCTCATGATACAACAGAGCTGAAGCTCAGACCTCTGTCTTTTCCTACTTTTCTTTTTTTCTGGTGGTATCTTATCATCCAAGAGCTCATTAGCCAGGAATTCCTCATGCTGTTTATTTTCCATTCCTCCATATGTTCCCCACAAACTCAGCCGAGTCTCTGTTTCAAGTTTATACTTAGAAGCAGTAATTGGAAGGGATGAACAAAGGCACGAAGGAAGGCAACACAAGCACAAACAAACTTACCAGATGTTTTGGATTCCTGCATTTCCCCAAGAAGCAGGATCCTTAATGTTTTGATCATGTCATCGCAGTGCAGAGCTGTTGCAGTCCAGAATACAACTGGCTCCTCTCTTCCAACTGCTGCCCACAGAGACCGTAACTCAAGTCACCACGAGCAGCCCAAATCTGCTCTTACCATGAGCAGAAGCAAAACCCTGGGACATGCCCATTCAGCATCAGTGACTCCCATGGGATTGTCCCAGGGATTGATTCGGTTTTTGACTTTGAAACAGGACAAAACCAAACTCAGTTCACACAACCTGCTTCCCAGGTAGATGGACCAAGAGCTCGAGTGGCCCCACGAGCACTGTACCAAGCTGGAGGAGAACCACAAAGTCAGCACTGGCCACAGATCTGAGCCCAGGAGCTCTGAGCCCCCTGCCCAGCAAGCCCTCTTACTCCTTTTCTAAATTCTCCTACTTGTGGAAGGGTGTCAGTGCTGTTGGAATCATAGAATGGTCAGAGTTGGAAGGGACCTTCAAGATCATCAAGTTCCAACCCCCCTGCCCTGGGCAGGGACCCCTCCCACCACACCAGGGTGCTCCAAGCCCCATCCAGCCTGGCCTTGAACCCCTCCAGGGATGGGGCAGCCACAGCTTCTCTGGGCACCCTGTTCCAGTGCCTCACCACCCTCACAGCAAAGAATTTCTTCCTGAGATCTCCATCTAAATGTCCCCTATTCCAATTTAAAACCATTATCCCTTGTCCTGTGACTCCACTTCCTGACAAAGATGATCTGCTTGTGCAACAGACAGTTGACCCTGCCAGTTACCAGATGGGCATGTGGCCACGTCCTTCCACATGCCCTGGGGTTTGGAAATACTCTCAGGAGCACCCATCAACCCATGGCACTATTCACCTGCCTTAGGGGGGGAGCTGTGCCCCTGTGCCCACCTGGGAACAAGGTTCAAACCCGTGTAACCACGCTGATATCTCAGCATCCCACCACCCGGGCTGGACAAACACAGCCTGGAGCATCATCCCTGGCTTTGTCCCACTGCTCCCCCAGAGACACATCACCCACCCGAATCCACCTGCATCAGGGATTTGCATCCTCAGAGGCTGACATGGCTTTATCTTCAGAAGTAAAATCAACCTGTGTAGGTGTGAAGTCTTTTGCACATCTTCTTCTTTCAGTTCAGGAGTGCTTTTCCCCCCTTTAAGTTTCATGCCAATTCAAAAACAATTTAAACTTCACCAAAACAAAACAACATTAACCCAAAACAGGGCTTTGCACTAATTTAATTAAAATTGTATAGGTTTCCTTGTAGATAGGACCTTGTTTTTCAATACAGCTATTGCTAAACACTCGGGACAACATCGAGATGCTCTACAGAGGGGAAAGAATTAAAATAATAATTAAAAAAAAGGGATACTGGCAATTTTGCACGGCCCAAGAGCAGCAGACAAGCTCCCTGCTGGAGCAGGGAAGAGCTGGCATTCCCATTACGGTTCGCAGCCTCCTCTCCCATTCAGAGAGCAGCAGTGAAAACAGCCCCTAAGATTAATGAGAGGAAAAAACTGTGACCGCAGCAAACAGAGTGACTCATGCCTACTCCGTGGTCTTAATTTCTAATCTGGAATAGCAATTTTCTGCTGGACCAGATTAAAAAAATAAAATAATAATAATTCTCCTCCTGCTGAGCCCACGGCCCGGAGGGATCCAGCAGCCCACACTCGGAGCACCGGTCGCTGCTCGGGTTTAATGGTTGAAGGAATCCAGCCCCAAAATCACCCGAGCTGTGCCTCGGTGACACACCAGGGAATGCAGGCTGGGAGCAAGAAAAAGAACCCCACGACAGAGAAATCCCTCCTGTTCCCAAGAGGGACAGAGCCCTTCAAACACCCCCACCACAGCCCCACAGAAATCGCCCGAGTACACGAAATTACTTCGAGGGAGAACACTAAAAGCAGCCCAAATACTGGAAATCGTGTACCAAAGCACGGCTCGCGTCATGATGGGAAGGGGAACTTCCCAATTTGATTGCAGAGAGCAATTTACTTCAATTAGCAGGGACATAAACAGAGCACTTGCTTAATACAAGCATTGCATCTCCAGAAGCGCCAGCTCTCCCCATCGCATCCCCCTCCCAGCACTCGTGGAGCTTTCCGAGCCTGTCTTATGAGGGACAGGCTGGAATAACCCTCTGGCTGCCCGGGGGTCCTGCCTCCTGCCCCGGTAGCTCTCCAGGAGAGGAACACGGGCACGTTCTTGCTGGGATATTTAAGCCACATCCCATGGTTTAAGGTTCCAGAGCCTTCCCTTGTTGCCTCCTCCTCGCCTGGCCCAGCCTCTGCCCAGCGCCTGGATGAGATCATTCCCAGCAACTTCGGAGTTTTGGGACCATGAAGTGCTTCCTTCTCCCAGTTCCCAGCTGGAGAGTTTAGGGGCAACAGACCTGGGTTGTCTGATAAAAGCCTTTATCAAACCAGCCATGAGCTGGGACTCAAGGACTAAGTCCAGGATGTCCCCAAAACACCTGCTCCCCTCTGCCCTGCACCAGAACCAGGCACAGGATTTATCCCGAGGGCTTTGGAGCTGCTTTATGTGCTTCCAGCTGCTGATTGAGGATGGGGGAAGAGGGAGATGGGCATGGTAAAATTCCTCCAAGAATTCTACTTTTCCTCCAAACTAAAACCAGCCGGAGATGAGGAAAGAACTGACAGGAACACCCAGCTAAACTGTAGGAACTAAGGACAAGCAGCTCATCCCGAAGCCGGGCTCTGCATCCCACACCACAGGGAAACCATTCCCCAGGAATGGTTGAATGAAACCCCCAGCCCTGCCAAGCAGCAGCCCCTTCCCTGGGCACTCACTGCCCACCTGATGAGCCACCCTGGCACGAGGAAACAGCCCCAAAAACGCTTGGTTTTTGCCCAAAAAGTAGCAGCTGGAGAAAGCAACGGGGACCATCCCCACCACACTCTGTGTCCCATCCCGAGGATGGTGATGGTACAACTCACTTGAACAGGCTTTGCATTTCCCTGGCAAACACACTCCAACATAACAGACAAAACCACTTTGTCCCAGCAGGAATATTTAGGTCTGAGCTCGTGTTGCCCAGCCACGACGGAGCAGAGAAACGGGGGCTCTTGGTCCCCCAGGGCACTCACCAAGCACCACAGCATCCACAGCTCTGCTTCTCTCAGCCCCGAGCCCCAAAACCAAGCCTAGTTTTCCTCAATGTTGGCATTCAGAGAGAGAACTGCCCTGAAGTGTGAATCAGACATTTGGTCCCTCCCCATCAGGGTTGTGCTCACCTCCAGCCAGGCTGGTCTGCAGCCTCCACCATCAGGACCTGGTCCATCATCCCACACAGAGCCACCTGAAAATAAAGAATTAATGAAATCCCTGGTAGCATCCTTCAGTGACATCCCTGGGAAGAGCAAGAGGAGGCTGTCAGGAGCCACAGCTCTGCTCTGGTAGCCCAAGCCAGGCACTGGCCGATGGAAGATCCCACCCATCTCCCACCTCTAAGCAACTAGAAGAGAATTTACCTTTCCAGGCTCCGCAGTCTGATCCTGAAACCAAGGGTTTGGCTGAGGAGACATCAGCCCCAGCTACAACCCAGAACGTTGGTGTGAAGAGCTCCCAGGCAAGCTCAGGAGACACACCTCATATCCACACCAGCTAATTATCCCACGGCTACAGCCACCATTCCATGCTTTATGCCTTCACCCACAGCTGTTTTGATGGATTCATTTACTCTTTTTAGTGATAGGGCTTAAACCCCCCCCAGGTGAAAGCCAAGCTCTGTGCTATTCCTCACATCATTGATGGCACCTGCAGGGTTCAGCCCATCCTCAGATCCACTGGGCACAGCTGGGGCGGGGGTTGGGACTTGGTTTTTTTTTCCTAGGGGGGCATTTTGCAAAGTCAGGGTTAGGGCTTTGGGTTTGTCCTGGTTTGAGCTAAAACAAACCAATTTTCTGGTTTACAATTTTACTTTTTTAGCTGGGCCTCTTCTAACTAACCGAACTCTGCAATTAACAGCACCTTGTTCAGAAACTGTTCACTCTCACGGTGAGGAGACCTATTTATCCCAAGGGATGGTGCAGAGGTCCTTGCTGATCCTTATTGCTGGAACAACCAAGGGTCAGGGAATTCTGTTATTTGCTCTGTTGGAGGGTCAGAGGCAGAAAAGCATCGAGGGGTCACCCCTGTGGGGAGGAGGGGACAGGACAGGGGACCCCAACCTGACCACCAGGGAATTCCATGCCATCCACATCATGCTCAGGAGAAAAGCTGAGGGATCAAAGTGTCAACTCTCTTTCTTTGGTGGCCAATGTCCAAGGAGGACCCTGTCTGTTCGTCTGCCTTTGACCCCAATCCATGTGTTCCTGACTCCAGAGCTGGAATCCAGCTCCTGTCCATCACCCAGGCCAGTCTGGGACCTTTCCCAGTGCCTGCTGGTGATGTGATCCTCATCCTGGGACCTTGATGTGGTTTTGTATATACTCTATCTATTTCATTATTTTCTTCTTACTTTAATTTTAGCATTAATACTTCATTAAAGCATTTTAGTTCATTCAAAATCTCCTAAATCTCCTTCTCCTTTCCTCTCCTTTATTTTGGGCAGAGGAAGGGCCACCTATCAATCTGCTTTTGGTAAATTTGGCTGAAATCATGACAAGAGAGAGTTAGCATCTTTCTGCTGGCCTGCTCCTGAGCCTCAGGGTGCTCCCCCCAGCAGCGACCCAGCCCCACCAGCACCTTCACCCCCAGCTCCTGCACAGAGAAGCAAACCCCAACGATGCTCCACACCAGTGGGAAGACGTTGTGCTGCTCCCAGTCCCACTTACCTCCACACAACTTGAAGAAGTAACTCCTTGCACAAACTGGGGGTGCACCCCACACCGAAGGATGCTGCCGCAGTTCATAGCCCCCCCAGGGGTCCCAGAGCTGGGCTGAGGCAGAGGGGAGCTGGTTTTTGCCCTCCAGCAGGGCTCCCCCTCACCTCAGAAGCCCCAGAACCAGTAACCCCCACCCAGAGCTGGGGCTTTTGAGCATTCCTGCCCCGCTGCAGCTGTGGGAAGGATTCGGCAGCGACTGCAGCTGTGTCGGGGGAGCAGAGGGGTTCCAGAGGGCATCCTGCAGCTGCTGCCTTCCACCCACGGCACTGCCCGGCCTCGTGGGGCATCCTGCAGCACCCCACAGCACCCACAGCACCCCTCTGGTGTTTTCTCCACTTTTTTGGCTGCTCCATGCACCCATCAGAAGCCACATCACCAGCCCTGGCACCGCACCCCACTGTGCTCCTTGCGACCCTCTCTCCTGGTGGCAGCGGGAAGGTGGCATCAGCTTCTCCATCCTGACACCCCCAGCAGGAGCAGCTGGTTTTGGGGCTGGATGATGCAGTTTGGGGGAGCCTCTACCGCCTTGCTGCGGATCCAGGACCTCGTGGTTCCATCCCACGTGGGAGTGTTTGGGAAATAACCACCGTGGCAAGTCCAGGGCAACCCCAGCTTCCAATGGGATGATCTTTACATGGAAAGTGAACCCCCCAAATTTAAGGCAGGGCACAGCACAGATCCCTGTAACTGAACCAGTATGACACGTGCGTGTATGGGGGCTGGTGGAGAGGAGAAGGGCGAGAAGGAGCTCAAAAATATTAAAAGAGCAGAATTTCTCAGCAAAAGTTGCTCAAATCAAGGCAGGGAGGATGGTCAGACCCACCCCCCCAGCTGCATCCCGGCCCCGCGGTGCTTGACCATTGAACATCTGCAACCCCTTTGCTTTTTTTTCCTCTTTTTTTTGGTTTTTTCCCCTCCTCCCAGACCACTTTAAAGGTCCCGATTAGGGGATAATTAGACAAGCAGTTAAAGCGGCGTCCTGGCGGGGGCAGTGACCTTGGGCGGTGGCAGGAAGCCGCAGCGGTGGGTGGGCTGGGGGTGCAGCCCCCCCGGGTGCCCTGGGCTGCCAATGCTGCTCCTTCTCCACCCCGTGCCCACCTCAGTTTCTTCCTCTGCTCTAAGAAAACAGGAGTTTTTGGTAAAACAGCCACGTGGTGATGAGCTGGGACCGTCCCACGCAGCGTTGGCACTGCTCAAACTGGGTGCCAACCAGGTCTCCATCCCCCATCCAACCCACACAGCCAGGGACTGTCACACTGTCACTCATCCCCTGGCACCAGTGAGTGGCTGATGACCCATCCTGGTTCACCCCGAGCAGTTTTTGGGTGCTGGGACCCCTTGGTGCTGGGCTGCTGGAGCCCCCCGGGGGGGGTGTCTGCCGCCCCTGCCGCTGCCTTATCGGCAGGGCGACCTTTGGTGGTTGCAGATGAAAGGGGCTGGAGCCAGTTGGATTTGTTTGATTTCTGTTGATGGTTATTAGGCAGAGGAAGTGCCAGAAGGGATTTTGACCTCCCGTTTAAAACCTATTCCAATTAGAGCCACTGAGCCCTTAATTACCGCTCTCCAGCCACTTCAGTTACAGCAACAACAAAAACAAACACAAAAGCTGGTTGAAGACGGGCTTTTCTTCTCATGGCCTCTTCAGTCTGCTTTGTCCAGGCTCTGTGTGACTGTGGGCGAGGGGCATTTGGCCCCAAGAAGCCCCTCGTGCCACCTCCAGACCTGGCAGCCACCACAGGTGACACCCAGGGGTAGGAGGCACCTGCCCAGGACAGCACCCACCACCCCAACCCAGCACCCCACTGGTTGGTCTCCCATTTTGGGGGTTTATTCCCCAATTTAACCCTCTATTTCGCACAGATTCCAGGGCTGTGTGACTGCAGGTGAGGGGTATTTGGTCCCAAGAAGCCCCTCGTGCCACCTCCAGACCTGGCAGCCACCACAGGTGACACCCAGGGGTAGGAGGCACCTGTCCAGGACAGCACCCACCACCCCAACCCAGCACCCCACTGGTTGGTCTCCCATTTTGGGGGTTTATTCCCCAATTTAACCCTCTATTTCGCACAGATTCCAGGGCTGTGTGACTGCAGGTGAGGGGTATTTGGTCCCAAGAAGCCCCTCGTGCCACCTCCGGACCTGGCAGCCACCACAGTCGACACCCAGGGGTAGGAGGCACCTGTCCAGGACAGCACCCACCACCCCAACCCAGCACCCCACTGGTTGGTCTCCCATTTTTGGGGTTTAATCCTCAGTTTAACCCTCTATTTCACACAGATTCCAGGGACAACCAACATAGATCTTTCCCATGGGAGCCAAGCTGCCAGCAGTGCAGGAGGAAGAGCCTGGACAACGGGCAGATCCTTCATCTCCTCTGTGAGGGTCCTGCCTTCTCCCTGGGCATCACTGATTTCCTCCTCCCTTCACCCCATCCCTCTCCCCTTGGGCTGCTTTCCTTCTTCCACAGGAACTGCAATAAGATTCCAAGACGGGCTTCCTGCAAAGAGCTGGAAAAATAACCTCAGAGCCACTTTGAAATGATGACCCCAGACCTGTCACCTTTGTGGGATAAAGCAGCTGAGCTGTCACAGGCCCAAGGTCATCATTTGAGCCTGGAGTCGGCGCCAGCTCCCACCAAAACACAAGCCCGGGGGTCTCCAGAGCCATCACCCACCCTCTCGGGGTGGCACATCCCTCCCTGCACTCCCAGAACTCTGGAGCCTGTGGAGGAAGCTCTGGGCTGGAGGTGTCTGCAGCCTCAGGCCACCCAAGGCAGAGCAGCAGGAATGCCAAATATTCCAGTTCTCCCAATAGACAAGACCAAATAAGGCCCAGATGCCCAGAGAGTAAACACCAGGCTGATCTACCAAGTTTGGGCAAATGGGCTGGAGAGTTCCCCAATGCTGCAGATTTTGCCTGGCGGGATAAACTTCCTAAACTCTCCCTGTGTGCACTTATTCCTGTTTAAAGAGGAAGCCTCTGTGTAACCTCTGCCTGTCTCTGCCAGCCCCAAGGACTGCACACGGGAGAAGTGCAGCCACAACCCAAAACCTCGTGAGGAGAGTGAGAAAAACCCAACAGGACCCCCCAAAATGTAGGGAATTGCCTTTCCTGACCTGCCAGGCTGGTGCTGAGGACTGTCCTGGGGTTTGAAGCCCTGGTGACAAACAGGAGGAGAGAAACTGGGGTGATGCACGTCCTGCCTTCTAGGGAAAAGGAGTGAAATTCCCGCATTCCTCCGCGTTTGTGAGCACCAACCAGCTGCAATAAAGCACCGAAGCTGAATTAAACATCACTCCGTGGGAGAAGCTGCTACATAAGTGACATTTATTCATGTTCTGCTCTATTTACAGTTTGAACATAGTAAAACTCCAAAGTGAATGAACCACTTGGCAGGGAAAGCACAGGAGTGCACGTTCAACCTACACCGATAACGCGGGCGGCGTCTCCGCTAACACAACTTAGGAAAGCAGGGATTGCAGGGATGTTAGGAGTTGTCTCCAAAGTCCCAACCCAAAGGGTAGGGGGGGGGGAAAGAAAGAAAAAAACAAAAAATAATAAAAAAAAAGGCCTTGTTTTGCAATGTAATTGGTAACTGTTTCTGGTTTCATACAAAGTTGCAGGGTGAGCTTTCACTTCCACACTACCCAGGTGTGCCGTGAAAATCCCTGGAGAGTCCAAAAAGTAGGGAGTATGAATGAAAATTATGCTACAACATGAAGAATACAGACTATTAGAAAAAAAACCCAACCCTAACAACCCGTGCCACCTTCCCAGTGATGCCCCATCTCCCCCTGACACCCCAGGTTTCCTGGAAGCGGCAGAAAGGCGGGTAACCATGGCAACGGCATCACTGCATCCCGACTCCCGGGCACATCCTCACTCCTGCCTGGAGGAGGAGGAGGAGGACACAAAGCAAGTGTGTCCCCTCCTGGCCCCGGGGACAGGGCTCAGGGGACCCGGCTCACTACAGAACTAGCTGGGGAGGCTTCATTAGCACGTCACGGACTCCACTGCAATAGCTTTGTCAAACATTAGCCACTAATGATTCAATGATTACAGAATTCTGCCTTAATTAGTAAAATTTTACACCTAGAAACAAATAGAAAGAAATGCTTCTCCTTTTTTGTTTGTTTGTTTGTTGTTTTCCTCCTCTTTCCAACAGTACTTTTATTTTTTTATTATTTTAAAGCAGGTGACTAGTTTTTTTTTCTTCTGCTCCAGAGTCTTGATTCACTTCCTGCAGGTGTCCTGTCGCTTCTGGAGGGAGAATTCACTAACACAGGAAGACGTTCGCCAGAAACCATCTGTCGGAGAAGGATATTGGATATTGGAACTATAGTTAGATGGTTATTTTGGAAAACAGAAGGATGCAGCTCACAAAGAGGGCAGGATGTCTGAAGGCTTAGAAAGCATCTCGGCACACAATGACGCGACCCCAGCGGAACGCTCGGTAGGTTTGTGCATATTCTATAGAATCACAGAATGGTCAGAGTTGGAAGGGACCTTCAAGATCATCCAGTTCCAACCCCCTGCCATGGGCAGGGACACCTCTCCCTAGAGCAGGNCCCTGCTGCTCACACTGCTTTTGCTGCAGCCCAGGCCGGGGTTGGTTTCTGGGCTGCCAGCGCGCACTGCCGGCTCCTGGGGAGCTTCTCATCCATGAGCACTCCCAAGTCTTTCTCCTCAGGGCTGCTCTCCAGCCATTCTCTGCCCAACCTGTATTTGTGCCTATAGTTCTGAAGAGAGTTCTGATTCCCTTGGGGAAAGCAGACACCAAAGCAGACACCAAAGCAGCCAATGCTTGGAGAAACACCAGCATAAAAACACACAGGTGGACAAAATTACGCTGATTTGCACTGTGAGAAGAAAATTTGACTCTCTCTTTAGCTGCTGCGTCCTCCCAGGATAATTGCAAGTTATTAGTTTCTGGTTTGCACTAATTACTCCTCTCCTCCTAATTTTCTAAACATATCCCCGCTCTAAAACAAAAAAAAAATCTCCATTCACCTGCTCTTTTCATTACACCCGACAGAGAAAACCTAATCTTAAGAATAATACACTGAAAATCCAAGGCTTTTGCAGTTTCCCTGCTCAGAATTTAGGATTAGAGATTTATCTTCAGGGGAAGTGCCAAAGTTGTGATATTTAGAAATAATTCTGGACATTTATATCAATATATCTGAAAAAGAATGCTTCTTGAAAGCTCTAAAATTGCCCAAAAATAAACAAATGAAAAAAAATTTAAACACCTCTACACCTCTGTCCTCAGAAAGGACAAGGAAAGTCAAGAAAGGTCTCCAAAACTGTAATTTCTGGCAAAGCCTGTGCAACAGGAAACCACGTGGCTCCTTTAATAAATGAAAAATTAAGATTTTAAGGTTTTTTTTTAAAAAAAAACAAAAACCTCTTCAGTGAGAACAAACCAGAGATGATGAAGCTGCTGCTTAAACGCTCACACGATGTGACTGTACAACCGGGGGAAACAAACCCTCTGGTGACTCAGCAGGAATCTGAGAGGATATTACAAACCCTGGGGGAGGTCCTAAACCAGAACTTCGTTAAGCAGAACTGAAACAATCCAATAAATGGACAGAACTATTTTTACACACTATCACCAGGGGAAAACCCAAGCTGGAAAACACTGCACAGTGCCCGTTCTGTGCCCTCACTCACCAAGCACAAACCAAGCAGAATCACAGAATGGTCAGAGTTGGAAGGGACCTTCAAGATCATCGAGTTCCAACCCCCCTGCCATGGGCAGGGACACCTCTCCCTAGAGCAGGTTGCTCCAAGCCCCATCCAGCCTGGCCTTAAACACTTCCAGGGATGGGGCAGCAACAACTTCCCTCGGCAACCTCTTCCAGTGCCTCACCACCCTCACAGCAAAGAACTTCTTCCTAAGATCTCATCTAAATCTCCCCTCTTCCAATTTCAAACCATTCCCCCTCGTCCTGTCACTAGATTTCCTGACCAAGAGTCCCTCCCCAAATCTTACGCAATTTGCAGTTTCTAATTAAAGGAAAATGCCTTTGGAAAAAAAATCAAACCTGGGTTTTAAAAAAGGCAAGCAATTTAACAACTCCCCACAATTTAGAGCTGGGGTTTGTTTGGTTTCTTTATCCCCCTGTTCCAGCTGTGATTGCCTCAGTGCAGGCTCGGGGAAAGGCAGTGTTATCCCAATATTCCTGAAGGGAGCATCGCCCGGAAATCGCCATCTGGGAAGGCACCGATTACAGGATTTCCTTCCCCTCAGGGAGGGACAGTTAATGCAAGGCCATTATCTGCTGTAAGCAGGAAATGATGCTGGGAGGGTTCAACTACTTAAGCCTCCTCCTTTAAAGTCCCATTAAGAGGGCAGAAACATTCAGGTTCAGCCTCAAAGGGAAAATCTTTTGGGCATTAAGGTTTCCGAAGGATGCTGGGGCAGGATGGGATGCTCAGGTATGCAGGAGGGGTTTTCCAAGAGCAAATGTCTGCAAGAGTTTCAATTTCTTGGAATTTTTTGCCAAGTTCCTGAACAGGCAGCAAAATTCCAACAAATTGTTCTGTCTGGGACAAAAGCCAAAGCCACTGGTGCAACCTTCTAACAATATTTGGTGACCTTTAGTTGTGTTTAGGAGGCACCACGTGCTCCAGGCACAGTATTTACCCTGAAAGACACACCTGCCAAACACAGCACAATACCAGGGGGCAAAGATTTTGTTCTCACACTCCAAGACAGGCAATCTAAGGAATATTCAGCTCCTTGAAGCAAAAGCTCAGGCAGAAATGTCAATTATTCCTCTGCTCCCCACCAGGTCAGGCTGGACTCTGCAGAAACAGGAGCTGCACATGGGATACCAAGAACCAACTGTTTTCTGCCTAAAAGTATCCAAGCAAAGAAAATTCTACCCTAAGAGAGTCACTAAACGGAGTTTAAAACAAAACAGAACAAATTCAGGAAAGCCAAAAGCTTACCTTTAGTAAATAAAGAGAACTCTGGTTCTGGGCAGAGTGGAAAACGTATCTGGCATCTTCCTAACCTTTGCATAATTAATAAATCCTCTGAGAAACAGCAGGAAACCTGGATGGAAGAGACACATTTGTCCAGTTAACGCAGGTTTTACTTCTTCAGTTAGGACAGGAGCAGCTCAACTCTCTGCTCCTCGTGCATCACCAGGATGCCGATTAAATACAAGACTTTTTTTGGCAGCAGTAACACCTAATCTTTCAATTTCACACCATTCCTAAAACAAACTTCCCTTAGCCAGCCACAAAACCTCCAAATTAGATCCAGTTACCTCCAAAGCAGGAAAAGATCATAAAAAGTTTAAAACAGAAGATCTCAACCCAGTATTTAAGATCTAAGAAGGGATACAACATCAGCTACTACAAAGACAAGCATCATTCTCTTCTTTATTCCTTCAGGATGACACAGGGGATGCTGCCACCAAGAAGTGACAACAAAAGGCCAGTGTCTGTGTGTACCTTTATAACGCAGCAGGCACTCAGTCAGAGGATGAGTACCTGAGGGATACCTTGCAGTTTTAAATCTACACACACACGTTTTAATAGCCAGTAAAGCTGTTTACTGAAGCCCTCATTGCTCCTCACAGAGCTTTAAGCATGTGTCCCCCCAGAACAGACACTCACCCAGTACAAGGAAGACCCACCACAGCCAGTACTGGCCATCGAAGTAACCAGGAAAATAGGTGGAGAACTGGAAAAGAAAAAAAAAGCCACACAAACAAGTTTAAAAACCTAATAAAGGTTAAGCTTCTTATCAAAGTTTAAATCAAATCCACCTCTTTCACTGTCACACCTCTTAACCCAGCAAATAGTTCTCAACACCACGGCTACAAGGTGGCCGCCAAAATGTTCAGTTTCTACAGAAAAAGTTAACAGATGCTGTGTTTATAAATTATAACTCCTACCCCAAAGGAGATCAGGCATGAAGTGACAGCCCTAATGCTCTCCACCTTCTATTATGCACAACAAAGGATATTTTTTGCTTGAAATCCAAACTTTGGCCTGGGATGTCTGTGCCATTTTCCCAGACACCTTCTTACCATCAGCTCCAAATAAAGCTTTTCTAGTATTTTCTCACAGTCCCTCCAAAAAATAGTTTCCCATTTTTTTTTTTCATTCCTTTCAGCAGCAGCAAACCTACGTGGTTTGGTTGGTTAGGTTTTTATTTTCCCCCAGAAAGGTTTCTCTTTCTTTCTTTCTTTCTTTACTTGCTTCTATAGGCAGAGGTCTGTGCCCAGCAGGGGCATCCAGGCTCCCATAACACGAACCAGCCACCCCCTTCCCCTCCCTGTGTGATCTGGTGGAGGGGAGCCCAGTGGATGTTTTAACCGAGTTTATGTGGAAATAAAACAAATGAGAAAAGCCTGGTTTTTCCTCCCACCCCCCTGCTGCTTGTGCCGCAGGCACATCACACCAGAGGGCACCAGCGGGCTTCTCCCGGCCCTGAGACAGAGCAGTGGCTGCCTCCTCTTCCTCCAGCAAACAGCAAACCTCACACCTCCTGCCTTTAAAGTCCCTATTTTCCCTCTTTTCAGCCATGCTTACGGTTATCCCACATTATTTTTTTGTCCAGAGGAGCACCCAAGGTACATCACGCTGAAGAGAAACATCCCTGTGCTGACAACTGAGCTCACTTGGTCTGGAGGTGAGTTTTACAAAGATCAGATCAGTGTTACTCCTCAACACAAACCCATTTTGATCCAAATGTGTGTGCCATCTTTATTCTCTTTTATTGCAATAATAATTCCAACATATAAACAGGACAGAATGATGAAAAAGCTCTGTTCTCAGTGAATAAGGGGCTCAAACCCTATTTTGTTATAAAAAGCTAACTTTATAACTAGCTTCAGTATGAAGGAGACACAAGGAAGCCAGGGAGGAAGAGCAGCAGGGTCTATAGATGTGTTTTTGCACTGCACAACTTACCCTGACAATAAGGATCCACTTAATAAGAGACAGACCAAACCCAGAAATGGCCCCATATCGTCCTGCAGCTGAAGTAGTCAGGCAGAAAGACAGGAAAAATCCAATCCAGTTGAAGAGGAATGCCACTAAAGCAGGAGAAAAGCAGCAGGTCAAAACCTCTTTATATTCCATGAGGAAAAAAAAACCAACCAAAACATAAACCCCTTGCACACAGGTTTTCCCTGGTGCTACATAAACATAAACATGAAAATAACCCAGCTATTTTGGGTGACTGCCTGAAGAAAAGCCAATTCCAAAACATACTCACTGAAGAAAGTCAACATGAAGATGCCATCGTTTCCTATCCTCAGCTGGTCACTGTCATCAAAATCATCCCGAGTCACAAAGTCATCATCCTGCAAACCAGAGGGAGGTGAGAGGAGGAAGGATTGAAGCCATCCCAGCCCTTACAGCAATCCCAATGCTGCACGTGGCTCCTCAAGGAAGGGCCAGCAAATTGCCCAGCCCCACAAAGCAGCGGGTACTGGAGGGATACAAAATGCTCTGCTGACATTTAAGAACCACATTGGGACAGGTGGGAATCCTAAATCTCAAAAGGTTCCAAATGCAAGCAGGAAAATATCCCGCCTCTCATCCTGAGATGATGCAGGACATGAATTATCAAGTCACTGGCAGTGGGTTTTTTTAAAGACAGTCAAGACTGGGCATGTTCTTGTTCTTGCTGTGAAGAATTCCCCTGCTCATCAAAAAAATTAAACAACTCAGCAAGAAATGTGGCTTCTATGAAGAAGTGAAACGAGCAGCAGACATCTAACACTAACAGGGGGTGGAGGACGAGGCTGAACAAGAGATAATATTGAAAATAACCCCCCAAAATACAAAAAATTCAAAATAATTATTCAAATATCATGTAGTGTTCTTTCAGACTCACTCTGATAGAATGGTTTAATCATCTTTGTATCCGCTACAGTGACCTCTGGGAAATCCAACTAAATAAGCAGCAGAGTATCAAAGGTAAATGTGCTCAACTGCTGAACAATTAATCCTAAATCTTCTTTTTAAAAACCAGTGACAGCACACAGGGACACAGCACAGCCTCTCTGCCAGGCTGCCAAACTCATCTGGGCAGCACATGCTGGCATTACCAAGATGTCTCACATCATCAGAGCCACCCAGAGGAAAATTAAAATGGAAAGATACCAACAAAATCAGTCACAGAACTCTTTGGAGTGTGTAATATTAGTATCACTGAATGCTTAAAGAAAAAAGGAAAAAAAGTTGTAGCAATTACAGTTAATGGGCAGGAGATAAACCAGGAATTCTATAGGAGAACGGCGAAGGATGGAGCCAGCCAAGAGCACTCACCCTCCCGGGAACCAAGGGAATTGTGGCTTCAGCCTTGGTTCTCTCAGCCTCATCATAACTGGGCAGCGTCGTGGCCACGTTGTACGATGGAGGCTTTGGAAATCCTGACTCATCCTTGTAGTCAAAATAAGCTGGAGGAAAAGAAGAAAAAAAAAAGAAAGAAAAGAAAAAAAGGTTGTACAGAAGGTAAGTTGTTAGTTCCTTAACACCTTAAAACACTCCTTGGGAATGAGGAGTGTTTTACACGACTTTGAGAGACCCCAGACTACTGAATCTTAACCCCTCCTGCCCCCTCCCAAATCCCAGCCTCCTGCCATCCCAAACCAGCAAGAGAAAACCACGGGAGCACCTTATCTAATAAAAAGCAACCCAGAGAGCACTGCTGCACCACACCCAGCTGTACCTATTTTTACGATAATGAGCCATGCTGCGGCTCTCCCAGCTTCAACAAACAGGAGGAGTCAGATTTTCAAATCCAAGTGGTTTGAGTGAGTCAAAAAAAAAGGGTCACTGCACGTCTCAGGTCACTGGTGACCAATTTTTCCAGAGACTCCAAATCGTTTTCCAGCGGAGGGGAAAAGGATTGGAAAAGAAATCAAGCACAGCACTTCTGAGCCTCATTTCTGAGCACTAAGGGACCAGAGTTCCAGGGCCATCACTCAACAGGCAGCTGGAGAAACACGATCTTGAAACCTCCAGCCAAAGCTGCAGGCTGCTTGAGGGACTGGCAGTGTGCTGAGTTTGATTCACACATCTTACCTGAATGACTATGAAAGTTCTGGAGGGGAAAAATGCAAAGATTTACCTAAGTTAAAATACTCTGATATTAACCAAGCTGTCATTTGATACATAAACCAAGCTGTTTTGCTAAAAGCTATTAGCAACATGACAGCATGATGATTCAGAGGAGTAGAATCCTTACAACCAAGTCCTTAGTTATGGAAAACTGCAGAAAGAGTGACTTCTTTAACCCCTTTTAAGTACCAGGTCGTTTTTGGAAGGAGCACGACATCATCCAAGTGACAAACACTGAGAGGAGAACCACAAATATTCACAGCACTTTGATTTTTAACTGCCTTCAATCTACCAAGAACACTGTGAAACACAGCTTGTACACCGCCTGATGGGGTGACATCGCATGAGTGGAGCCAAAATGCATCTTCTAAACCACAAGCAACAATAATCTCTCTGGATCAATTCCTATCTTTCCAGCCTCGGTGAGGATGCTGCAATGCCATCCCTCAACAAGGAGAGCAATCAAGCAAGACCGAGGGAGCAAACCTGTGTGTTTTCCTGCTGTCCCATTTACCTGTGCTCTCGGCAGCAATGCTGCTGTAAGGCGGAGGGGCGTCGTTCACCACAGCCGTAGTCTCGCCTGGCTCCTCTTCATTCTGCAGCTGAACACACCCACACACGAGAGAGGTTAACAGGGTTTTTCCAGTGCTGTGAAATTACCCCTGGAGCTTTAATTGCACACAACAGATCCTTCTAGAAGCAGACTGTTCTACGGCACCACGGGACACTCGAGCAGCTGACAGGCTTCCCTGTGAAGCACTCCCACTTGAAGTAATCGATACGCCAGCTCACTTCTGATGTGTTTTTAAGCCGGATCCTCACCCACCTGGACTGCATCTTTTCAGAACCTTTCCATTTCCCTGGCACTTCCTCAGATTCCTCAGCTCACACTGCTCAGGAGCTGCACCTGCATCTGTCTCAGTGGCAGGAGCAGCAGGAGACACCCAACAACAGACTCCATCGCTGCCCGCTGCTTTGCCAAGGAAGGGGTTTTTTTTTAAAGGATACCTTACATAATGACACGTATCCCTATGAATCTTGCATTTCCCTCTAACCTTTCACACTCTATTATTGAGAAGGAGAGGGTTTATTTTGGGGACTGAGCTTCCCACACAGGCTCTGTATAAATAACCAGGCGGCTCATCAAACACAGAGTGTCGCCTGCAGGGAGCAGGTACCAAACGCCGGCTTTGATCAGAGATGCTGACAGCACCAGGCCAGAAGCCTTCAAAGCAGAAGGCACCAGAAAGGAATTTACAAATCACCTCCATCTAACTTCTTTTTCTCCTTCTTTCCACTTCTCATCATCTCCTCAAGAAAGGAATTGAGTCTTGATGCAGAAAGACAACTCGTTTCAAAAAAGCACCTTGGCACTGGACTTGCCTGCACAGGGAGGTGCCACCCTCTCTGGTGACCACCACCAAACAGCAGCAGCTTCTGCCTGAACATCTTCTCGAACTCTTCCCACACACACATACCCCTGTGGCCATCCAGGACATCTGGCTTGCTTTGCTTTGGAGAGACATGTTGCCATTCGAGTCCTTCCCAAGCATTTAATGCAAGGGGACGTGGATATGTTCTTATTTTGCTTGTATGGCTCATCAGGAAAAAATAAACAAACAAAAAAAACCCCAAACCCAACAAATCAGCTCACACTTCTAAACAAAGGTCTTGTTTCACACATAACTTCTGCATCTTGGGTTTTTACTCCTTTTGCTGCCTCAGATCACAGACAAAACTACATCCCTGTTGTCTTGCAAGTCAAAGTCAGAAGTTTTTCAGATGTTTTAAGTGCAATTCACTAGACGTTTGCATCCCACCCACAGCTGTATCTGAACTGAGAGACATCCAAGTCCCATGAGCCAGCTGAGAAGAGCCTGGATTATCCCATTTTCTTCGGTGTTAAGTGACAGCTGCTCACCTCCACCCACTGCACACCCAGGAGCTGCAGCTTGGTGGTTCATGGCACCTTGGCTGGACAACAACGTCCCGCTGCCCTCCACCTCCTCGGCATAGCTGGTGTCACAGCTCCCTACGCCAGTTATGCCAAGAAGATCTTAAACACACCAGCTGTTAGAGGAGTTTAGCCAAGTAAGGTTGAAATGACTTGGGTTAGTAGGCCAGGACACAAGCGGTTCTGCTGGCAGGTCCAAGGGGTCCGCCAAGACAGGGGAAAAGGAAGAAATGGCACTGGGAAGCACTGGAGAAAATTCAGCAGAGCTGTCACCCGCTCACCTGGCTACTACAGCCAGCCACCAGCCTCTGCTCCATCCCATTTTCTGAAGAGGAGAGGTGGAAAGAAAAAGAGGTTGGAGAAAAAGCACTTGGTCAGCCCCAGGCTCTCTGGGCACGGACTCCCCACATGGCACCGTGCTGAACCCCATCCTTGAAGGAGGAGAAACAAAGTGATTTGGATAAAAACTTAACGGGTATTACACTGAGAGCAGCTCCCAGCACAGGCACCATGGCCATGGGTGCCACCAGAAGACACCTAAAATGAACCAAACAGGGTGGAGATGGCAAGGACCTACCTGCCTCCATGGCTGCAGCTTTAATTAGCCTCAGGGAGCCAAGTAATTAATAGATAAACTGCAGCAACTCCTACAACAGCAACGCATCTTCATCTGCTCCAAACCAGCACACTCAGTGTCAGCCTTTACCAAGAAATAAAAAGGCCTTCTCTCTCCTTTTTTTTTTTTTTTAATTAACCCCATGGAGTTCAGTCATTAGAAGAAAATGCAAACTAACTCGGGAAGTAAGTGCCTATTAAAATAAGCTCTTATAAAGAAATTTTTAAAAACAGAGAGAACTGCTGTAGGAATTCAAGAGCAGGTGGTGTGAGAGGGGCAACCTAAGGGATAACCCAGAAAATGCAGAGTCAGACTTGATTCAGCCTTTCCAGCTCTGTAGTCTATGAATTTTCAGACAATGCTCTACCAAGCTTCTTTCCAATCTATCCAGGAAAATTCAGGTTTTTTTCTTCTGCCTATACAAGACCAAGTTGACCAGTGGGGGAGGAAAGGCTCCGACAGACTAGGGATGGTCCCTGGGTACCACGTGCCCCGTGTTACCTGCTCTCCTCGTGAGGATGGGGGCAGAAATTAAACAATATTCAATCTTAAAAAGAAATAAATCTTCTTGCAACTATCCTGTGTGGGAGAAAGCCACTGCCGGCTTCAAACCATTGCAATTCAGGTAATGACACAAAAAAACCTAGTTACTTTTCAAAGTTGAGCTAGAGGCTGTAGAAGCCATACAGTTATAGAAAACAGATTTTTTTTCTTCTAATGGACAAGGTACACAAATGCCTTCCAGCCTTTTTCATGATTCCAGGCATCTAAAATTCAACTAAGTGCTTATTAGCAAAGCAGAAGGGGTTCATGTGACAGGAAGAATGAGTCATCGCTCGCCTCGCATGGCCCAGCACCTTCTGCAGCAACAGGGACGAGCAGCGAGGAAGAGGAAGGCTGGGGGGGCAGCTCCCCCCCCGGGGCCACTGCTGAGGCTCTTCAGGACGTGGAGAACCTGGTGAAAGCAGCATTTGGGTGAAATCTCTTCTGCTGAGGCCGTGGGGCATCCTTGCTCTGAGTCACTGCTGGATTTTAGCTTTTAAAGCTGGACTCCTGTGCTGGTGGCATTAAAAAATAGAGTCTTTACAGCAACGGATACAGCTTTGAAAACAGAAGTTTGGCCCTGATTTTTTCCACCAGATTGCTCAAACAGCAGAAAGTTGCCTGGCAGAACAGGATGAGACCCTGGGACGTGTTTATTTTCCCCAAAACACTCTCAGAAGCGTGGCTCTGAGCAAGACACCCCCTCTGCCACTTCCCCCTGCCCGAGACACATCACGTGGAAACACACGCAGAGCACCAGCATTAAAGTTCAAAACTTACAAAATGTTTTGCAACTCTTCCATCTAAGCTTTGAAAAAACAAGCATTTGTAATAAATGTGTTTGTTAATTCTTCCAGATTCTCTAAACTCAGCACTTGGGCTGCTGACACAATTTTGATCCTTGTATTGAGGACAGGCTGAGAGAGCTGGG
>VXBW01004744.1:245416-267296 GCA_013400375.1 Thinocorus orbignyianus
AGGACTGGAAGGGGCTCTAAAGTCTCCCTGGAGCCTTCTCTTCCAGGAAAGCTAGGAGGGGGGACTCTTGATGAGGGATGAGAGCCATAGGAGAAAGGAGAAGGGTTTGACACTGAAACAAGGGAGATGGAGCTGAGATGTGGGGAAGAACTTTGGTGTGAGGGTGGTGAGACCCTGGCCCAGGTTGCCCAGAGAAGCTGTGGCTGCCCCATCCCTGGAGGAGTTCAAGGTCAGGTTGGACAGGGCTTGGAGACCTGGTCTGATGGCAGGTGTCCCTGCCTAGGGCAGGACTTGGAAGTAGGTGATCTTTAAGGTCTCATCCAACTCAAACCATTCTGGGATTCTATGATAGGATCCTGTGATACGTGCCCATCACCAACACCGCATGGTTGTGCCAACACCGTTCCCAGTGGGCAGAGAAGAGGCCTGCGCCGTGCTGCACTGCAGCTGAAGCAAACACGAGATGTTGGCCAACTCCTCCGAAGGCGCTGTCAGATCTTTCATATCCACACAAAGCAGATGGCGTCGCAGATTCGAGATCTCATTCCAAAAGAAGTGCATGTTGGAAACCCCGCAGAGATATAAGTTTGTTTATTGCATTTAATTTTGCACTGATTAAGAGACTTTCCAGATTGCGTAACCTTTCTTTCCCATGTGCAGGGTTCAGCTGTAGTCAGGCTTGTGCAAAACTACCCACATCAGTTCCTCAGGTTGATGAGACTTAAATATATCAGCTTTAGGATGAGGAAGGCTGAATCAGCCCCGCTGGGATTCCAAGCTGCAAATTCAGAGTCGTAAGCATTTAAACCCGAGGACGTGGTTTTGAACTGCAGACTCGGTGACAAACACAGGGCTTAATGCTCATTATTCAGTGCAATAATCAGGTTGGATTTCTCTTTTCTGTATTTCGCCTTTGCAGGAGGATAGTTCACCCATGCCTTAGTGAGATGAATGGACATCGGAGTTCTCATGTTGAAGGAGAGGCAGGAACCTTAAAGGATTTTAGCTCAGCATAACCTCAAAGAAACCTCCTGAGAAACGCTGGAGGCACAGGGAGAACACAAGTCTCTTGCAAGGGAGATACCTTTGGAGGAGCTGGAAGGAGAGCTGCAGGCACTGGCAGACTCTCTGCTTTCACCTTCCTACAGGATTCACAATCTGCACTAAGAATCTCCCAGCAGTGAGGAGCTGTGCTGATGACACACATGGATTTACTTGCCACCGAGGTGGGATTATATCCCTAAGTAAGCCTAGAGCCCCAGTGGTAATTAGCTGAACACTGATTGACTTGGACATTGCAGAGACTAAAATAAGAAACAACCTGTACCCAGCCTCAGAAAAGGCGCTGCAAAGTATCCCAGAGAAATGGTGAAACAGTTTGTGTTGGAGCCGTTTTGGGGCCAGCTGGAGGCAAATCACCAGCTAATTAGTCCATCTAGTCTGAGCAAGGCTAATCAGGAGGGGTAATGGCAATTTCTTCCAGCTGCTTTCTGTGTATGTATTTTATTTCCTTAGGTGGGGAAGCTCTGTGGAAAGATGATGCTGTGGTTACAGCACATGACTGGTTCTGCTTTCATTTCCCACATGGGTTTAGGCAAATCACTTCATGCCTCTGTGTTTTTTGACTTTTCCTCCAGTGCAAAGCGTCTCTTCTCCCAAGAGACGTTCTGAAGATTGAAGTCATTGCTTTTTAGTGACTTCTGCACTGGATGTGCTGTGAAAGTATCTGAAAGTAATTGAAAGTGTTACAGATTTGCAGCCCGGGGAGGCTTCTGGAATCCTAGCCCCGTGCAAGTGTTCCTTTAATTGTTGTGTAGGACTGAGCAATAAAGGCAATGCTTTTCATCTACACTTTGCAATAAATATTGAACTGTAAAAGCTAAATAATAAACCTCAAAGGCAGGGCATTTTAAAGCTAGGCTAATAAGAAACAAACAGGACATTTAAACTAGATCTTTCTTCTAATCTTTTAGTGATAAATGACCCAATTAAGGAAAAAGCCAAGACAAAATGTTGAGCTAATGGGTCAGACTGTACCTCTGAAGCTCTCCAGTTTAACAGCTTCATCCTAGGCAAGCAGGCAGGTTAGGAGAAAGTAAAAGTGACAGTGAAGTTCATCAAAGAGCTGGATTATCCCCCCGTTATGGGGTTCAAGAAAGACAGAAACTTTATGATGAGTCTGATCCAAAGGCTGCTGGTGCCAACAAACTTCATGGTGCTGCCCAGAAAACCTCACCAGAGCTGCCACGCTCCCCCTGCTTCCTTCCCTCCCAGTAGCTGTTTGTGGTGTTCACTGGTCGTCAGGACATTTGCACTCTTATTGAAAACACTTCTTTGTCATCAACTCTAAACAATAAAGTGAGCAGTGTTCCTGTGCCCCCAGAGACAGACAGACATGCTCCATATGCCAGAAACGGAATCTCAGGGTTTGAATATACATACGTGTCGTGTCTTGTTGCCACACTGCGGAGTAACAGCCTGAATCACAGCTGTATAATTAGGCTTAAGAGATTTATTAAGGATTAATAAATGCTGCCTAACAGATGTTCCTCCCTAAAACATCGTGAAAGACGTTGGCAACTGTGGAAATGTAAAGGAAGGGCAAGAAGCAGGAGATGGGTCTCTCATGTGGAGTTAACTTGGATACAGCTGTCAATTGGTTCAAGAGATCTACTGATAGGAAATTCACTTTACTTTGAGACACGACTATATACCTTGCTGCTCCTCAGCTTCTTAAGATTTTGTACTTGAGACCTCCTTGTATTTGCATTAACTGTTGGAACAGGTCCAGCGCAGGGCCACCAAGATGATCAGAGGGCTGGAGCAGCTCTGCTGTGAGGANTTTTGCCAGTTTGAGGCTTTATTGGCAGAGCACAGTATTATTTTCATCTGGAGTTGGTTTAAACCCACGTTACTGATGTACCTACAGCAGCTCGGGGCCTCCCTGGCTCTTTCTGCTTTTGCTGCCTCTTCAGAGAAACAGCATCAGTGATGGCCACACTCTGTGCAAGCATGAACCCCAGCTGCTTCGTGGGCAGCGTGGCTTCACACCTCTGGAGGTGCCTGCCTTTTATCTGCCTGGTCAAACATGCTCTGACATGGCATCTAAAAGCACTTGGTGGCCACAGGACAGCCCCTTGGCCAAACCAGCAGCACCACACCTCGTCCCACCTCGGCAGGTTCCCCAGCACGGCAGATGCAGGCGTAGATCTCCATACACCACTTGGAACAAGCACCCAGCTGCAATTTTCCATGAGTGCCTGTTGTAACAACAAAAGCTGTGTGGTTTGGTCGGGGCTGCTGTAAGGAGGAGGACACACACAGCGAGAACAACCACACACACTCCTACAGCCCAGGCTGAGCTCTTCGTAAGCTGTGCCTTGTTTACTGGTGCACAAAATTACACCCCAGTAAGTATTGTAAGGAAGCGGAATGACAACAGCAGCACTGCCATGGAAGACTCTCCCAAAAGGACTTGTCCTGAAATTCAGCAGCAGAACTGAGGGTCAGATTTTGGTTGGCGAAGCCCAGTTTGTACTGACTGAGAACGGGGCAAGGCTGAGCTCTGACTTACCTTCATCTGGCGTAGCCAACTCCATCCGAGCCTGAGTTTGGAGCCCTAACTCACTGCTTTCACCAGTTATCTCCGTCGCTGCATTATTTCTTCAGCCTATTAGAGAAATCACAATTAACCAGTGGTTAATTTAATCTTGCTATCCAGATGAAATCTCTTACTGCAGAGCCTAGCAGTTTTTAACTCCAGGGAGGAGAGAGTGAAGCTCTGCCACCTTTCCCATGAGAGCATCGTCTGCAAACCCGGGAACTGGCTGGAATATGGGCTCTCTGGAGCTGCCTGCTCAGGCATCACCCAAGCACAGTGACCAAGCTGTGACCTCCCAGCAGACTCCTAACTGGGATTTGGGTGCTGCTGGGAGAACTAAGCACTGAGCAGGGCTTGCAGAAAAGAGCAGCTTCCCCTCCAGATCAATCCAATGTGGAATCTTGTTTCTCTTACTTTTTATAAATACGGGTCAGGAAGGTAAGTAGAACATGCTGGAGCGGGAAGAGGTGACAGATGGTGGATATTAAAGACTCTTTAATTACAGGATTTGGAGAGAGGGTCCTTTACGGAGATAATTTTTTAATTGTTGCTATTTTTAGGAAAAAATCCCCAGTGCTCGCAAGCAGTTCCCAGTGGCAAAAGCCCTGGTCCCTGAGCACTGTTGACTCTAATCACTTCAACCCAGAGAAAAAGGAAACGCTGTGCTTGTTAGAAAGCCCTGGTTAAACTTCAACTCCTTCTGCAGAGAAGTGTTTGTTTCCTTCCATCTGCTGCCTTTGCAAGAAAGGAAAATCAGCCCGTTCAGATACCAGGAAGTTCTTCAACATTTGCACAGCGAGCTGTAATCGCAGAAACAATAACATCCATAAATTAGCATACCTAAAAGTACTCCATATGCCCGCCACCCGTATCACCCAGCCCTGGAGCAATCTCCCAGTACCGTGAGACTGGGTGAAGTGCACAAACACAGGGGATGTGGGCAGAAGGGGGCAGCTGTGGCAGCAGATGCACGTGCCGAGCTCCCTTGCACCCTTGTAGTTTTCTTCTCTCATCAAAACATGTTTTGCTTTGCTACTGGCTGCCTCCTACACCTTTGTGTCACTCTGTCTGCCAAAGCACAGGAGATTCAAGCGAGAGCCAGACCCTTTGCAAGCAGCAGAGACCCACAGCATCAGAATTTAAACCAAACCCATCCTGACATTGGGGCTGTGTGACCAACGTGGATGGTTCCGGGAGGCTGGTCCTCAGATGCAGCAGCTCTCCATACCTCAGAGGGGACAAAGTGCAGCGGAGCAGACAAGGCAGGTGGCAGGGGACAGGGTGATGGTGGTCCCCAGCCTGCTCTGATGGCAGACAAACCCAACAGCCCACAAGTCACCCCAGGGAGAGACATGGCTGTTGCCCTGCAGCTTGGTGCTGTGGGAAGCCCACAGTGTCTCTTGCAATCAATTCCTATGCAGTCTGTGCCTCCAGTATTTGATTTTCAGCAACCTCCGAGCCCTTGCCGCGTTTCCGTGGTAACGGGATGCGATGTGGGTTATCTGCAGAGTCGAGGTGCTGGTGTGCTCTCTCTTCTGAGCCCTGCAGCAGTTTTGGCTTCTCACAGCAGCAGCTGCAGGTGACGGTGACGTGTTCTTCACCGTGACTCCCCATCAGCGTGCAGGTCAGGCTGTACACTCCTCACCCTGCCTTCGTGCCAGTGGTACCTGGGGAATGGACCAGAACAGCCCCAGGACAAGGATTGTTCAGTCCTCAGCCAGGTCCCCGCTGCCTCTCCATCCCAGCAGAGGCTCCGTGTGTCAGTCCTGGTTCCAGAAATCCACCAACACTCCTGCCCGGTGTCCATGGCAGCAATGGGACTGTCACACCAATATGACCCTGATGGGAGAAGCAGCAAAGCTGTTTCTCAGAGGCAAAGCCCATTCTGTCCTGTGCTGCAGGAGAGCTGAGGATGCCGCCCCTGTCAGCCCTTCACCCAGCACTACAGCCACCGAAATACTTTCCTGCCTGCTGGCTAACCACTGCTGATGGAAACACATGGTACTTTCAATTTACTCAGTCTCTGTGGCCTAAAACTCTTCCTGTGCCCGACCACAGCCGTCTGGCTGCGGCCCGTCACACCCATCATTCCCCATCCGAACGCAAGCCAAGCCAGGGCTTCTCAGCATCCATGATGAGACAGTATCAGGAGCACTCAGTCTAGCCAGGACTTTAAATTATTAAAGCAAGAAGGAACTGTGCAGGCTGGATCCAAGCAAAGCAATTTGTATATTATTCTTTCTCCTAATGAAAGTGAAAAGCTGTCTAACTTTGAAGTAAGAGCTTCGTATCTCAACAACGAGCCAAGACTTTGCAAGGAGAGGTTGGGCACATTTCCATCACAGCTTGAAGGCAGCCACAACAAGAGCAGAAAGGTCTTTCTGGGGATACCACCGCTGTCAAGAGCAGCACAAACATCCACAGGTCGTGGTCTGTTCCTTGTCCCTGCAGCTGAAGCCTCCAAATGACCCCAATGGGCCTTGAAGTGGGTCCCTACAGAAGGCTTCAAGTGTGAGAGCTGCTGGTTCCTCCAGGACACAGCTGGTGGCTTCACTCTGAGGGCAATGTGTCACAGGAGTCGAAGGGCTGGTGGGGGGATCCCCACAGGGATGGGGACACCCCCTCAGCAGCAGCATGAAGGAATTAAAAGATCTAATTGCCTTTGTAACGCATTTGGGGAAAATGTTGGTTCCCAAAGGGCATACAGCACATTTTCAGTATTCATAACCGATGCCCAAACAATATGGTTAAGAAGTTACGTAAGTGCTTTGTATAAAATTGTAATAGAACGTTGATTGAACCTCAGCTGAACTCCTGAAATCCAAACTTAATTGGGCCTTTTGCACCTGGACTAGCTGTAGGAACAATTAAACCTAATTGCATCCTTGCACATCCACCTGGTCTAGATGTAGAAACAATTAACCCAAACTTAGAGGAAAGAAATTGAATTGTGGAAGGATTTATTGTCTGGAGAACCTGGCCCCAGAGGGAGCATGATCCCGGTCTCTGATCCGGGTTCAGGATGACAAGACGTATTTTCTGTGGAATGGAGCTAAGAGTGTGTCCGCGAGGAGCTCGAGGAGATTAACCAAAATGCATGTTCTCTTGTAAATGAGGAGCGTGCTAATTAAGGATAGCTCCCAAAAATTAAGAGATTGACTAGAGTGTGTGTGGGATGAGGGGAGGCAAAGGAGCTGTAGCTCACCTGTGGGCCCAGCTGTTGGTTGGTCTGAGGTGGATGCTGTACCGGCGCCCCATTCCGCAGAACTGAAATAAAGACAAACATCTCCATGTACTTTGTGGATTATTTTTGTTAAGAATCCTTAATTTAGGCTCAACATAACGTCGATTACCAGAACGGCAGGTTAGCAGCCCAACCACTTCATTACTGGGTCTATTTAACTGCTTCTGGAAAGAGACTCTTTGTCAGGGAGTGGAGTGACAGGACAAGAGGTAACGGNGAGGGGATCCCGGGGAGTGGAGGCGGCTGAGGGGATCGTAGTGTGGGGAGATCGGTAGGGGTAGATCGGGGCGGGGAGGCGGTAAAATGGCGGCCTAGCGGCTCTCCCCTCAGCTCGGTCCCCGCCATGAAGCTCGTCATTTTGGAGACCTACGCGCAGGCCAGCGAGTGGGCCGCCAAGTATATCCGCAACCGAATCGTTCACTTCGGGCCCGGGCCCGGCAAGTTTTTCACCCTGGGGCTGCCCACAGGTGAGTACCGGGGCCGGGAGGGGTAGGCCCCGTGGGGCCCGGCCCGGCCCGCTCTGAGGTGGCGGCTCCCCCACAGGCAGCACGCCGCTGGGCTGCTACAAGAAGCTGGTGGAATATTACCGGAATGGGGACCTTTCCTTCAAGTATGTGAAAACTTTCAACATGGACGAGTACGTGGGTGAGTGCCCTTTGGGTTTCCTTGCCCCGGTGGCTGTGTGCTGTCTTTCTGTACGGTCTGTCATGGAGGATGGCAGGCCCACGGCCGCCCTGTCCCCTTAGAGCGGGGAGAAAAGCCCACCTGCAAAAGGTTCAAGGTAGGAAGGATAAAATTTATTAACAGGAAAAGCTTGAAAATCCATGTAAGAAATGTCTCGGGTGTTGCCTGGTGTTATACTCGCTGCTGTATTTTACCTGAGCTTCGGAATTGGCCAGGTAAGGGTCTGTCTTATCACGGCAAGAAAGCCAAGATAGCATGTGTTATTAACTATCACCTTTGCTCTGGGATTATAAAGGTCACTTTAGCTCCAGGTGTCTCCCAAGGAGTGATATGATGCCCTTCCACAGTGATGTGCACACCTGTTGAGATAGCAGAGGAGCATTACATTTACAAAGCTGGGATGAAATAGCCTGCTCGGAAGACAGAGTGCAGAGGGATTAGTGAGCAGGCCTAAAGCTCCAAAGGTGAAAAACATACAGGCTAAATATTTGCTAATGCTTATCTTATCCTGACCAAGGAGTTTTCCTTGTGAGCAATCCTCATCAAGCAGCATTAGGGAATAGGCAGTCCGGTGTGGACATTCAAGGAGGTGGAAAAACATCACACAGTAAGTTGTTCCCCTGGCTTCTGCACAGTTTTTAGTCATTTTTGCTAATACCAAGTGGTAGGAATGTTAAAAAGTTAGTAATGGATGAGGCACAGCACATGCCTGCTTTTCTGGAACATCCATCGTGTGTTAATAGGAGCTATTGATTGATTTTAATATTGATATTTGGGGAAATAAGAACAACTAGGGAAAGTTGAGGGAGTCACAAGTGACAAAGTGGCATTCTGTACCCAAAGCCTCTGCATGGGCCCACAGGTGGGTTCTGTTGGGGTAACAGTCTTTCAGTTGGTCTGATTCCTGTGTGTGCTCCGTTACTAGGTCTCCCGAGGGATCACCCGGAAAGTTATCATTCCTTCATGTGGAACAACTTCTTCAAGCATATTGACATCTCGCCAGAAAACGTGCATATTTTGGATGGAAACGCACCCGATCTGCAGGCAGAGTGTGATGCATTTGAGGACAAAATCAAAGCAGCTGGAGGGATTGAACTCTTTGTCGGAGGTGAAAGCTCGAAGGACTCTTGCCCTCTAAGCACTGGCAGGAAGCACTCTGATTTCTTGTCAGGAGAGCCCGTTTTCAGTGCAGCTGAGTGGATTTGCAGTGAAAGCCACCCCATATTCCATCATCCTGAGCATTTGTGTGCTGACAGCCTTGTCTTCCAATATACTGTTCCCCCAATTTTAAGTATTTCAATCTAGTGCATTAATTCTTCAGGAAAGAGCTAGCAGGGGAGGCAGACAGGGCTAGAATTGTACCCAATGTATTTCAGTGCTAACAGGAAACTCTTGGGAGAAGTCAGAGTCCTCTGAGCCAACAGGAGCTCAGCGTGAGCTTTTCCCACCAGTTTGCCTTCAGATTCTGCTCTCCACTTGTCCCAGCACAATTAGGGAAGAGTCTTTGCTGGCTTCAGAGGAGGCTTTTGCTGTCGTTTCCTACCAGAAGCAAATCTAAGCTTGAGCAGAAGAATTGCAAGTGTTTTTTCTCAGATCTGTAGCTATTCCTGAAGCGTTGAGTGTTCTTTAACGGGAGTGCTGCTGGCTCTGCTTCCACAGCAGCTGCAGCAGCCGCTGACCTGCCTCTCTGTCACAGGTATTGGCCCCGATGGTCACATTGCCTTCAACGAGCCTGGATCCAGCCTGGTATCCAGGACGCGCGTGAAGACCTTGGCTATGGACACTATATTGGCTAACGCCAGGTTCTTCGATGGAGACCTCTCCAAAGTCCCCACCATGGCTTTGACAGTGGGAGTGGGCACTGTCATGGACGCCAGAGAGGTTAGGAGGAAAGTGGTGGCTTCACACAGGGTTTCCTGGAGCAGGGAAAGCTGACCTGGTCTCGGAGCAGCATTGCACCCTGCTGGCCCAGGCTGGCTTCTGCTCCTCATGCCGCAGGGCTCTCGATACCTGCCCCCCTGGTCGCTGGCCTCCTGCACCATCCTGCTCTTGCTCCATCTTCCACTCTTGTTAAGGCTTAGTTTGTGTAACCCTGTGGAACAGCTGGGATCCACAGGGAGCTAGTGAGGTTTGGGAAGGATATCTTTGGTTAAGAATCTCATCTGGAGAAATATCTGCAAGAATCCACCAAGATGATGAGAGGGCTGGAGCACCTCTCCTATGAGGACAGGCTGAGAGAGNCACTGGTTGAGGTGACACCAGCAGACCCTGAGAACTGCATGGGACAGCTGTTCATCGAGTCTATACCTTGATTTATGCTTGTTAAGTCTCAGCAGGGGGTGCCTCATGGGAGCTCAAAGGATCCAAATCATTAGTGACCCACCAGGCTCTGATTTGATTGGCAAATAAAATGCAGTCAGAGCAAACAGAGCTGTGCTCCTGGGGAGGATGATGGAGGAATCCTGCGGTGAGGGACCGAGGCAGCTCTCCCTTAGTTCCGCAGGGGGTGGGTGCTCTCTCTGAACGGGTCTTCCAGCCCCTGACTGCCATCCTCTGTGTCTCCCGAGCCCAGGTGATGATTCTCATTACGGGAGCCCACAAAGCCTTTGCTCTCTACAAAGCCATTGAGGAAGGTGTCAACCACATGTGGACGGTGTCTGCCTTCCAGCAGCACCCCAACACCGTGTTTGTGTGCGATGAGGATGCCACGCTGGAACTCAAAGTGAAGACGGTGAAATACTTTAAAGGTGAGTGTTTGACCAAGCCAAGATGCTGCTGCACTTCATTTTTAAGTGGCACAAGCCATGTTTTGCCTCAGATGTTTCTGTTTAATCAACTCCCAAATGAATATATTCCTTAAATGTAACAGCTGGTATGTACAGGGAGAATAACAGCACAAAGGGAACGCATGGGAGCAAAAGAATAAGGGCTCTGGTAATGCCTAATTTAATAAGGAACCAATGAATGACAATTTTGCTTTATCTTGTCTGCTTAAAGTCACCATTTTTACTTGCTCCATCAGGTCTGATGCTGGTTCACAACAAGCTCGTGGAGCCCTTATACAGCATGAAGGAGACAGAGGCAGAGAGAAGCCAGTCCAAGAAGCCGTACAGCGATTAATCACGCTGCTGGGAGCAGAGCTGAACCAGCTTCTCTGCTGAAAACCAGCTGTGAAGAAAGGGAATTGCTGCAGAAACTCATCTCCTACTTGTTCTTAAATTAGCAAAATGATTAAGTGCTTGCTTCTCTCCATTAAAAAGACAGATGCCAAACACCTGCCTTAATTAACCAAACGAGGATGGGATCCAGTGCTCTGCATTCCACAAGCTCCTGCCACTAATGTTCTCCCCGAAGGTACAGTCAGTGGAGAGCGAGGCGTTGAATTTACAAAGCAACTGTAACATGGACTAAACACCCCAAAATTTAAATGTGACTGTATAATGCTGCAGAACCACACAGGTAACTGCTTTGGGATGTATTCCTTGCAATTAGGACCAGTACCTTGGGTGTCGTTATCCCCTCCACTAAACATTATAGTCATTTAAAATAGGAGCTGATTTTTTTTCAGCCTGGAGAAGGGAAAGCTCCAGCACAACCTGATGGCAGCGTGTCACAGCTATGAGGAGGGCCCTGGGAAGGTGAAGCCAGGCTCTCCTGGGCAGTGTGTGGGGAAGATGGAAAGATACAACAGGGCTTGAGTTAAGAGGAGATGCTCAGACTGGATCTAAGGGAAAACCCTCCCCCAGAGGCCAAGGCAGGTTTCCCAGACTCTGGCCTTAAGAGAGGTTTCAAGACCTGCTGGATAAAGCCCTGGCTGAGCCCTGCCTCGAGCCAGATGTTGGACTTGAGATCATCTCAGCAAAAAGAGAGGCACAGATGTTCATCAGTGCTGTTAATAATGCAGTGCCATCAATGCTGTTGAGGGATAGTTTGCACATCTATAGGATTTTGTCACACAATCCATAGGATTTTTGTGCCTTACACCTTCAGTTTCAGGTTAGGAGTCGATACCCTGGTGCTTCTAAGATGTACCACAGGAGGGTAGACTTGTTCAGTTAAGCATAAACCACCTCTCTGTGCTGCTCAGCACCCCGTTATGTGTCAGCACAGAGCCTGAAGCAGTGACTTCTCTATCCCTCCTTCCCCTGCTCTGTGTTGGCACAAGGAAATGCCAGCTGAGCCTGAAAGGAAAAGCCCTGTTCCCTCTGCCTCAGCCTGGGATTGCTGACAGCAGCCCCACACAGGTGGACAACAGCCGGTGCAGGAAATACAATATGGATTCCAGGGTTTCCTGCCAAATGAGGGGCAAGGCAAACATTTATTTTCTTTATGCAGAAGTTTTCTAAGCTGTTGATCTGTAACCCAACTACCTACAGTAAATGTTTTCATTTTTTTCTACATGGTCACAGTGTCTGTGTCTGGTGCCAGCTCTCACTGCGACAGTGAATCATGGAGCAGTTTATGAAGCTGAACGGGACTCATAAACCATCTTTGAACAAAACACAACCTTCAAAGCATGAGGAAGACCTGTTGTTTGCACAAGATTTCTCTGTCACTGAGAACCAAACTATGGGAAGCAGTTTGGTAGAAAAAGCTATGGTTGTGTCAGACTTCAAAAGCTTCCTCCCTTGTCCAGTAATCACTGCCAGCAGCTTTCATTAAAGAAAAGTAGGGATCTTTACAGGAAAAAAGAGTTTTCTATCTTTTACCTCAAAATGTTTGAAAATAATCTAACAAAATGGAGTGAGAGAAGGGCTACAGGAGGGAAAAAACCTGAGGAAGAAACTCAGTGCAGCATTACTGGAATTGCCTGCTTTGCTGGCGATGAAGATGGGCTCTGGCTTTGGCTGTGCCACTTCTGCAGCACCAGCTGATTGTCACCTCTTTGGTGTCACCTCCTTGTCCTCTCCTCCCTGTAGGATGTGGGAGATCCAGCCTGGGTGTCCCCAGGTACCCAGAGAGGTGAGTGCATCACCGTTCCTCCTCTCTCCACACAAAGCTCTTGAAAGCAGAGGTAGTTCTTTACAACATCTTCAAATACTTCATGCTCTGGGAGTTTTGACCATGGCTTTTCATCTCAACGTGTCCTTTGGTGTCCAGACCCTGCTCTTGGCCACCTCTGTCCTGACAGAAGGGATTTGAGGGATCCAGCACCATCTCCTCCAGCCAGGCAGCAAAGTGGGGCTAAAGAACACGCTCATCCTCATCACAACCATTCCCTGTTTGCCCACAAAGGCAGCTTAGTGGGAAGAAAGTCCCTTCCAAAAGCAGGTGGAGTTCAAAATTTGTGGCCAGAGAGGACACTGCTGAGGGGCTGGCAGCTAAAGGCTGGCCACATCCCCAGCAGTGTCCCACGCTACTGTCACCGCAGCCACTGCAGTTTTTCCCAGGGAAAACTGCAGCTTTTTAGGTGCTTTGCATAAACGTCTAAACTTCCAGCAGCAGAAGGGATCCTGGGCCAGCTCCCAGAGCTTCCCACGAGCCCAGGGCTGGTCCCTGCCCCTCTACAGCTGCCCCCGTGGCACACAACTCCAGGCCACTGCCACCCCCACGTGGACTGTGTGGCCACATTCAAGCCATAACGAGGACAAAACGGGGAGACAACTCCATTTACTGCCTTAAAGTGAATTTAGTGCATGTGAAAGGTGCAGGAAATACAATACAACTTTCCCTCCACTGTCCTGGAGTCTACACCAAGGCATCTGCTTTCACCAGCTCTTTGGTCGCTGCCAATCCCAACAGTGCAGAGTTTCCTCCTCTGTGAAAGGAACTACCTCAGCACCCATTCTGGCCAGATATCCCACTATAAATTTATTTACTATCAATCAAAACTTGAGAGAGAGGCATTCACCTGGAGTTTCCCAAGAGCCTCCCAGCTCCTGAGCTATCCATCTGGCCCCTGGTTTTGTTCCTGACCAAAGCACATGCAGTTCTGATTTCAAAATCGATTTTTAGACCCTTCTGCAAGTGGAAAAAACTTCTGAAAAAAAAATCAGTGGGTCCCTCCAGTAATTACTGTCACGCTCCCAAAACTATTGACTGAGCTTTCAGGAGAAACAATTTGGTTTGGAAATATTTTGAAGTGCAAGAACAGGGGAAATAAGGTATCTAGTCCAGAAGCAAGTATCAGCTTATCCAATTTCTTACATGAAGAGTTAGCAAAAAATAAATTATTTCATCATCTGAGAAGACAAGGGAATTTTCCAATATCTTGAAGAATTCAAGTTAATCTCAACTATCTGATCCCTCCCACAACCGATCATGTGCCAAGATTCTCCAAAGGTCGTCTCCCTAAAGGAGACCCCCAAATATTGCTGTGATTTTGGGCTCCAGTTTTGTTTGTTTGCTTTTAAGAAAAAAAAGGGGAAGGGGCACCTCTTAGTATTCATTCTCCAGGAATTTTCCAACTTTTCACTGGTTGTGTGTGTCCACAGCGATGGGTATGATTTTTAGACCACAGGATGGGCAAAAAGGTCTCCTTTGGTTTTGGCAGCAGCCTCGGAAGTGGGAGCATCCTGCAGGACATGGCAGTTGCCATTTTTTCTCTCACACAATGGAAGTGAAAAGCAAAGGAACTTGACACAGAAAGAGAAAGCGTCTGTCTGGCTGGTTCAGCTTTTGTCGCCAGAGGAAGGTCCTAGTTGTCATCTTCAGCTTCCCAGAACTCGATATAAGTGACTTGAAACAGCCTGCAAGACAGCCAGGGATTTACATCAGCATGTACAAATATGGGCAAAGAAATAATCAATAGAAATGTGACAACAAATAACCCAAAAGCAGCAAGTTTCACAGTTTTTTGCAGTATCCTAAACCGCTCGGAGGCCATTAAAACAAACCACTCTACTCTTCTGCAGCCCATTCCACCAGAGGGTTTTACAGCACCTCACAAGCACGATGTCTCGAGAAATCCCTAAAAATATGAATAATCCCAAGGCTACTGTGAGTCAGGCAGCACAGGGCCGCTCCTGCCGGCCCGCAGGCAGTGGGGCAGCCTGCCAGCTACCAACTCTGCAGCTTTTTAGAAGCCACTTTCTTGCCCAAAGCCTTGGGGCTTCTGCAAGGAAACATCTCCCTGCAGGCTCTGTCTCGGGCCAGAGGCAGCGAGTACAGCGTGGGCAACAGGCCCAGGAGGCTCCTCCTGAATTTTCAAACAAAAGTTCTTAAAAAGCCAAACCATATCCCAAATCCTGATTGGATTTGGATCAGCCTCCTGATATTTTTTTGTTAGAATCCTAGAATGGTCAGAGTTGGAAGGGACCTTAAAGATCATCCAGTTCCAACCCCCCTGCCATGGGCAGGGATACCTCTCCCTAGAGCAGGTTGCTCCAAGCCCCATCCAACCTGGCCTTAAACACTTCCAGGGATGGGGCATCAACAGCTTCCCTGGGCAACCTGTTCCAGTGCCTCACCACCCTCACAGCAAAGAGCTTCTTCCTAAGATCTCATCTCAATCTCCCCTCTTCCAATTTAAAACCATTCCCCCTCGTCCTGTCACTAGACTTCCTGACCAAGAGTCCCTCTCCAGCTCTCCTGGAGCTCCCTTCAGATCCTGGAAGGCTGCTCTCAGGTCTCCCCGGAGCCTTCTCTTCTCCAGGCTGAACAGCCCCAGCTCTCTCAGCCTGTCCTCACAGCAGAGCTGCTCCAGCCCTCTGAGCATCTTGGTGGCCTCCGCAGGACCTGTTCCAACAGTCCCATGTCCTTTCTACGTTGAGGACTCCAGAGCTGAAGTGCCAAGTCCTTGCAAGTGTAAATATTTGAGAGAAGAATCTTGGTCTTAAAAACCACATAGCTACAAATTTCTAGGTAATGATCTGGGAGAGACTGTAAGAAAAAACCCCAAGAATAACCCCCACAGCACCAGAAGGAACGGCTGTAGCTGCCTTACTTGTTGAAGCACGGGGAGTCCGGGTCGTCGAAGTGCCTGTAGGGGTGCATGCTGGAGAGAAGGCCCATGCACAGCCAGCAGAAGTACTTCATGCAGCTGGTACACATCATCTTGTTGCAGCCATCCAGTTTCTGGCAGGGGAAGGACACAAGAAATGGCAATAAAAATCTCAGTTTGAGATCCCTCCTCAAGGATGGAACAGGCTTCCCCTCGGCTCCATCACAACACTCCTGTTTTTTCCACTCGTCAGGAGAACTAGGAACTAGAACCAGAGAACTGTAAGTAGTTACAAGCAATAATGGAAATCAGTATTTTTCTGAGGCTAGTTTTATTCACCAGGGGTAGTTTGGAACAGCAGCGGCCTGAAACACGTGGAAAACAGGGATCTGTATGGATCCATCCTCAACCTGGATGTTTTCAGTACTGGAGACTGACCACCACGGGACTGCTGTATCCGCTGGAGTCCCTGAGCTCCAGGAACATCCCCTCCTTTTCCATAGTACACAGGCAGAAACTTCTCTTAGCATTTCCTAGAAATTTACCTTCCCTGGAGAACTTGGAGGCTGTAAATAAATCTGTTCCAGCCCTAAACACAGAAGGGATTTCACCATTTCTAAGGGATTTCACCATTTCTAAGGGATTTCACCATTCCTCAGTCTCTGCTGGGAGCTCCTGTGATTGCCCAGCCTCCCCCCAGGGGCTCACCTCGATGGGGGTGCTACAGGAAGGACAAGCCTTGGAGTTCTTCTCCAGCCACGCCTTGCTCTTCATCTCCTCCACAGCTTTCTGAAGCACCCGTTTCCCGTAGCGTTGTTCCATCCATCTTTTCGTGTCCTCATCTGCTTGGAGATACTCATTTCGCAACTCTATTAATTTCTCTGAGGGGGGGAATCAAATAAATTGGAAAAAAAGCTCAAAACCAAACCATAATCATCAAAACAGGAATAGATTCTGTAAAGAAGTCCAGCTAATTGTAGAATGGTTTGGGTTGGAAGGGACCTTTAAAGTCCACCCCCCTGCCAGGAGCAGGGCCATCTCCAGCTGGATCAGGTTGCTCCGAGCCCCGCGCAGCCTGACCTTGAACAGCAGCGTGAGGCACACACAAAGGAAACAGCATTCCTGGAAAAAGCAAGGAAAACACTGCCCTACATAAGAAAAGGAGAATATTAAAAGCCCTCTGCCTCAAAATTCATTGGTTTTGCACCAATTCTGAGAGAGCTGGGACTGTTCAGCCTGGAGAAGAGAAGGCTGCGGGGAGACCTGAGAGCAGCCTTCCAGGATCTGAAGGGAGCTCCAGGAGAGCTGGGGAGGGACTCTTGGTCAGGAAGTCTAGTGACAGGACGAGGGGGAATGGTTTTAAATTGGAAGAGAGGAGATTTGGATGAGATCTTGGGAAGAAGTTCTTTGCTGTGAGGGTGGTGAGGCACTGGCACAGGCTGTCCAGGGACGTTGTTGATGCCCCATCCCTGGAGGGGTTGAAGGCCAGGCTGGATGGGGCTTGGAGCAACCTGCTCTAGGGAGAGGTGTCCCTGCCCAGGGCAGGGGGGTTGGAGCTGGATGATCTTTAAGGTCCCTTCCAACTCTGACTATTCTGGGATTCTCCGATTCCTTACGAAAGAGACCAGTCACTGGAATTACAGCAAGTCTACAGTGCAAAATAAAACCGAAAATGGGTCTTTTTTTCTGAACACACCCTGAGTGGAACTTTGTCACATTATTTTGAAGCCAAACGGACAGAGGAGCATCCACCTGATCCCAGTATCAACCCTGACAGCAGAAAGCAGTGGATTCACAACAAAGGGTTAAAAAAAAAGGCACACATAAGATTATTTTTCCCGTTATGGCTTCTCAGAACCTGGCAGCCAGCAGCCGAGGGGCTCCCTGAGCTGTGGGGTGGCATCAACGAGTCCCTTCTAATTACCAGCAACAGAGCTACTCCCAACGAACCCCTCTGGTCTTCCAGCAGACTCCCGGGGCGATGCATTTCCTTGCCTAATCTCTGACTTCCTATGTTTTTCCACGCAAGACTTCGATGTTTCTCCACCCACGACTCACCTGCAGTGATTTTGCAGGGCGAGAGGCCGTGGTAGGTCATTTTGCAGGTGGTGCAGAAGGCGTAGTTGCAGCAGGAGCAGATGGCCATGCTGCTGCCCGGCTCCTGCATGACGGGCGTCTGGCAGCTCGGGCGAGGGCAGTTCACCACGTCAGCCATCAGGTCCAGGCTGGATTGCAGGAGCAGGCGGTCGTAGCGTGCAAAGAGCTGCTCTCCCACCAGCTCCTTCACCTGAACACACAGCACAGAAACGTTAGGAACACCTGGAATTCCCAGCCTGCCAGCTTCAGTTTAAAAAAACCCCAACAAACAGCAAGTCAGTGAGAAAGTACCTACAGCCGGGATGGAACCACTTCATATTCTCCAAGAAATGACTCCTAGAGAGCTATTGGAATGATAGTTAAACATCAGATGGAAAAGCATGTGGTGTCAGATGAAATAGGACCTTAATTCGGGGCTCTCACCAGTGCCAGAACCAACAGAGAGGGCAAAATACAGAATCATGGAACGGTCTGGGATGGAGGGGACCTTCCAGATCATCAAACTGGAAGGTCCAACCATCAACCCTCCACTGACTCATGTCCCTCAGCACCACGTCTGCCAGCTTTTAAACACCTCCAGCGATGGGGACTCCACCACTGCCCTGGGCAGCCTCTTCCAATGCTTAATAACCCTTTCCATGAAGAAATTTTTGCCATGTTTTAACTGTGTGTGTGGCTCCGAGTGTGCAGACTCCCAAGTCCATCCCCCAGTGCTCACCATGAAAAGCCCCACCTTGTCTTCTGGAATTACTGGTAAGTGAGGAGAACTCTACCATAGAATCCTAGAATGGTCAGAGTTGGAAGGGACCTTCAAGATCATCAAGTTCCAGCCCCCCTGCCATGGGCAGGGACACCTCTCCCTAGAGCAGGTTGCTCCAAGCCCCATCCAGCCTGGCCTTAAACACTTCCAGGGATGGGGCATCAACAACTTCCCTGGGCAACCTGTTACCATCACGCTTCTATTACCTGGCCAGGGGTGGCAACAGAGGAGCACTTGGGTTCTGGACAGTTGAGACAACGGACCTGCCCGTCCCTGATCTGGATCTCAAAGTAGTCCTTCAGGCAGGCTTTGCAGTAGACGTGGCTGCACTCCTTGAAGTACATACACTCGCTGCCCAGCTTCTCGCAGAAGCAGATATTGCACAAGTACATCTTGCTGTTAAAGCACTTCCTCCTCTGGGCCTGATCAAAGTCCAAAATTTCCCTGATCAGGCTCGACAGTGACTCCACATCCCGCACGGCTCTGGCATCGATGGTTTCCTCCTCAGCTGCAGCAGAACCCGCTGCAGCACCGCAATCCTCGTCGGCGAGGGAGGCCGAAGGCATCCTGCCCTGCCCGCCCCCCTCAGGGCACATTTTTAGCTCGTAGGGGGAGGAAATGTTGAGGTAACTCAGCGTTTCTTCCTTCAGGAACTGCATCCAGGCAAACAGGACCACGCAGCCCCGATTTTCTTCCCACACGTTGTCGAGGTGTCTGCAAAGAGCACTGAGCTACAAAAGGAAAAACAATGCCAGGGTTTGGGGAATTCTGACACATCCTCACTGCTTCCCTCTCCCAGAGTCCTTCTCAGCATCTATTTAGATTTCAGATCCTGGAGTTTTTATAATATACATGAAATACTTATAAAAATGATACTCATAGATGCAAGTTTTCCTTCCTCAGAACAGTGACCAAGTAAAAACAAGCAGGAAACAAAAGAGCCAACTGAAAGAGCAACATCTTAATTCATGCCTAAATTCCGCTTTCATCTCCTACACCAACACCTCCCAGGGCACTGTTAATTAGGAACTTGCTCCCCATCACAAAAGCTTTGTTAAAATGTTAAAACTATTTCACCAACCTGGGCCCGGGAGAGCCATTTCCCACTGAGGGTGAAGATTGGGGGGGAGGTGGATGGATAATCCGGGGGGAGCTCGAAATTCAGCACCAGGGGCGGCAGGAAGCAGACGGTGCACTCGAACCTGCTGCTCTCAGGGGAGCTGCCTGCAGGGAGGAGAGTGGAAACAGCTTGAGAAACAACACCAAAAACTAATGAGCTGTCACTGTTCCTGACAGCACCCAACAGGTCTCTTCTCATCTGATAAATTTCTGGGTTTACAATCATTTATTCAACCCCAAACAACAAAGCTCCTCGGTGCAGTACAATTCCATGGGGTGGTCATGTATTATGGTTAAATCAGGGAAGAGCAGAGCTGTGAAATCCCAGATCCTGCAGGAACAACCCAGAAAAACATACCCACAAGGGGAAAAACAACCCAAAGAAACCCAATGCCCCATCCCTGGAAGTGTCTAAGGCCAGGCTGGATGGGGCTTGGAGCAACCTGCTCTAGGGAGAGGTGTCCCTGCCCAGGGCAGGGGGGTTGGAGCTTGATGATCTTGAAGGTCCCTTCCAACTCTGACCATTCTAGGATTCTATCCCAAAGAAATACTACTGCTCATCTTGAACTGTGAAGGTGACTGCAGAGGTTGTGAGGGTGAAATCCTCCACTCAGGCACAAACCCCAACAGTTCCCCAAGCACAGCCCAGGGTCGGCTGTGGCTCTCTCCAGTCACCGCTCCACAGGTGGCTGAAGCAGCAACTGCTCCTTAAAAACTCATCCTGGGACAAACCAAGACGCCTCAACTCACCACTCACAAAAACTTTGAAGTCCTGGGGTAACTCCAGGCAGATCCTTGTTTCTCCTCCCTGGGCCGACTCGGCTCTCTTAAACTCCTCTTCATCATAAATACTGGCCAGAGCCAGCAGCTCGTCCTCCTGAGCTTCTCTGTCTTCTGAAGACATTGAAATTCCCTGTGGAGCGGCACCACTCTGCAAGATCAGCTGACTCAGCACATCCCATTCAAACTATTACCTCGGGGGATCTATTTTATAGAGATTCAGAAGCCCAAGTAACTGACATAAAATCAGGTAGAACATCATTAAGCTTTTTCACAGCTTGAAAAAATTACTGGCAGCTTTCTAAAATTAAATAAAGAAACACTTTAACAGAATATTCAAAAGTTAAAAAGCAAACTGTAAGTGTCAGTGGCTAAAGACAGCTCTAAGGGGGAGAAAACACTGAAGCACACCCATGGCACAAGTGACACCGGGGCAATTCATGGAGGTTTGAAAGGGAAGACAGACACCACCCAAAAAAACCCCCAAGAACCCAAGAGAAAGGAATTAGCAACCACATTTCTCATCCAGAGTTCCAGAACAAACAAGAAAACAGCCCCATTTATGATTAAAGTTATTGAAGATATGAATAAGAAGCTTCAGATCCTACACAGGCCCCTCGCAGATGCACCCCCGTCCCGTTTCAGTCCCAGTTTTTGGGCAATAAAGCCCCATTTAAGGACTTACCTCTTTATTCACAACTGTGCAGTGGCAAAGCTGCTGAGCAGGGAGAGCCACGGTAGCAGGGCCAGCGCAGGGCCCCTCACCATTCCTCTGGGACAATTCCTCTGGAGATCATCAAGTTTTTCTCACGTAAGCCACGAAAAACGTCACCTTCTGTCACGGAAGTGCACCTGGTCACCGCCCTGCTGCTCCTAGATAACCGAGTTCAGAGGGATTAAAGTCCTCCCATCGTTTTCATTACGAGCACTAACACGACACCGCCCTGGAGGAGACACCCCAGGAACTCAGAACAACCTTCCCACAGCCCTCACACACACCAGCAACTCATTTACAGGCTAAATCCGTGGTGGCTGTGCTTCTACCACCAGCTCCAGGTTGTTATTTCCGTTTCAAACCACTCACAGAACAGTTTGGATGGGAAGGGACCTCAAAGATCATTAAATTCCAACCCCTTGCCCTGGGCAGGGACACCTCCCACCACACCAGGGTGCTCCAAGCCCCATCCAGCCTGGCCTTGAACTCCTCCAGGGATGGGGGAACCACAGTTTCTGTGGGAAACCTGGGCCAGGCTCTCACCGCCTTGGAAGAGAACGTTCTGTGGAGACCTTGGAGCCCCTTCCAGGCCCGAAAAGCCCCAAAGGGGGCTTTTCGGGACTGGAAGGGGCCCTANTGGAGCCCCTTCCAGGCCCGAAAACCCCCAAAGGGGGCTTTCCGGGCCTGGAAGGGGCTCCAAGGTCTCTATGGAGCCTCCTCTTCTCCCGTTTGCCCCCACAACAGAGGGGTTCCAACCCTCCCAGCACCTTCCCAGCCCAAACACCCCCCCCAGGCCCTGCCAGCAGCTCTCCTGAGGCGGGGGGCAGCATCCCCGCACCCCCAAACCCCCCCAAAACCCACCCGGGGCCTCCTCCTCGGCCTGTCCGGTTCAGCCTCACCTCAGCCGTGCGGGGCTCGGCCCCTCAGGGCTCGGGAGGAAGAAGGGAAGGGCCCCCGGGTGGAGGCGGAGACAGCGCCCCGGCCTGCAGCGCCCCCTA
>VXBW01004744.1:267607-285835 GCA_013400375.1 Thinocorus orbignyianus
CACACATTCCAAATGAAGGCCTCATGGAAGCAAGCACATCCCCTTCAGAAAGAGTCAGGAGCAAGTCAGAATGGACTGAAATACAAGTATTTGTTCTTTCTACAAGCAGCTGGTTGAACCAGAAGGTTGAGGGGTGGGGAAGGGGCTGGGGGAGGCGCTGGAGGGGGGAGTGACCAGCCTGGGGGAGCTGGGAGCTGCTCCGGGGCCAAGCAAAGGCCGTGGGGATGAGCCAGGACAGGACGGGCTGCCAGGGAGATCCCAACTCTCCCCAACCTTCCCCCAGCCCCCAGGGGCTGCTGGTGCCACCACCGCTGCTCCAGCCCCCAAGGGAAAGCCCTCGCTGGGCCTGGTTCAGCTCCAGCTGTCTCCATCTCACTGTTTTAGAGTAAAACTGGCTCAGCACGGACACTAAAACGGTTCTGTGGGTCTAACAGGAACAGCAGAACTGGGAAATACATCCCTAGTGGTGAGAAATGCTGCTGCTGGGAGGAGTTAGTGGAGGGCTACACCTAAGGGTTCTGACTTGAGGCGTTAGCCAAACCTCTCCGGGAGTGCTGGGGGACTGACTCGCTTCGGTTTGTATCCAGAACATACAAAGTTGACAACTTAAAGCTTTATTGGAGTTCTCAATAATATAAACAAGTGCTGAAATTCAGTCAATGTCCATTTCTGGAAGCTTCTTTTCCGTGGGGGTGGGGGCAGCCCCGGCCCCGCTCTGCTCGGCCGCCTGGGACCCGCTGGGGGCTTCTCCCCCACCTTCTACTGGTCCGTTGGGTTCACCTGGTTTCTGCTCCTCCTTGGGGAGCTCAACTTTGGGTTTGGGTTTTGTGACTATGGGGTTACAAATACTTGCCAACTCCTAGAAAACAGATATAAAACTGTTAGAAACACAGAATTAAGGGACCTTTGAGATCATCTTGTCCAACAGTCAACCACCACTAACCCTGTTCCTGACCCAGGCCAGGATGCTGGTGGGCTCCTTGGGCCACCTGGGCAGACCGCTGGCTCCTGTTCAGCCCACAACCAACCACCACGCTCAGGTCCTTAGAATCCTAGAATGGTCAGAGTTGGAAGGGACCTTCAAGATCATCCAGTTCCAACCCCCCTGCCATGGGCAGGGACACCTCTCCCTAGAGCAGGTTGCTCCAAGCCCCATCCAGCCTGGCCTTCAACACTTCCAGGGATGGGGCATCAACAACTTCCCTGGGCAACCTGTTCCAGTGCCTCACCACCCTCACACCAAAGAACTTCTTCCTAATCTCTCACCTAAATCTCCCCTTTTCCAATTTAAAACCGTTCCCCCTCATCCTGTCACTAGACTTCCTGACAAAGAGTCATCTCTGCCAGGCAGCTCCAGCCACTCTTCATCTCAACAGGTCTACCTACCAACAGCTCTACTTCAACCTGTTGGCCTCAAGTTAACTTCTGACAACAGGAGATGGGTATTCACACCTTGATGTTCCCCAAGACCTCATGTTTAACAGTTTAACACCCACTCACTGTCCCTCTCAGACACTCCTCACCTCAGTTTTCCTCCGAGCACTGCCAACCAGACCAAGACAACAGGAAGATTTATGCAAATTCAGTGAATTATGTAATTAGGGCTTACTTTAGTTTTAGCTTGGATCTCCTTAGCTTTTATAACCGGCTCCAAAGTAAGACTTCTCTTGTTTTGCAGATTAAATTTGTTGTTCATCCACTCCATGGCCTCGTTGGTGCTCTTCTCCACTTTCGCTACCTCAGCTTCATCCAGGTGGTCGTACTGTTCATCCTGGAACAGCCAAGTTCAGAGCAGCATGTAAAATATTTGGCTTTAACATCTAAACTGCCTGCTTATTTCTTCAAATTTTGTGCTTCAAAACACTAGAAAGGCCACTTAGGCAGGAGCAGAGCAGCTGAGGTGATCACCCCCAGCTCTGTAACCAGAGAACTCAAGTCCTGCTGCTACTGCCATAATCCCTCCATGAGGAAATCAACACATGATTAAAAAAAGAGACTTGGATTTTGAGCCAACACCCACTTCTGGTAATACAGTGAGTATCAGGAACTCAGAAGACACCCAGAATCTGAAGTTCAGCACAGATTTGTACCACGTCCTCACATCCCCTAGGAGGACGGCCATACCTTTGCTTTGAAGGCATGCACGGTTTTCATGTACTGCTGGATTTGCTTCCCTAATTCCTCAAATGCTTTTGGTCTTTCCTCTGACTCCTGGAACCTCGCCTGGATGGGCTGACCCAGAGTCTGGAACAAAGCACAGCAGGAATCATGAAACAGGCAGTGTCACCATGATCCTGTGAGATTCAACAGGTACATCAGCACTTCTGAACCCCAGTGGAACTTCTCATCCCTCTCCTTCCAGGGGAGCAGTTTCCTACCAGTGCCAACCTCTGAAGCATTAGATCTAAGACAGCTCTCCACTTAGAGCTCTCTAGAAACACTAAATTCCAGTAAACAGGAATATAAGAACCACTTACCTTCAGTTCTGTCAATTTATCAATGTAAATTTGTTTGGGTTGGTCTTCACCATCTTCATAAAGCCAGTTCTCTGTATCCTCCAGCTTCAGTGTGAAGCTATTTCGATCCTGAAGCAATCCGTACAAAACAGGGAGGGGTTGTAAATATTCTTTAATATATATATTTTTTAAGATATTTTTAGACAATTCTATTAGGTGGCAGGTGGTACTAAATGATACTTGGAATGTTTACACTTTTAGAATGTAAAGAACTGTCTGAAACTCTTTCTCCTATTCTAGTGAGAGACAAATTATTCTTAGGTGTGGCTTTGTGGCAGAGACCAGGACCAAAGAAGACCTGGCACCCAGGGTTCAGCTCTGTACTGTCACTTCAAAGCCTATTTCCCTCTTCCCTCCCCCTTTCTTTTCCCTTCACACTTCCATCATCACTACCTGAGCAAGGCTGAGACCAGAGCAGAACTTGCCTTCAGCAGAGGAGCCCTGTCCCAGTTTCAGCTCTGCAGTGGGCAGGTGGCTCCAGAGACCTCCCTGCCAAGGCTCCCGCTACAATTAGTGGAGACCCAGCCAAAAGCTTGGGGTGATCTGCCTACTGCAATCATCTAACTCACAATTATATTAATTACACAAACTCCTTTAGGACACCAGGGGAAGCTAATTATTAACAAGAGAATTTGAGGCAACCTGTTCAGATACAGCTACCCACAGGTAGTCAGGCTCATCCCACCTGTTGTGATCCCTCTAAGATTGTTCTTTGATTTATATTTCTTACTCTTAATCTACTCCTGAACACTGACAGCGGGCCAAACCAGAATAGACTGCCTTAAAATCATGCAAGTGCTCCTGGTCTGCTTCAGTCTGCAAACACATGCTCTGAGAGGATCTTAATTGCTGCCACTGTTTTGGAAGAGAACACACAATACACCCTGGGTGCCATCTGCTTGGACTCAGGCCACAGTTAGAAAGTTGTCTTCCTTGCTGTTTCTCCAAATTTAAAGTCTGAAAGCATAGTTCAATTAAAGACAGTATCTGATACAGGGCAAAGGTTATTAAAATGCTTGTTCCTTGTACCAAGAATACATTAGAGGACAATCAAGCCAGTGGCACTTACGTCTTCACTAACGAACTTCTCATAGATCCCGCAGAGCTTGTCCCTCATGTCATACACATACTCTTCCACCGCGTTCTTGGCATCGTTCCTCTCCTTCTCCAGCTTATCCTGCATGATCATTTTACCCTGTGAACAAGAGGTCAAATTAGCCAGCTAAAATGTTAATTATTTAAACATTTCTTGCCAGGATACTTTGTTAGCACAGACTTAAGTTTGACTAAGGATTTTGAGATCTTGTGTTTCACAGGACTGCCCTAAACACGGCACGTGAATAAAGCCCAGTTTCGGTTTTGGTGGGACACCCCATCCAACACAGAACAACCTTGCTCCTGCTGGTGTAGCCATCCAGTACCTTGTAACTGCAGGTGACTTTGGGAATAATCTCCCTGTGACCCAGCTTTCCTGCAGAACACCCTTCTCTAGGAATTACAGCATTTGCTTCACAGGAATAGTATACTTTGACTCCACAGGATGCTGTTGTTCACCTCAGAAAAAAAGTTGCATGTTTTTCCCCTTTTCATTTTCCCTTGATTGCTTTTAACTACATTCAATGAACAGCAAAATTCCTGGAGATCAACTAGAGACATTTTTAGCTTGGGCAAGTAAGAGTTTACCTCGTTCTCAATGAACAAGTTCAGCATGTCCTTCCCGATCTGCCACACCAGCTGATTCTCAATGGGCAGGTCCACCGTGGTGGTCTTTACTTTTGCCTTCTTGGCCTGAGGCGGCTGATCCACCTTCTTGTCTTTAGAGTCAGCCTGAGAGGTCTGCAGGAAAGAAACACAGTCAGAACCAGCATCACCAGCCACTTCAAGTGAGTATTCAAGGCTTACAATAGAAGTATTAGGAGTTAGTGCACCTCAACAACAGTATTATCTGTCATTCTGACACTTCAGCTGCTAAAGAAGTCAGAGGTAATTAGTGTAATGACTGACATTTGCTGGACACTTACGGGGGTGATGGTGCTTAGAGTGAAAGACTTGCCTAGTTTAAGTCACTGAAAACTAAATGATTGTTTCTTCCACAAACAGGTGAGTTCACCCATTTTAGCTGTACCCTGTCACCTGACAGAGCTGCAACTATCCATGCCTTTTATGTACCACTACAGCTCTGATCACAACAGACTGTCAATATATCAACTGAACACCTGGAGTCCTGTGTCCAGCTCTGGAGTCCTCAACACAGAAAGAACATGGANCTTCCAACTCTAACCATTCTAGGATTCTAGGACTCTATATTCAAGTACGTTTAGCTTCCAGCGCTGTGAGCATATCTGCTGCCTTTCTCACACCACACATTCTCATGGATCTTCCAGAAGTGGCCTGTAAGAAGATATGTTCGTGTTACCTCCATTTCTTCAGACTCTGCCTTATTTTCAGGTTGAGCCTGCTGCTGTTCTTCAGCCTTCTGCTGCTCCTCCTGGTCTATCTGCATCTTCTGAAATTCACAGAGACCCAATTTGACACATTAAACAATGCAAATGTAGATTCTTGCTTCATTCCTACACTGATCACTTCACTTACACCTAATGCTCTTTAGACAAAAGAGCACAATGAAAACTGAGTCTCAAGGCATAAAGTACAAGCTTTTAGCCTTTGCTCGGGCAAGCAGCAGCTCTGATTAAGAATCTCATCTATACCTCACAGTCCTGGTTTCCAGAGCTCTGTCACTGGCTGAACATTTCAGTTAGTGCTTAATCACATCTTCATATTTTAGTTAGATGTGTCTACTTTACACGAGTCTTAGAGCCCTCTCAGAACTTGGCCAATTGTGCTTCATCAGTTTGCATTAACTAAGATCAAGGATGTTTATTACCTCTTCCTCTTTCGCATGCTGATCCGTTTCCATCGGCTCTTCATTCTCATCAGATTTATGAACCTCCACTAAAGATGCGCTTGAGACACTGAAGATCCCGTGGATATTTACTCTAACTTTGACTTTCACTTTCGAACTGGATCCATCTGTTTGAGGTGTGACCTTCTGAACCAAGAAGTGAGCTAAACAGTCCCAGAGAGGAGAAAAAAAAAGCATACTATTTGATTAACTTCATCACCAAATGTAAAGTAAAACCTGACTGTTGCTGACAACACATCGCTGCACTGCACTCAGAGGGTATCAAATCCTCCTCAAGTCACGCAATTCCGTGTTTTGTTCAGCAATCCTAGAATACACAGCTACTAGGAATTCCCTGTGGTGTGCTGTAAAAGCTGGTGTTGACTTGTATCATAGTAAAAGGACCACACAATTCTGAGTACAACCCTTCCAGGTTTGCTCCAACATAAGGATGCTCATTATTAAGCCCATTTGCCCATAAACTTCATGTTACTCCACCCATCTTACTGTGGATCCATGGATAGGGAAACCTGTCCCTACAGCACTTGTAGTAGGTGGCACTTTCCAGACTACACAATTGAGAGAGAAAAGTCCTGAAACATGAACAAGACTATTGAAATAAAGCTAAAAGCTACAGAATGGTCTTAACCTATAGCAGGGTCTGGGTAGGGCAGCTCCTTGGGAGAGCTGTAGTACGCCTCCAGGGTGAAAGGCTCCTTCCTGTAGAACGTGAGGACCTTCGAGAAGGGAGCAGGATGGTTCTTGGGAAAGACCTCGCAGTCACTGCAAGAAAAAACCCAGAGCATCTGTTCAGTACGTGGGATAACGCAGCTGATAGAGGTAATAAAACTTTTCCAGGTACTCTCATACCTTAAGGAACCACTTTTAAGAGTGATAAAAGAGTCTTATTTTAATGTAAGAGGTTAGGAGACTAGGAGCCATGTAGGATGGCTGAACTGCCATCCATTCTGGGCTTTGTTTTCTACATCATTAACTTCAGGAAAAGTATCAAAATCTAAATAGCCATGGTTATAAAGGTGTTAATTTACTCTCATTGTCATCTGGTAGTTTCAAATTGTATGTAATCATGCAAAATAAGATGGAACTTTTCTTTTTACCTTAACCCTTCCTCTGCTGGTGAATTCCATCGTAAAGAAATAGGATAGGGTATCAAATCTGTGATGGAGAACTCCCTCACTTTGAACGCCGGGGATAGGATAGCACACTGGAAGAGCACAAGAGTCACATTACAAACAGTCCCATTTCAGGTGAACACTAATTCAATTCAGCAAATAGCTACTGACACTGCTTAATATGGAGATTTACTCTAGGGAAGGGGAAAGGAGTAGTGATGAGCTTGGGACCTGCCTAATTAGCACTGGAAGCTCAGATGTACCCTCCCCTTCTCAGGAAGCTTTCCCAGTCTGTACACTCTGAAAATGGAAATGCACAAGTTTTCATCTTGAGCCATCACGTCTATTCTATGATATACATGAAGCATCATGTGTGTTACCTTCTGACTCTGGCTCAAGTATTTATGGATTTCAATAAAAACACCCCCAGCTACAACAAGCAGAGCTTTTTACCTGCAGAGCACAACCTCGTGCAACAGCCTCGTCCGCATTCAAAGTTGTGCTGACTTCTTTGCCAAAAAATTTACTGATCTTCTCTTTCACAGCAGGGATTCTTGTGGTACCACCAACTATCTCCACCGCGTAAATATCCTCCTTCTTTAACTCTAGAAAGGAGTTAGACAGTTTTTATAAGTTAAACGTTAATGTTTTACATGAACTTGCTGACATTGTAAACCAAGAGCTTTACTAGACCAACCACTATTTTAAGCTTCTTCTCTAAATTTCTACGTGAGAAGAATTTTAGATCTTAGCTTGCGTGAAATAGTTTTAAAAGGCTTGTAACTGCTAAGCAGAGCTAACAGTTCTGTGCTAAATCCATCTGAGTCGTGTCACCCCCCAAAGGCAGCTGGCATCACAGATCTCTTTTCCCCCTGCAGAACCCAGGACACCCCCACACTTACTGGCTTGCTCCAGCACACTGCGAAGGGGAGGCTCTACTCTCGCAAGGAGTCCGTCACACATCTCTAAAAATTTGCTTCTGTTGGAAGAAGCCATAAACAAAGCTTTAGTATTCCATAAGCAAGTTAATACAGTAGGCCAACACTGAAAGAATGCCATTGTAGCTACACACTGCAGGGCTGTCTCCCCCCCAAGTTCTGGTTTTATACTTATTTAGTATATTTTCCCCAGACAAATCTGGCTCCAGCCATCTGGGCACACCTGCACCACCCACAGCCCTTCCTCCTAACTCAAGACCATCGACCAGTCTCTAAACATCATCCCATTGAGCAGCACCCCTTCATTCACCCCTTCAGCACCTTCTTACATTTCCCACCTCCCTCCAGTCCTAAAAAGTAGGACTTTACATTAAGTTTTTCTTGACTGAAGGAACTTAACTTGACTGTAGGACACTCTAAGGCTTACATTTGTACAAACTCAACCATTACCTGTTCATTGTTCCCGAGACATCTATGTCGTTCATGAAGCATTCTATGTTCATGGGGAGATCAGAGGCGTTTGCACTCATCAGTTTCTTCAGTTTTTCACATTCCTGGTACAGCCTCAACAACGCACGGATCTTTGACTTTATGTCCAGCTTGTATTTCTTCCCGAATTCCTCACAGAAGTATTCAACTAACATCTCGTCAAACTTCCTGCCTCCAAGTGTCGTATCAAATGATGTAGCAAGAACCTTAAAAAAATTGAACTCTTCAGTAATAGCACAATTTGTCATCACCTCAGTGAAACTGATTAGTATTAATGTCAAGGCATTTGCTTGTTTCAAACAGAGCCCAACCTAAAGCCAACACTATTACCCCATGCCTTTTCTAGCTGATACTAGATACAATACATTCAAAAGGCTGTCGGGAGAGAGAGCCTCCATCACCATGGACAAATTCCAGCAGCTACACAAATGAGACCTCTCTGTGAATGGTAATTGTCCCAAGAATTGCTGTGCACACCTACAGCAGCTACAAACTCCAGGAGAAAAAAAAAAACCTCAAACATTTGCTATGTCAAATGTTAAAAAGTAGCCCTGGGCACTCAGCCCCGCTGTAACAAGGTGGAAGAGCTTTCAAAAGGAATTTAGGAAGGTAGAGCAAGGCTTAGCAAGGCAATCTGTTCAGTAACTTGTGCTGTAAGCAGGCCATCAGAGCTTCCAGGCTCTGCTCAGCCACTGTCACTTTGAATCATATCCCAGTTTAATATTTGATGCCTCATAAGGGTGGAACATGCTTACACCAAGCTAAAAATAAAACATGAAGGGAATAAATGCTATTAACCGCTGCAAATAGGAGCTCATTTTTGATGAAGGAATTACCTGCAAAGAACATCTCTAGCCCATCCACCTCAACTTTTTCAATCTATTGTGAACTTAACTTCTTTTTTTTAGTAGAAATCAATAAAGGATCACATTATTCTCAACACACTTTCAGACTAGGCTTGGTCTCTACACTGCTCTCACTGCTTTGCTGCCCAGCTCTCCATTCCATTCTATACACAAAAGCATCCCCTCAATACTCGGATGGTTTTGAAGTTTAAAAGACAAATCTGAGAGAAATACAAAGTAGATTCCCCACAACAGAGCTAATAGTGCTTGAACTCTTGCTTTCTCTTGATTTCATTGCCCCGCTTTGAAATTTGTGTGTTTCTCAAGCCCATTAATCTCCTGGAACTGCAAAAATCCACACTGTAAACGTAAAAGAGCCAAGTAACAAACGTCAGGATCTGCTGGGAAATAGTACTGCTTTGGCAACTTACACTTAGAAATACCCTGTAACTTACTTAATTTCCTTTTGAAGCTTAAAGTTGTTAAGAATGTTTTTATTCTTTTACATGAGCACCACAGTGGGTGTTTAAAAACCCCATTTGTCACTTACACCATTCCAGGAATTCCTGTTTTAACGCTAGATCTCATGGCTGAACTATTTTTTGAGAGCAGAATCCAGTCAGATATGATGATTTCTTAATAAATGATTTGATCTATTTTTTTTTGTAATGCTTTGCCAAAGTCTGCTGATTAAGGCATGTTTCCTTCCTCCATGTACTGCTTGAAAGCTCCCTGCCCTACTTTTAACTCCAGACAAAGTGCAGTTTTAAGAATACGAATTGAGCTGTCTGGATGTGCTTAGAGCCTGTCACAGGCCAGGTCTGTGCTGATGAATATTACTACTGGTGATTAAAACGGATGCATAACAAATAGTTTACTTTCAGTTTGCCTTTGTTGAATGCACAAACAGAAACTTGATAGGCAGAATGCCCCATATCCACAAAAACAACATTCCGTGGCTTCTCTTCCAAGGCAGGCAGGTCTTGCTTATAGATCCCGTACGCAAGGGCAACTGCATGGAAAGAAGAGTCAAAGAGAACATTCAGTTTCTTGATTCCTTAAAAAAACAATTGGTAGATCAGCAAACAGCATTAGCATTTCATCTTACTTTTCAAGTTACAGAAATTTACTATCTTGTTAAACAAAATTTGCAATGCTAAAGGAACACAGAAGAACACTGAACAGTGCGAGTCCCTCCCAGTAGCTGCCTTAGAACAGATATTCAAGAAATATCTCTATGCCTCTGTAAAGCAATGAAGGAAAATAAAGCAGAACTTAAGCTTTATGATCAGCTGATATATTTTAAGTTTACAAAACCATCAGCAATTCAAAAGGTCAGGGGTCAGTGACAGCTTTAAACCCCTTTTATCTACAGTTTTAAGTAAGGTATTACCTGCAGTTGTTTCATTTATTAGTCTCAGACAGTTGAGGCCAGCAATCTGTGTCGCATCCATCACAGATCTCCTTTCTGCATCTGTGTAAAAAGAAGGAACCTGCAAGACAACCAGAGAGCTAATATCAACATTGAGAAATGTCATCTTGAGCAAGCAGTTACAATGAGTGTGCACAGCGACCTGGTGAAGAGAACAGCTGAGGCATCCTTCAAATTTAGTGCTCATTTCAGCTGCCACAGAGAAAGAGAACATCACATGAAGACAGAGTTACTTTTTAGGTATATTTCTTCATTCCCTCTCACAGCCTGCTCAGTTTAGGAGCAAAGAACCAGAAACAGGTATCAAATATTACTTATGCTGCTATTTCATCAGCAATTTAAGATATTTCACCATCACAGAAGCAAATCTAGTTTTGAAGAAGAGATGTAAGATTCAGTTTTAAATAGAAAAGGGAAAGACCTGAATACTCAGGTTTAGTGAGTGATTTAAAGCTGTTGCCACGAACCTCTCCAGTTTATGGTACTAACCAGATATTTACTCATCTGTTATCACATACTTACAGAAACAACACAGTCAACTACAGGCTTCTTAAGCGCATTCTCAGCCGTCTCTTTTAATTTGGTAAGAAGCATTCCCGTCACCTGCTCAATAGTAAAGTTTCTTTCTTCTTCCATATACATGGCCTTCAAACAGAAATTGTGTACACATATATTACACTGCAGCAAAAACCGTGCACCACAGGCATCAGGAACACAAGCAAGAAACAGTCTTTACAAAAAGCAAGCTTAAGTAATGCAGCTCTGTCTCCTCTCCAACAGCCCAGCTCATGCACAGCAAGCACAAGAAGATAATATGTAAACACTAGAATGTCCATTTAAGAATTCAAATACTCAAAGCTGCTCTGGACAGATTTTTGAATCCCGATGGCCAGACAATGCCTAGGATGCCTTCCTCCTGTTTTTGAGTCAGTTAAATAGTGCTAAAATCCAAATCAGAAGTTCAGCCATTGGTAAAAAATATGTCTCTTTAAACGTTTCACCTGAAGTACGAAGCTGAAATCTTACACTCTTGCAGCATCAAGACAACAAAACACATACTGGTCAAGTAGGTTGTCTTGCCAAATTCACCATGGAGTGAAGGGAAAGAAAGCACTGCTAACAGCTTGTGTGGGACCGGCTTTGTGAGGCAGAAAAGCTGTGGAACTGTGGAAAATCAGCCTCTCCTAAAACCTGGAGAGACCACCTGCATTATTAGTCTTTTATTCCCGGTTTAAGGCTTTCCATTCACAAGAGAACAGAGACTATAGCAAGCGAAAAGATAAGAGGGAAGAGATAATGTTTCCTCCTCTGGCTCTTTTTCAAATAATCCAGACTCACCTTGATGCCAGTTGAGCCTGTTGGCAGCTGGACAAGTTCATACGCAAGGCCTGCTTTTTCAGCTTGAACAAAGGGATCTGAGAATGCACGACCATGAAATCTTTTAAAACTTTGTACTGTATTCTTTGCATTTGAAATAACCTAGAGGAAAAGAAATCTTTAATACAACATGTCAGGGGAACATGGCATTTCAAAGAGAAGACAGAGTTCTTGTTCTCATGCTTCCCTCAGCAGAGTATTTTTGTCATTTAGATCTTAATAATTACAGGGAAGTTGCTGCAAAGAAAGCAACGTCCCTCTGATTGCTCAGGTAACCTACAGGAGTTTGAGATTTAAGATAAAGCGTATGCTAGAAAAACGAGTGAAGATTTTATCAAAAATGGACTAAAACAGCACTCAACTTTCATAATGTGTGTGTAGGGCCATTTAAAAATGCCAGCAAAGGGTCTTTCCCCATTGCCTGTTTCCTACCACCCTACCTCCATACTGGGCTGCAGCCAGTAAGGTAGCAAACACAACAAGCACATTGCTGCAAACTCCAGTTCAGGTTCATCACATGCACGTGACAGTCAACACACAGAGATTCTCACAAAACAGCTCAATGACCATGTCACAAAGCTCTAAAAACATGGTAGTGTCAGCTGGATTTAAGTGACCAGACTGGCTCTTGCTAACAGCAGATAGCAGCACAACTGGAGACCTGAGAAACCACCATGGCTTGTTTTCATATAGTGCAGGTAAATTGAATTCTTTCATCTCTATTAGAGCAAGACACATACCCCAAAAAACACAGTAACTGACAAGGCAGACAAGCACTGTACCATGGAACATTTACCTGTGGTTCAGTTTCAGTCAAGTGTCTATTTCCTAAGTAACCTGGTTTTGATTTTCTGTAAGTTTAGTTTCTGCAGGACATACCTCATCTCTACTGGATCTCTGTATCAATGAATTTCTTTAAGCTAAGCAGACACTCAAGTGCAGAAAAAACATCTGTATTTAGTTCTAGCACAGTTCTTCTGTTCTTGAATAACATGGTTGTGTCCAGTCATTTTTGTATTCTAGATAATCAATCTTCACACATCTCTAGGTATTTTAGGCTAAGAAAAACCAAGTGTTTGAATAGTCACTTCCTGTAGAGGACTTCAAAAAAAGAGTCATGTTTTACAGGGGTTTCACAGTAACACAAGATACCATACAGCAGGGCCTAAGTGTCACAAGCAGGACAAAGCAGTTTAACTTCTTGGTCCTTAAATCAGATTTACCTACCTACAGCAACAGAAACTCAGAGTATGAGCAAGAATGCCCCAAACAAATATTTAGGTTGCAATTCAACCGCAGAGTTAAGAAAGCTATATGTATTTACACTTAATTATGTCCCCTTTCTGCCAAAATTAGGCACTTAGCGGAATTCTATAGAATGTAACCCCATAATTAAAAGCTATCCTAATGCACACGAACTGGAACAAGCTAAGGTAGGATGAAACACTACTGCTTAGCTTTAGAATTCACATTTGCAACCTAAAAAAAGAAATAAATCAGTATTTATTATCAGAATTTCTTAAGAGGCAAACAATATTCTTTTCTCCATGTTTCATTATGTACAACTCTCAACCTTTTCTGCCCAAGATGCCAGAGCAGCATTACATGCTCAAGAGCTGATTGAAGCTCAGCTGTTCCTTAGAGTTATGGAGCCACGTCCATTACAGTTAGGGACATATGCTCAGAGACATCTGTAACCTTCAATGATACAAACTACATTCTGCTAACCTGACTTTTTGACCACTAAAGTTGCTTTTACCCAAATTATACACTCACCTGGCTTTTAGCTGCAGCACCAATCGAGCGATTCTTGGGTCCAAAGGCTATACATGACCTATAATGAGAAGAATGATTTCTGGTTAGGAAGCAATTGGTAGAACTGTACTCCAAATACCTCTGTTCAAAAGCATCACTGGTATTAATGAGACTAGAGATATTTTAAACAGTGTTTGGTCCATTAAGAAACTTGCTCACTCACTGCAATACATGCATAAAACATCCTGTGAATTCTGGAAAGAAACAGGTGTTCTAAGTTACATTAAAACAGTAACGCTCCTCAGTGCAAAAGAACACAAACCCCAAACTTATTCATACAATTTCAAGATTTACATCCAGGTAATAACTCAGTAGACAACCTTTACCTCAATAATTCCCTGCATATCTAAGTCACCCAAAGATACATCTTTCACTAATAATACAGGAAACATTCGACTGGTCAGATGAAATACACAAGGTGAATCAGCTATTAAGAAAACCATTCCTGCACATCCCTACCAAATGTTTACTAAGCTTTTCAGTTTTAAAGCATGAGCAGGAAGACAAGATCTAGAGAGAAAGATTGGTGTCCATGGGTTTCATCTGTGCTCACTGAAATAATATAGACTACAGAAAGAAAAGACATACTCCACTATAAACTACTTCGTGATAGCTTGCAGCTCTGAAAAAGCCAGAATTAAAAAAAAGTCCTCCTTTTTGGAGAAATTCCTGGACCTATTAATCCTCTCGATTTACATATTTAAACTGTATAAGCACTAAAAAATATTAGATCCAGCCCTCTCATCCAAGTTCCTCATAGCACTGAGGTAAGCTCAGAGGTGGGGGGGGAATCACTACTAGTCAAGTAGATATTTACTATACACACAACACACTAACAGCGTAATTAAGCTGCTCTCTATGCAGCAGGTCAAGAAACTACTTTGCAGCAGGGTTATGGCCTAGGGCTGCCACAGGAAACTGACCAATTCTAAACCTCAGGCCCAGCTGGAATTAAAAACAAAACTGAGGACTACAGTGATATAGTTGCATTGGTTTTTATTAATAAACTTAACAATTGAAACAAGGCTGGTATGTTGCTACAGAATTAGCATTTCTGAATGAATCTGTTACTATTGGAAATAACTATTCAAGGGATTAGTTAACAAAAAAGTGAGGAAGTTCTGTGCTACGCAGACCTTAAGGCTCATGCAAAAGGAACAGGAGCTGCAGAACACACAGCTAAAAAACATAAAAATCTAACAAGCCCTGAGCACCAAGCTAGTTTATTAATATACTCTCTAGAAAAATTAAGACACGAACATGAATTTCTGCTTTTCTCATGTACGAAAACAACCAAAACCCCATCTATTTCACTGCTAAATTCACAAGCCATCAGCTCCCACTCACCCCAAAATCACTAATTTAGATTATACAACTCTTTAGACCTGCCAGCCTGAAATCTCTAGGCAGAAGTCCATCCCAACAGAAGGGTACAGCGCAGTAATCAAAAATACAACCTTCCATATTGTACAAACTGTTAAGTGCATGCATTCTTCTTAAGCAGGCTTGCCCCTTGTTTGGCTTCATGAACAGGCACCCTTCTCCAAGGAACTGCAGCTGGACAGACAGGATGGTTCTGCCCTGCTGCCCTCCTTCCCCTTCTCCCGAGTTAACCCAGGCTCTTGACCGACCCCAGGGAGCCACAGGGGGACCCACCACAAAGGTACATGAAACTGCGAACAGGGAGGGCAAAAATTTCAGCCTGCCTCACTCCCCAGATCAGCTCACCATAGGAACCAGGGCTAATTTTTAAATTAGCTGACAGGACGAGGGGTAATGGTTTTAAATTGGAAGAGGAGAGATTTAGATGAGATACTAGGAAGAAGTTCNCTTCATGAACAGGCACCCTTCTCCAAGGAACTGCAGCTGGACAGACAGGATGGTTCTGCCCTGCTGCCCTCCTTCCCCTTCTCCCGAGTTAACCCGGGCTCCTGATTGACCCCAGGGAGCCACCACAGACGTACATGGAACTGAAAGGCAAAAATTTCACCCTGCCTCACCCCCCAGATCAGCTCGCCGTAGGAACCAGGGCTAATTCACTAAACACAAATTATACTGTTACACAGTTCAATGGAAGTTCAGTAACTAACCAGAGTATTTTAACCATCACAGTGGAGGTCAACAGAGGTCTGATGAAGCAGATTAAGCAGAACTCTGAACTTCCCAACACACCTGCAGGCACGACTTTCCCCCACTTTCACTTCCTTGGAAGACATCCCCTGACAGCACACTTCCTCTACACTGAGCATCAGCACCAGCTTCATCAGATCAGTTACAACTACTTCACTTAATCCAAATCTCTTCATCCCTATGGAGATACACAAACTACTTTTTTCCTCTCATTTTTACTAGCTTTCTCTACCACTTTTCCATTTTAAGAATGCCATATTCAAAGACATTTGGATACAATTCACAGGATTCTGGAAGAACCCAAGTACAGGGCTGAAAAATTCAGTGAAATTATCATCTGTGCCACTCAATGAAGTATAACACATTCGATGGGATTCACTTCACTAATACAAACAATTGTAATAACACGCATCTGCTAATCCCTCCCAAAATTTGGATGCCATCACAGGGAACAAAATCGTGTTTAACCCTGACCATGAACAGATTCCTGAGGAAACCCGTCACAAAACCTTGCACAACTCCCCCCAAAGCTCACTATAAATAAATTCTAAAGACTGACTTCTTGAATCAGGCTGTTCCCAAGACAGACACTTAAAAGTCATTAAGAATTTCTTTTAATAGATATCTGTTTGCTTACAGGGTGGTTTTCGGCATTCCCTCAGAACTTCAAGATTTAGTCCTGTTAAAGATTCTGCTATTTTCATTATGCTGATTTATTTTTTTTTTTCAATTTCTCTTCAGCCTGAAACCTTTCCTGAAAGATGCGTTGTGTCAGATGCTTTATATAGCTCATCTCCTCCAATGAGTGAAATTTGTCTTTATATCTCAAATATATAAAAGCCTCAACTCTCTGAGGGTCAGATGCTATCAGAAGACTGCTTTGAAATGGTCTACATTAAATGTTTTCCTAGTATATCTAACCTTTAAACCCCCATATTATTGAGAATACTTAAGAGACTAGTCCTTACTCTAGCACATGTCATGAATTTAAAATTTCCTTCTCCGTGTACTCATTGCTTAGAGACAGTAACAGGCAAACAGAGCTGAGGGGCTGTCTAATGGGAAGCAAGGTCATTTTATGCTTCTGGTCTTTTTAAACAGATACGAGGGATCTGAAAGGGAAAAAAATAAAAAGACAATGCAATTGACTCACCAAGACAGCCACTTATTTTAGTATCTCCTTAAAATAAAACTAACCTACAACATGCAGTAAGCTGTACACTTTCAAGACAGCTTTCCAAACAGTTCTCCTCCAGGTCTCAAGTACAGGAAGTTCCTTTTCCACCTCTGTTTTACAATTCATTCTTAGAAGAGTTTTATCCCAGTCCTCCCTCTCCTTCTTCGCAAGTTTCTTTTTAAAAATAAACAATTCACACTCTTCTTGAGAAGTGTGTTGGGAAGACTATTTATACAAGCTGAGTTAGAATACACTATAACCATCCTAAAGTGTAACACGCTTCAGGACCAAGTTTGCCAGCAAACTAGACCATTAGTCCCCTTCCCAGGAAAGGGGATGCCTGACACCATACTGTCTATTCACATTCCACTTTCCCATCCCTACAATTCGTCAATCTGGTGGCTATTTCGAGTGAGAGCTTAAAAGACTCAGTACTCAAAGCAAGTGCAAATTTTTTACTTAACACAGAAAAACACAGACTGAAGGGAAGGCTGCTAAGAAGCTTTTCCAAGCTTTGACCCAACAGCAGGCCAAGGAGCTCACAGAGAGCTAAGCACCAGCTCAGCATTCACCTCCACAGTCTGGCTGTGCTGGGGGAAACAGGACTTGTACTGCAGAAGAACAAACGGGTTTGCTATTAGATAGCATTGTCTGGGCTGAAAAGGATCTTTAAGAGCATCAAGTCCAACCATCAACCCAGCACTGCCAGAAACACCACCAACCCATGTCCCTCAGCACCACATCTGCCCACCTTTTAAAGCCCTCCCAGGATGGTGCCACTGCCCTGGACAGCACACTGCAAGGCTGGATAACCCTTTCTGGGAAGAATTCTTTCCAAATATCCATCCTAAACCTCCCCTAGTGCAATTTGAGGCCATCTTCTCTCATCCCATCATCTGTTCCTTGGGAGAAGAGACTGACCCCCCCCCAGCTACACCCTCCTTTCAGGAAGTTGTAGAGAGAAAGTCTCCCCTCAGCCTCCTCTTCTCCAGGCTGAACCCCCCCAGCTCCCTCAGCTGCTCCTCAGAAGACTTGTGCTCCAGACCCCTCACCACCCTGGACATGCTCCACTACCTCCGTGTCTTTGTTCTGTCTGAAAAGCAGAGGAGGGAAATTAAGATCTGTGACTTTCAGCACTGAGAGATACCTGTTTTTTTGTTTTGTTTTTTATATATATTCATGGACCCTACCCATGCAGTCATAAGAGCAAAGCCCTGCCTCAGGGAGGACAAACTGGTCACGCTACAGAAATAGGAAAGGAGCACAGAGCTTCCCCAGAACATCTCTCCATCTTTGCCGCCTGATNNNCTGATACCTGCTCTTTCTTCTAGTGCTTATTAAAAAACCCCACTTCCCTCGACCCTGGCCTATTCCCCCACCCCCGGCCAGTCACAGCAGGACTGAGCCCAGCGGGCGCCCTCCCTTCAGGGGGAGGCCATAACCTCAGCAACCCCCCTATTCCTCTCCCCTCAGC
>VXBW01004744.1:291472-311028 GCA_013400375.1 Thinocorus orbignyianus
CATCTTGGTGGCCCTGCGCTGGACCTGTTCCAACAGTTCCATGTCCTTTTCTATGTTGAGGACTCCAGAACTGGACACACTTAATACTTTATGGTGACACACGTGGTGATGTAAGCTTCCACAAACCGCACACAGAAGTGACGTCCCCGCTACATCAACGTGCCTGACACTCCACCAGGAGACATTCAGGATGTGTTGACACACAGAGATACTTGGCATTGGCTGAAATGGGAGCTGGGCATCTAAAAATAGGGCTGGAGTGGCAGCAGGCACCCAGCAGGCACCCTCCGAGGGCACAGGCAGACCAACACCACGGCCCCACAGCAACACCACACCAGGCTAACCCCCGAGGAAGGGGGTGTTCATCTCCCCCTCACAGATCATCAGTGCATTCTAATACTAAAGCCTGTTTTTCACTTTTTATTCCAATGGGAGCTGTGGTTGGCATCCACAGTGATTGCAGGGGTCCAGGGGGTGTTGTCCCATACAATCTATTTTTACAACTGCTGACTTAATGAAGACTAATCTCATTTAAGGCTCAAAAAGCTTCCTTTGAGTGAACGTTAATGAGCTTTTCTATCTTTTTTTTTTCTTTTGGCTTTCTGTACTGTCCTCTAATCATCTGTTTATATGGTGGATACCAAAGCAGTCTGATACTATGGGAGCCAGGAATTTTAATACCCAGAGCCAGAGGCTGCTCTTAGTTACCAATACAAATATTGAGTATCTGAATTGATTCTACGGGAACGGAGCTACATCCATACTGGCACTAATTTTATATAGATCACAAGTACTTTTCTCTTGCATTACCTCCCAAAGAGTTGAAAAAAAATCCTTTTTGTGACTCAGCCAGAAGAGAAGACCCTTTTCACCATGCAAATATCATCTCATAATACACTCAGCAATTTCTACTGCAAGGAAAATATAGAGGGGGGAATGAGGGAACCAACCTTGCTTGGGAAGTTATGAGATAGGGAAACATAACAGAGGTTTTCAATTTTGCTTTACTTTATGCTTAGCAAGATTCCCATTTTTCTGCTTCTCACCAGCAAGTCATCTGCAATATCAGGACAGATGGGATCTCACCTGGAGGTCCTTACCCTGAGGTGCTAAAACCTGCTGGGATGAGGCCGATTCACTGGAATCCACCAGAGGGCACAACGTGAGGAAACCATCATATTAATGCAGTGTGCAGGCAATGTCCTGGCAGGAAACAGGAGTTTTGCTCTTTATATCCGTTGTAAGAGACAGCAGGTACCACGTTTGTGCTCAGCATTCTCCACACCAAGTTCTCTGTCACTTGGCTGTTATGGTTTTGTTCTTGTGTTGAAGAACATTGGGATTTTCTTCATTTAATGTTGCCTGTTTTTTTCAGAAAGTCTCTGTAGGTGGAGACAGTATCTTCCATGAGGCCAACCTGTGTTTGGGAAAGGCAGAAAAGCTTTGAGAAAATCCTCCTTTGCATATTTTAACTATTTGCTTCCATAACCCCAGATGGATTCAGACCCAGCCCAAACACACAGCAGCCCAGACTTCCCAATAAACCACTTTGTCAGGTCCTGACATAAAGCTTCACCGCCCCAGATGCCCTGCTCAGCTCTTGGATTTCAGTCTGTACTGGCACTACAGGTGGGCCATTGTTCCCGGGAAGAATTTGGTTATAATCTGGAAATACAAACTCCAGATGCCCTGGAAAAAGCATCAGGAAAAGCTTTAATTAGAGAAATAAAACTTGTTTTGGAAAGATCGCTTCATTTTTTAATGACATTTTATTTCATAGGCAGTGTCAAAAATTCTATGTTTTGTTCTGGATTGGGAAACTCAGAAAATGGAACAAAAGCCTCTCCCGTACCTCAGGTTGTGCCCACATTGTGGCCGTGGCCACAGTCAGGCAATACCTGAGCCAAATTTAAAAGAAATGCTTTGCAGTCTCCCAAAGTTTCCTCAGCAGAGCAGAAAAGCAACCAGGGCAGCTCTAACAACCAACTGCCATGTGGAAACTTGCAGTTCCTGAGGGTACGGCTGGGTGGAGGCAGGAAATCCCAGGCAGGGAGTGATTCAAACCTACTGATGATATTCCTTATCACCCAGAGAGGTTTTTTTCCAGCCTACTTTTTTTTTTTTTTTTGCCTGAATAAGGATCTTCTGTGTTTCTGTCTCGTACTTTTAGTTTTTTGTGATGCTAAAAACGCTAACAGCTCTGCACACAGGAATCCAGTGGCCAGTGCGAGTTGTTTGTTTTGGTTGCCCTTTTTTATAAAAATTATTATAGTTCTTTCTTTGTCCAATTTGAATTGTGCTCTGATTTGTAACGCTTTTCAGTACGGAATACACAATGGGACCGATTCCTCTTTGGCTCTGTTCTGCAAGAATGCTGGGGGGAAAAACGTAAAATGCACATTTAAATAATGCCCGGTGACCCAGGCACAAATCCAGGTTGGGCAGAGAATGGCTGGAGAGCAGCCCTGAGGAGAAGGACTTGGGAGTGCTCCTGGGTGAGAAGCTCCCCAGGAGCCGGCAGTGCGCGCTGGCAGCCCAGAAACCAACCCCAGCCTGGGCTGCAGCAAAAGCAGCGTGAGCAGCAGGGCCAGGGAGGGGATTCTCCCCCTCTGCTCTGGGCTTGTGAGACCCCACCTGGAGTCCTGTGTCCAGCTCTGGAGTCCGCAACATAGAAAGGACATGGGACTGTTGGAACAGGTCCAGCGCAGGGCCATCAAGATGATCAGAGGGATGGAGCACCTTTCCTGTGAGGACAGGCTGAGGGAGCTGGGGCTGTTCAGCCTGGAGAAGAGAAGGCTCCGGGGAGACCTGAGAGCAGCCTTCCAGGATCTGAAGGGAGCTCCAGGAGAGCTGGGGAGGGACTCTTTGTCAGGAAGTCTAGTGACAGGACAAGGGGGAAGGGTTTTAAATTGGAAGAGGGGAGATTTAGATGAGATCTTAGGAAGAAGTTCTTTGGTGTGAGGGTGGTGAGGCACTGGAACAGGTTGCCCAGGGAAGTTGTTGCTGCCCCATCCCTGGAAGTGTTTAAGGCCAGGTTGGATGGGGCTTGGAGCAACCTGCTCTAGGGAGAGGTGTCCCTGCCCAGGGCAGGGGAGTTGGAACTTGATGATCTTTAAGGTCCCTTCCAACTCTGACCATTCTATGATTCTATGATTTTTATACATCTACAAATTGCTTAAAACAAAAACATGTATAGCCACCTGTTCTCACCACTCTTACTCTCCTATTTTTTCTCCCCACAAATTCTGTTGTACCGTGTGCCCACCTTCTATCTCACTTTGAGGTCAGTGTGAGCTTTTCTCACCAAGAGCTGCCTTTAACCCTATTTCTACAGTTCCTGACATAGCAATGATCAGACTGGTACAGCTGGATTCTGCTCAACTTAAGAAAATACAATTTGTATTTTTATTTTATATAATAACAGAATACCACTGACTCAGAAGAAGTACATTTAAGAGCTACAGAGCTGATCCTAACCTGCTACAAATGTGTAACAGTTCATCTGTTTCACTAAATGCCAATGTCCAGTGGCATGCCCATTTATTGCCTATCGAATATCCCTGTGACAGGATCGTTCTGAATTAATACTGAAAATGTTTGTATACAAAGTACTTCCAGGACACTCATAGCAGGAGTAATTGCAATTCAGCAATAAAATATGTTTTCTTGAGGATTTTTGTCAGGAAATTTAAGAAATCATTTTAAAACCGACCCCATGAGATAACAATGAGTTTTGACAAAGCCAAGGCATGAAGCCTCATTCCCTGCTTCCCTGAATCCATGATATTGGCTGCTCTACTCCTGCCAGCTGGCAAAGATTCCCAAGGGGCTGCCTGCCAGGTATGTGCAGGCAGAAAGCTCCAGCCAGTGCTACTCTTCCTCTGTCCCGAGACCTCTCCTCCCATGCCAGTGACTATTAAGAGATGATGCAGGAGCCAAAAATACTGGCTGCTGTTGGCACAGCTGAGAGACAACAGTCTCTTGGGCTGCATGCAGTAAAAGAAAGAATTTGCCTTATGATTCCTGGATATATCTGAACTGTATTTCCTTCAAATCAAGCCTAGAACACACTGGGTCAACATTAATGTGAGTTATCAGTATCCTCTTGGCTACAAGAGTCATGTTTAATGGATCATTGAGCCACGGGTATGCACCCCTGCCAGCAGGGAATAATGGTCTCGATTTTATTGAGATTACTTTTACTCTGTCAGTGTGGGGTATAAAAATCTGACCCCCTAAAAATTAACGTTAGTAAATACTTGAAACTTTTTAGGAGAGATAATGAGTTAAATTATTCTGCTCTGAAGTTTAGCACTTTCTAACATTTTTTTTTTTTTTGGAGCCTTCTTGTTATGACCCAAGAGCTACTATGCTTCCCAACTTGCCACAGAGCTGAGCGCTCTTGAGAGGCTGGAGCAGGCTACCTGCAGCTCCACTGAATTATTCATGTGGACTAATGAAGGTGAAACTATCCCAAAGTCACCCAGCGGTCAGGCCCTGCAGGGGCAGCTGAGGTGCTGCCCTGTGGCAGGAGAGACCTGGATCAATAACCTCCCTCTTCCTCACCTCCTCTGCTTCCTCTGCTCCTTTCTGCCGTAACGCCTGGAACAGCCAACGCACACAGTCAGAGATGGGCTGTCTCAGCTACAGTCTGTTCCGCTGCTGGGTTCAGGTATTTAAAACACATCCCTTTTTAGAAAAATGTCAAGTTTTTAAGTGAGAGGCGGGGTCTTGTAAGGCTTTGACTAAGAAAGAAGCAGCGGCTGGGCGCTGACAGGCCGGAGCCGGCGGATCGGGCCCGGTGGAGAAGCTGAGGCGGCGGACCGGGCCCGGCGGAGGGCCCAGGGCTCTAAGGAGATACCGGGAGCCGCGGCGGTAGCAGAGAGCTGGCTGGGTGAGGCGGGAAGCCCAATGTTGAGGCGGCAGGCCTTAACGGGAACGGCGAGCAGACGCCATGACAGGCCCTCACAGCGCGTCGCCATGGCAACGCGGGAGGAGGCGAGACGAGGAAAGAGCGGCCACCCGGGGCTTGTCCCCTCTGGCCGCGGGAGGACTTGGTCTCTATGGTGGCCCCCTCATTCCCCCAATGGGAGGCGGAGGGCGGCATGGCCCGGCATGCACCGCGGCCCGCGCCTCACTTCCCGGCCGGGCCGCTAAGATGGCGACTCCCATGCACCGCCTCATCGCTCGGAGACAGGCGTGAGTGAGGCGGCAGGCCCCGCAGGCCGACCGGGGCGAGGGGAGACCCGCCGGGCAGCGCCCTGAGGCCGTGGCTGGCGGGGAGGGGGCGGCGGAGGGCCCCGAGGGAGCGGGGCCGGGTTAGGGGCGTCCCCCGCCAGTGGGGCCTGGGGCTTTCTGAGGGCTCAGAGGCCCTGTATCCTAGGCGGGGTGCTGCTCGTCTGTGAGGAAACCGCCCCAAAAACCGCCCCAAATACAGTGACATCGCTGCGGGGAAGCTAAAGAGAGTGAAAGCGGGATTGTGGAAAAGTGGAGGAAGTCTTAAAGTTTCACTTTTGGCGTTAGGGCTGGTTAACGGCCTTCGGGGAGAGGGCTGCCTCACAGGTGTTGGCTTGTCGGAGTTGTCAGTGAAGTGTGTGAGATCTTGTGGTGCTGGCAGTTGCCGATTTTCATTGTAGACTTTAAACAGACATAAAAAATAAGTTCGAGGTTCATGTGATCTGTTTACAGAACTATGAAAGGAGGAGGGAAAAAATCCAAACAAGCCATCTGTATGCTGATATGAATATTGTGTTCATAAGTAACCCGATACCCAAGGGATCTGATTGCCAAACACTGAAATGAGGAAAAGTCAACGTTTTTGCTTGTTTATGTTAAGTACGACAAATATTAGCGTTCCACTCTCATGTGTTACTTGCATTGGCTGTTTTGTTTGCTTGTTTGGGTTTTGTGGTTTGTTTGTTTTTCCTTCCTTAGAATAATCTCAGTTTGCGTTTCAGTTCTTGGTGTGTGTTTGATTCTTTTTGTCCAGTTGTAGAATTGGACAGAATATGAACTGGCTTCTGCATTCTCCTTCATTTTTTTTTATCTCTCAGTATAATTTCTTTCCTATTTTCCAATGAGAAGTAACTTGGGATTTCAGAGTACTCATGCAATACTGATTCTTTAAAGTTGCTGTTTTATTATGAGTTAAGGACTGGTTTTTGAATGTTTGTTGTTATGTCTCGATGTGCCTGGTGGGTGTTTGCTGGAGGGTACATCTGCCAGCCTTTGCTCTGAGGGTGTGACTGTTGGTCCCTGTTAAAAGTCTACTTCAGCCTTGTGCTGTTCAAACTTGTTAGTGCTGGGGTGGTATTTATAGATCTGTGGCTGTTGAGCTATTTTGGTCTGTTTCTGTGGTAATTACTTATTGCTTTTAGGGCCTGATCTTATCTTTTTAGCTTGCATAGAATTGTCCTGCCCTGGTTATGTGAGTAGTGCTAAAACCCTGGCAATGCTGAGTTACTTTATTATTGCTTTAAACTCCCATTCTGTTCCTGTGCAGACGGGTCTGGGCTGGTTTGAGTTAGAAAGCTGAAAAAGTGAATGTCTTCCGTGATGAAGAGGAGGAGGAGTCCTCATTCTGCTTCTGTGTAACTTGTGTCAGAGCCAGGAGTCCAAGGCAGGACAACACAAACCATTCAAAGATGATGTTTAGGGTTTTATTTATTTATTTTTATTACTAGATATACTGCTTGCTATGGAAGCCTGGGTTAGTTGTGCAGCTTAAGTTGCCAGTTTAATCAGTTCTCTAGAGCTGATTTAGCTTCATATTTTTAAGGCCAGATTGTGAAGCCAAGTACTCTTTGCATTGGGAAAGTGACGGGTGTTCAGAGCAAGCTTCACTTCAAGATCCAGTGGAACTGTCACAGGAGGTGATGGCTAGAGAGGAGAGAGAAGCATTTCACACCTTGCCTTGGACAGCAACACTCCTTTGGAGAGGAAAACACTTGCTAGTGGTCTGTCACTTTCTGCTCTCTGAATACTGCATGATCAGTCCAGGAACCTTTTGTTAAAACAGGGCTGTTAATTTCAGATGGTTTATACAGGCAGGCCTTGAAGAAGTAGTAATGTGGTGTTTGGAAAAAATGATAGAGGGTGGAAATAAGTTACGGGGGTTGCAGTGAACTCTGTGGGAGCTACAAAGTCCTAATTTCAGTCCTGGCTCTAAAACTAACATGATTCTGACCTTGGCTGAGTCACTTGACCACTGCATGAGTTTCCTTATTTGTAGAGGAGGAGGGTGTCTGTGAGCAGGCAGCAAAACAGCTTTTGCAGAGCTTTAGAGTAGTGGAGTAAGGGCTAGAATGGGAAAATGTGTGTTTTCTCCCTTAACTGATGAAAGTGTGAAAACTGAAATGTGGATGTAAAAAGTTTGCTAAATCCTTCAGGTGTTTGGCTGCTACAGAGCAGTAGGTGAAGTCTTGCTTGATTGACATTGCACAAAGTTACCAAGTGGCTGAGTGGTCTCATGAGGAACCTCCTGCTGGGCTTCAGTGGATTTTATGAAAATGCCAATAAGCAACAACTTGGAGCTTTGCTTTTTTACTTCTCGGTCAGAATTTGGCAGTATTAAACTTTGCCTTTGGAAATGAAGCTGCCTGCTTTCTGCCAGCAGTGTTCTAAACATAGTTCCACTTATTTATCCGAAGCAAGCCAGAACCTTGTGTGGCTGTTGGCTGGTTGCAGATTGTATGTGGTGTAAATCATTCCCAGTAACTGTTGTGCAATTATATCCTGTGGTGCTGAAGCTGTGCCAGTTAACTTGATGAAAATGTGACTTTGGCAATAGGATTGGTCTGTGTTCACTGACAGAGAACGGTCCTAGAAGCATTTTTCAAAACATTCAAATTGTTTACAGTATCTAAAGGGGGTGGGAAATGATGGAATTTGGAGATTCCACAAGGATCTACAAGGTAGGCTCACCAGCAGGGGGTATAAAGCTAAAAGTGAAATTTGGCTGCAGCTGATGAGCGTGGTGACAGCTGATGTTGGGAGTTCAGCATCTCCTCCTTTAGCAGGAGACAACTGAAGCTGAAGCTCTGGAATAGAGAAGTCTCTGTTCTCTTTCATAAACAGTTGATATGAGAATCTTTTAATAAATGAAAATTGGCACTGGAACAGGTTGCCCAGGGAAGTTGTTGATGCCCCATCCCTGGAAGTGTTTAAGGCCAGGCTGGATGGGGCTTGGAGCAACCTGCTCTAGGGAGAGGTGTCCCTGCCCATGGCAGTGGGGCTGGAACTTGATGATCTTTGAGGTCCCTTCCAACTCTGACCATTCTGTGATTCTGTCATTCTATGAAAATGTGTTTGCCTAAATTCTGTGTGTATCTGACATTGTTCTTGTCCTGATGTAAGATGTATAACAGCTGAAGCACCCATGGATATCTGGTGTAACTAATTACCTACACTCTTAAGAATCTGTATGGCAAAAAAAATATATGTTTTTTTCAATAGATGGAACAGGTTTGGTATCAGTCACTTAAAAAACTCTGCATTTTTCTAGGGAGGCAAACAAGCAGCATGTGAGATGTCAGAAATGTTTGGAGTTTGGCCACTGGACGTATGAATGTACAGGGAAGAGAAAATACCTGCACAGACCCTCGAGGACAGCTCAACTAGCAAAAATTCTGAAAGAGAAAGAAAAGCAACTCTTACTGCAACAGAGGTAAGATTGGCAGAGTGATAATGTCTAATTTATTAATTAAAAGATGATTTGTAGCTGGGTGGGAAGGTTGGTGTCCTAGACCATTCTGTCATCTCTTCTGGAGTGTGTGATGCTTCGTATTAGAGCTGGTTTGTAGGGTACTGGAGTATTTACACTTGGATCCCACAAAATTAAACATTGATCATTAACACTTGTCTGAAATACACTTAAAACCTTTCTGGCCTGTCTGGAACAAACAAGCAAAGTACACTTGGCTGAAGTCAAAATAGTTGGAGCCTTTTTTGTACTGAAGTGCTGTTTCCTGAACTCCTTGCAGCGCGGTGTGTTGTGAGGCTGCCGGGATGTGAGTTCTGGAGGAGTTCTGGAGTTCACCTTTCCCTTCTATCTTTATGCCGAAAGAAAATGGGTAGAAACCTGTGGCAGAGAGCTTTGATTTGCCATCCTCAGCTGAATCAGGGCTGAAATACTGACTTGGGTGGAAGCCATGAGCTTGAGTGACATGAAATGTTTGATCTTTTTGAAATGAATTCTGATCCAGTGAGTAATTGTGAAGGAACTGTAATTCCCTGGTATCGTAGATAAGAAATCAGGAGTGCTCAGGCTCTAAAACTTCTCCCCTTTGGAGGCAGAGTTTGGAAGAGCTCTTCAGAGAGTTAAGACAAAGACCTAGTTTAAGACTCAGATCGTTTCCTTTTTCCTTTCCTGCTCTGTCTCTGGAGATTAACTTTACAGGATAGTGGATCCAGGGTGAAGTTGCCTGTTGCTTGACCCTAGTGCTCGAGTCTGTATGTGGGATAATTTTGTGTAGGAGTTACAGAACTTGGCCAATGTCTGTCAGGAATGGAGGTTTCTGAGCTGTAATTCCCTGGTGCCAGGGGTGTGTGGTGTGAAAAGCTCTCATGAGAGGAAGGCTGACTAATCCTTGGATGGGGAACAGATTTTAATCCTGGTTAAACTGGGCTGGATTCATACTGGTTACGTGATCAGAAGCTCTCTGGAGCTCCTTACTGTGTTAACACCCAGTTCCTGAGGTGCCAATGCTGCACTTGGAAGGATGAAGCTTATTCTTCATGGAAAGAACAACTTTCCAGGACACTTTTACTTTCTGTGTAGCTTAATTTAGAAGGTTGTTTCTTGTCTGCAGAGAGGTTGGGTCTCCCTCAGAGTATTTCTATCCTCACCTTTAAAGGTCTGATAATGAATCATTAGCCAGCAGGCAAACATAGGCTAATCAGGTTAATATTTACTTTTTGACAACCATGTACAAGGTTTTTCAGCATTAACTCATTTCAGCAGTTGTTCCAGGATTCTTCTGTTGGCCAAGCATTGAGCCCACGATTCTGTTGGATGTTACGGAGGTTTCATTTACTGGTTCCAGTAAAGCCCACTGCTTGCCTGTCTTAGAGTGGGAGTGGGGAGGGGAGGAAAAGGGAGAAAATGCTTATTCCGTAACCTGTATTTAACCAAATGCTGGATGCCTGCGTCTTGTTGATGGTTCTGAAGGCAGTTGGTGCCCCGAGGAAGATGACCAGGTGTCGGGAAAGGGAACTGTTGGATCTGCAGGGGATCGACCCTCTTGGTAGTGTTGGTTCCCAGAATTGTGACCTCCTGCTTGCATCCAGATGGGAAACACTAGAGGGAAGCACAGTCCTGTGCCTCGGCAGCCCGGGTTCCTGACTTGTCTTCTCTAGGAGGCCTTCATGATGTAAATATTCAGCAATACAGGGGGGTTTATAATTTAATTCAAAATTTGAAGAATAAGGAATTGTCAAATTGATGATGACAAAACGACAGGAGATTGTGGGCAAGAGGAAAGCTCCTCTGTGTCATTAGAATGTTTTCATGTTCACACTGTGTGTGTGAAGATAAACAGAAACATCTCCTTTTTTTTCTGGCACACAAACAGCACTGAGTACTTTTATTGTATATAAACAATATATAAATTGTATAAAAAAGTGTATAGGTTACACTTCATGCTTTCTTCTTTCAACCCTTTTCTGGAGTCTTTATCAACACATGCTGCTGCCTAAATTCTAAATGAAATAAATTTGCAATTTTTTTTACTTCTGTGTATTTAAGATGACTTCCAATAACAGGTTTCAGTTGAGGAGAAAGTATCCTGGCTCATGAAAGAGTGTACAACTTTAAATGTGTTGTAAGTATATGCTGAGGGACTGCTTTAATCACACAGGTGCATTCCAGGTTGGATTTGGTCCCATGTGTCTGAAATGCCTTGAGAAGAGCATTTGACTGAAAGCATTTTATTTCCTTTTCAAAAAATATTAATAAATCCAGAAATGTAGACTGACTTAAACAAAAGCCTTAATGTCTTGTGAAAAGAAACTTTCTTCTGTGTCATTTACCACTAAAACTTTCTGTGAGTGTGTGAATAAGTGGGAATCAGGAAGACAAACAGCTGGAGAGCATCTGTATAAATAGATTATTACGGCTGGATGGGGCTTGGAGCAACCTGCTCTAGGGAGAGGTGTCCCTGCCCAGGGCAGGGGGGTTGGAACTGGATGATCTTGAAGGTCCCTTCCAACTGACCATTCTAGGATTCTATGATTATTCTGTGGCTTTTTGTACTTGAAAGAAATGCGTGGTGCAAGCTGCAGAGTAATTCAGTATTTTACCCTCTGTTTCAATCAGTTCAGTTATTGCTAAACATGGTTGTAGGAACGGGGTTTGTATCCTTTTCTCCTGTGCCTGTCCCATCCCAGAATAGTGGTGTTTGCATGATATGAAGAAAAGAGTAGAGAAAATCATACTGAACACCAAAAATTGGGAGTGAATTGCTACCTTCTTATTTTTCTTTCCTTATTTGTAGGTATTATTGCTTTTCCTGGTTTTAATAGTGACTGAAAGTAGATCCTCAATGAGCTTGGGGTGGAGCACACTCTGCCGGTGGGATACCAGTTTTCCAATATTAAACTCAGCTCCACTCTGCTGCTGTTTATTTAATTTCCTCACTGAATTAACCAAAGCCACTGTTTTTTTTTCCCCTCTCCTTAATTAGTGCTGGAGAAAGTGCTGCAGAGAGGAAGGCCAAGAAGAAAAGGTACGTGGGGACAGAGGACAAACAGAGCAGCTGTTCCCGTGTGGGATCTTGTGTGGGGATTGCGGCAGGTGGCTTGGGAGGGGGGTGTGGGCAGAGTCAACATTGCAAATACTGTTTGGATTGACTGCTTTTTGCCTTTTATGGGCATTTCTGTGACAGACTTTTGGAGAATTACTACTCCTCCCTGTCCAAAAACTCTCTAAATTCTTTGTCATCTGCTTTTTTCCCTACTGATTGTCCCATCTCTATATTATCTTCCTTTAATAATAAAAATCGTCCTGTTTCTGTCTCAAAGTTCATCAAGTGTGTTTCAGACAGTTGTGTGAGAGCAGCATGCTGGTTCTGGCTTGTAATAACTCCACCTGCCTGTCTTGCTCTTCCGTCTGCTGTTTTCATTCCCTTCTGGTAGCAGTTGTCTCTTTGAAGCTTTGTCTAGAGGATGAAATAAAGCATCTTAAAAAAACACCAACCAAACCCAACCCCAAAACCAAACAAAAAAACCCCAATCCAAGACTGAAACAAAATCCAGGAAATTAACTTCCCTTCCCAGTACTAATTTGAGCCAAGAACGCTTTCTGTTTTGACACTGTTTCTGCTTTGTTTTGCAGTAACATTTTCCTTGGGAATTCGCTTCTGTCTTTGTTAGCAACACCCTTCTTGGTGCAGGCAGAGCCGGGGCTGCGATACTCTGCCAGTCACCACCTGAGTTTCACTGGCAGGGGATGCCTGGACAGGAGGAACCTCCTTAGCTCTTCCCATTTAGCTGACTGTTCTCTGTCTCTGATCTTCTCAAATCAGTTTTCGGGAGAATTTTTTTTAAGGCTTCATAGAATGGTCAGAGTTGGAAGGGACCTTCAAGATCANGGACTCCAGAGCTGGACACAGGACTCCAGGTGGGGTCTCAGGAGCACAGAGCAGAGGGGGAGAATCACCTCCCATGCCCTGCTCTCACACTTCTGATGGCTTGGCCTTGTTCTTTATGTGGCACTCAGGAAATAACCCATAATAGTTTTTTTTTTTAAGCCATGCCTTTATTTTAGGGTGCCCTGTGGCACGTGGCTTTACTGGAATGCTTCTTGGCGAGGCTCTTAGTGCTGCTATCAGGATGTGTTTTATCAAAGGCTTCTTTCTCAGCAGTGCCTGTTTATTTTTGGGGTTACTTAGGACTAATGAGATTAGAAATTAACTGATTTCTAAACAACGTAGTTCAGGCCTCTTCCTGCCTCAGCTTTCTCACGTGTTTCAGTCTTCTAGATTTTCACAATACTCGAGCTCTAAACTAATGCAAAAATTAAGAGTGAAAGTATTTGGGGGAAGGGTTGGTCACTTTTTCTTTAAAATGTGAAAACTCTTCTAAGTTTCGAGTTGTTATCCTGTTCCTTTGCAAGCAGCCAATCCATTGATAGAAATTCATCTCCAGTCTGTTTCATATTTACATTTTTCTTATGATACAGGAAGAATTAAATGTGAAATATTCAGCAAATTACTGTTGGATAGACAAGTTCCAGATTTCTTTGAAAAAAAGGTGAAAGTTAAGGTTCTGGCAGTTGTGAGCACTAACCTTTTGCATAGTGTGTGTTTGTTTTGATATAAACAGTAATAAGTAAGCTACAGGCTCAACCAGAAAAACTGGAACAGGCAGAGCAGCTGCTGTGATGCTGTGACCTCAGGTGACACCGAGCTGGCTCCTGGGTGCGCGCTGGCTCCGGCGTTCCCAGGTTCTTGACTGAAAGCCCGTTTTGTGCTGGGATCACAGATGAATCCACCTCTCCAAAGGGTAGAATCATGCCTTAATTAACTTCTTTCTTCAGGCTTCCAGCTGTGGTTGTGCTCAGAATTGTAGATTTGGTTTAAGTAGCCTGTTAGAAATCAGCTGGGGCTGTCAGGTGGTTGCGGTAGAATTAGGAAGGAGCAAAAGGCTCGGAGCAAGGTGGTGACATGGAACAAAATGCAGTGGTCGTCCCACAGCTGGTGCACAGAGATCATACAAGATATTAACGTCTGGAAACTTGTTCCAAGGAGAATGAGTACTTGGCTGGAGAAATTCTGAATTTTTTACCCCAGAATCTTAGATCTACCGCTGTACAGCATTAGGGTTGTCACGTTCACTTACTTCATCGTGTCCTAATTAGGTAATTTTACTTGCTCCCGTCCTCCTCTCCATCCTCCTGCAACTACCAACAGGCCACATCTTGCATCACCCCAGGACAAGTATCTGCTTGTTTCTTCTCTTGTAGATCTCGCTAGTGCTTTCCTCCAGGAGAGGCTGTGTTGAGTCTTACGTGCTGCTGTTTGTGAGTGGATTTCATATTATCACCTAAATGCTGGAGGTCCATGGGCTTCCTCCTATGGATTCCATGGGCTTCCTCCTATGGATTCTGTGAAAGAAAGTTCAAAGTTACCATTCAGATGATCCCCTTGAATGTTTGTTATCCCTACAAATGGCTCTGCATGTCCAATAGAACTGTTTAGATTCAAACTACTAGTTCCCTTTCTTTTCTCCTCGTTTTAAGACTAGTTTTTCCCAAGCAGCAAGTCTGTGTTTGCTCAGCCCTTATGGATTTCTCTTTGCAAACAGCCCTTGTGTCTGCATGCACAGAGAGAACAGATTTTCAGATGCATTATAAAAACTTCAGTGGTTCCTAGCTTGACACTTGCATCCAGATCTGCCAGCTGATGTGACCGTGGCTGATAGGATGAAAAAACATTGCTCTTTCTTTAACAGCCTTAACCTAAGCGTTCCCTGAGTTGTCTGTTCAACCAAACTCTCTGGTAAAAGCTGCTGAATTAATTTTCTAATGGAAAGAAGATTCTGCATTACTACATCTAGCATATTTGCATGCTGTTTGGTTGACTTGGTAGGAAGGGAGGTGAATTTTAGTACCTTGACACTTTCTTTGGAGAAAGATTTATGGGAGAACTTAATTGTGCTTCCTTGGAATTCATGTTGCCTGGCTTAATCGGAGAAGAAGAGCCTCAGCAAGGGCTAAGCATGGAAAAAAATTACAGAGGATACAGAAATCCACTCTAGTATGTTTGTAATTTTGTCTTTATCTTGGATTGTTTCCACCCCTTCTCCTCCACCCTGAAAACATAAGCATCCTGGAGTGGCAGGTAATTTGGGTTCTTTTGCCAGGAGTAATCTAAGAACAATTTCCGTTGAGTACAACTCTGACATTTGTGAAATCACTCATGGAACTTCTGCTGGCTTCCACATTGCCAAAGTTTCCCTCCCTGTTACGGTGGTGTGCTGGGAAATGGATCTTTGAGAGTGTTTAGTAGTGGAGGACGTTCTCCTGCAGCCTTGATCTTCTATTTAGCCAAGCCAGTGAAGGCACTGGTCATTCCTGTGACCGAGATGTTTGCCAGCTTTCAAAATGAACCTTCTTCTCCAGTCCCCTTTTGGCTGCCCTCAGTACCTGGTGTCACTGCCACTGCCCAGAATGGTCAAACTCCATTTGTTCAGAGCTGGAAGGGTGTGGGGTTCTCTCAGGCTGGACATTTTCAGACCAAATAACTGATCTTTGGGTTATAACGCAGTCTAAAGAGCGGTGTGTAGTGGGTGCTGTCTCCAGCAGGGCTCTTCTCATCTCTCTGTTTTCTTTCAGATCCAAAAGTGTGACCAGCTCCAGCAGCAGCAGCAGCGCCAGCTCGGCCAGTGATTCCTCATCTGACAGTGAAGACTCTTCTACCTCCTCTTCTTCTGAGGACAGTGACAGTGATGAGAGCTCCTCCACATCCTCATCGTCTCCATCCTCCAGTAGCACTTCCTCCTCCTCAGACTTCGAGTCGGATTCTAGTTCCTCCAGCAGTAGCAGCAGCAGCAGCACAGACAGTAGCTCTGATGAGGAGCCACCAAAGAAAAAGAAGAAGAAATAGCCTGGTGTGGTGTAGAACTGTTGTTCAGCCCATGGTAACACCCTTCAGCGATGGTTTGGGCACTCGGTTGCCAAACAGTTTACCTGGTCAACGTTTCTACTGCTACAACTTTCTAAGTGTTTTGCATAGTCGTTCATAGGACATGAGAGGTATTCGATGGCACGGGAGACTTACTGAGAGAGAGTATTTTTGTGGTTTATCCTTTTATGGAAAATTTTACTTTTTTAGTTCAAAAAAAAAATAATAATCTATCATCAGATTTGTTTATATGAGCTGAGGCCCAGTAACCTGAATGTTTACATGCTGGAAAGCAAAAAGCTTTTGTGTTTTTTTTCTTTTCTTTTGCTGCAGCTTGTGCTGTGCATCATATGCTCCCACTTTCTTTCTGACAGCTTCACTTACGTTGAGAAAATCCTCTGAGTTACCAGGAGCAGAAGGTACACCCTGCTGGCTGGAGGGCACTGTCCTTGTGGCGTGCACAGCGTTGCACACGGGGAGGCCCTTCCGTCTCACCGGTGACAGATGTATTATACACTGCTCAGCTTCTCTTTCTGGTGGCTTTTCCTGATGCTTCCAGGTCGAGTCTTAACTGCAACAGGAAACTTTAGCTCTCATTTGTTAACAATCAGTGCAAACAGAGGCTTTTAGTTCTCAACTTGCCTCTTCTCAGCTCCTGTGTTTGTAGGATCTCCCGAGACACGCAGCAGCATCTGAGTGAGGAAGAGCAGTGCCCAGGGGAAGCACCACAGCTGATGCTGCTTAGGAGTTTCATCTTTGTGCCTTTTTTTTTGTAAATTAAATGTATCCTTGTGAGAGAAGGGCTCAAGTAGGTGTTTTCAGAACTCCATCAGCTTTCCAAACAGAACAGCAACACTTGGTAGTAACTAACAAAACCGGGCGCTGTTTTCAAGGAGGTAGGAAGAAGGCTGTTTTCACTGGTTGCTCAGGAAGAGGAGGAGTTCCCTGTAGAGGTCCCAAAGGAAAGTGTTTCCCTTTTGATATTTTTGAAAAAAAACTTGTGTGATTCAAGATTCCTGATCTGTTTCATTGGGCATATGGTGACTGGCACATCATCTGCAGTGTAACCCGTTATCTGTGTGTGACGCTGTGTACGTGTCTGTGACAACCTGGCGTGGGAGAGGCAAATTTGTGAAGAAAAAACCCAAACCAAACCAAAAACCAAACCCCAACAGAAGCAAAATCCAAGCATACTGCAGAAGGAGTGTCGCTGCTTGCACATGGGAAGTTGTTTGTTCTTTTGGTGGCTTGAAGCAGTTGGAGTTAGTGTTTTAATTTGTGGTGCAGTCTCCTAAATCTCTCCTTGGTGGAGTGCCCTGTTTTTGGGGAGGGGGCATCACATGTGGAAGAATTCTTAAATATCTCGATTTAGGTAAAAATATAGTAGTAACTAAACTATTTTTTATATTTTTATGGAGGCAGTAGTGTGTAGAGTTCCTTTTGAATAAACTGTGCTTATTTAAATGTTTGAAAACATGTACCTTGTGCGTTCTGCTCCGTGGCCGTTGCTGTGTTTGACAGAGCACTCTGCAGACTGTAAATAAAACTGCCAGAGAATTGTTGAAGTCTTCTGGAGTGAATGTACCACTTCATGGGAAAAAGTTAAATAAATTATTGAACAGCAGTTGCTCAGTTCTTGCTCACTGCAAATCCAGCTGGAAGCGGTGCCAAAGTCTGTAGTAGCAAAGTGAGGGGAAGGGGGGAAGCCCTTTGGGATGTTGGGGTTCAGGAGCTTCTGCCATCCTGGTAAGACCTTCTTGGATGTTCTGGTTTTCAGGCTGGTGGTTGTGTGGGTGGTTTTTTGTCAGAAGGGCATGGCTTTGCACAAATAGCTTGCTTTTCCCCAGTTGAAGACAGTTTGAGACTGTTGGGCAACGACCAACCATCAAGGCTCTGGCCAGGCTGGGTGTCTGCAGGCAGGAGAGTGGGGTCCCTGCTGAAAGGAAAGGCTGGGGGTGCTGGGGGAAGGAAACCTAATGACAGGTGATAGAAAGAGACCTTAATTTAACCTCTGCTCTGCTGTTGGCTCCTGAACAGAGACTCAGAGGTGACTTGTTGCTTTCACTGAACTCTGATCCAGCTGGTCATGCCCCAGAGCAGCCCTGATTCCCTCTGCACACAGACCACCTTCTTTTCAAAAATGTTTGATTCCAAGACAACTTCATTTCTAGAATTGCCCTTTCTGTCTAATTTGTCAGTCCATATTCTTGTTTTACAGAGTAAAGCCCCAGCCTGCCAAGAGCCTGTGCACCTTTCACCAGGTCACACCCTGAGTTCTTACTGGAGGCTCTGTTCAAACTTTTTTCCAATGGGAAAGGTATTTCTTTAATCATTCTCTGCCAAAGCTCCAGGCTGGGTATGAGAGATCAGTGATTTTTTTAATTATTATTATTTTTTTTAATAAACAACCCACTAACAAGACATTATTATCTTTACTAAGCAGTTACAGGAGACTCATGTAGCTCTGAATGGCCACAATTTTAATCCTTTCAATTCCAGGTAAAGCTGCCATCACTAATTGAAAGGGAGCAATTGATGGATTCTGGTAGAAAAACAGCCTGGGAGGAGGAGCAAGGAATCACATTTCCAGGAGAAGGAAGGAAGGAACCAGCAGAACCCACAGGAGAGCACGAGGAGGCAGAGACAACCTGATCTTCTGGTCCAGGCTTTTATCAAATCAAACATCTGGCAGGAACTGGTTTTTGGGTGCCCTCGATGAAGTTGCATTACAGAGTCTCTCAGGGATTGAGGGATTGATTGATTTANTCAGATCCTGGAAGGCTGCTTTCAGGTCTCCCCAGAGCCTTCTCTTCTCCAGGCTGAAATTCCTTAATAAATAGGGCTTGCTATGGAAAGGGTTTGATTTATGCAGGAATAACTCAGCGTTCCTGAAACCCCTGACTTTAATTTGCTTTATGAATTTACATTTATCCAAGCTCTGCCTTTGCCCAGCCCCTGAGCCGTGGGTGGCAGATCTTCATTCTGCTAATTGAGTAGCCTCATTTTGTTAATTGGGATACAGGGAGGGGGGGGTCATACAGAGTGTAACACCAGCATGTGTTTGACTTCTGAGAACATAATTTTAGGGATACCCTTGAAAGCCAGCAGGGATGGGGGAGGTTTTCACCATTTCCTGCTGCTTTCTGTTCTTCGCAGCACAGGGTCACCCTCTTGGAGGTGCCACCCATGGAGTTGTGGGTGCCTTTGGGTTCCAGGTGGGTGGGGTTTGGTCCCATTTGGGTTGTATTTTGGGTGTCTCCAGGAGTTCTGGGTTGAGCTGGCAGGTGGAGGAGCTCTGAACTGCTGGAGGTGGGATCTGGGCTGGGAACTGTGTTGTTGTGCAGTGTTGGTGTGTGATGGGGCTCTGCAGCTGCACTGTCACAGCCTGGAATCAGAAAAAGAACATTTGGATTCTGGGGTTTGTTACACTTAGGCCGAAAAAGGAAAGGGAAAATAAAACTGGTTGGTTTTGGGTTGTTTTCTGGTTTTTTTCTGCTGCACTTTAGTCATGTGTTGCCAACAACTAATAAAGTTTCACTTTCTAAAATATGTCCCCAAAGTAGGACTATTTTACAATCAGTTCATGTGGCAGCAGTAGTTTTTGTTTGAAGTTGAGAGTGTTGACATCCTGCAGCTGTGGGTTTCTCAAAACTAACCTCCTTGGGAGATTGGTTCAGAAGCTGCTGGGGGAGCTTCTGCTGACGCTGGGGGGTGACCCTGGGGGGGTCTCCGCCGCACGCCCACCTCTGCTCCGCCCCAGGGTTACCTCAAATTTGTGGGATTTGCCCCAAAACGGGGACCGCCACCCTCTGCTGACCTGGGAAACTGATTGTCAACCGGAGCAGTGAGGGTGCACGGAGGCAGTGGAGGGGCTCGGGAGAAGACTTCGGGAAGGGGAAAGGGAAGATTCTTCGGGAAGGGAGAAGAGTTCTGGAA
>VXBW01004744.1:318597-363229 GCA_013400375.1 Thinocorus orbignyianus
AAGGTCCCTTCCAACTCTGACCATTCTATGATTATACAACTTAATGCTTTGTTTTAAAAATACTATTTGCAAGTAAAGAGGAAAAAAACATAATCTTGTACTTTATAGAATTCAGTCAATTCAGGCAACGCGGGGGAGTTGCCATTCCTGCCAGGTGCCCGAGATGGGCAACAAAACTGTTTAATTGAAGCTATTTGTCCAGCCTTTCCCTGGAAGCTTTAAGGAGGAGGAGCATTTCTTGCCCTGTAATTCCTGTGGTGCTTGAAAGCAGTTTTATCTGTTAACTGACGTTATCAGGTTTAAGCTCTGTAAGAAACGGAGGGGCTGGAAGTCTCTGCGTGAACTGAACTGGCCTCTTGCAAGAAGTGTTTTGAAATTCAACTGAATTTTGGCAAGGCTCTTGCAAGGTTGCCTGTGTTTTCTCTGTAACTTCGTCCAAGGAGGAGCTTCGCTGCTTTCTCTACTTGGCACGATTCAGCGAGTCTCACGGACTTTGAGTTCTGTACCTCGTTAGGGCTCTACGTTTTGCAGTTTCACCTCTGTCCAGTCTTTTATCTTGCAGTTAAAAATCCGTTAGAAGCAGCAACTCAAAACCAGCTTGCACAACGTCTTTGCTACTTAATCAAATGCAGAAGTTAAGGTTTTGGTCTGGGTAGACCAACAACTGTTTAGATATCTTTAGATATAAGCACAAATCCAGGCCAGAGAAGCTGTGGCTGCCCCATCCCTGGAGGGGTTCAAGGCCAGGTTGGATGGAGCTTGGAGCAACCTGGTGTGGTGGGAGGTGTCCCTGCCCAGGGCAGGGGGTGGGACTGGGGAGGCTTTTTTAACCCAAACCATCCTGTGGTTCTGTGACCTTCTGTGGAAAATACTTACAAATTATTATTATTGTTTGTAATTATCACATGTTGATGTACCTGGGCTGAGAGTGAGTTGTCCCCAAGTGGCCCTGAAGGCACCATGGGTTTCCCAACTGTGGAGGACACGGGGTCTCTGTCCACGGGGAGCAGGATGGGGGCATGTTGTCTCTGGGGTGGCTGGGTCTCTTTTTGGTGCTTTAATCTGCTAGATCTGTGAAGATCATGACTTCTCTTTTAAGGCCATATCCAAAAAAGGGAGAAGAAGCTCTAAGATCTTTGGGAGGGGGAGGAAAACCCACAACAGAAGGTCATTAGTGGGGAAAAAAAAAGGTAATATCATCTTAATAGAAATGTTTGTGACGCTCAGTTCACGCTTATCAACTGTTTTTCTGAGGTAATTGATACTGTGCTAAATGTCGTGGTACTCAGTGGCTGCTGAAATGTTAATGCTTTTCTCAGTCTGCTTACAGGGATTATAAAATGCAGGTGGCACTGAGTAGGTAGGAGGAAAGATTAAAACTTTCCAGCTTTTTTAAGCATTGTTTGTTGGGAAGCAGCACCCATGGAAGCTGGGGCTTTGCTGCTGAATTTCAGCTTCCCTCTGGAGGTAGTTCTGGGCCTTTCCCCTCGCTTTGAATTTTTCTTTTTTTTCTTTTTGCTTTGTCTGCACATCTTAAATACTCCACTGGTGGGTTTTCTCAAAATTTAAGGAATATGTGCTCGGATCATTGGAGTGTACTTCAGTTTCAGTTGTCAGGAGGAGTCCCAGGTGTCAGAGCTGTCCTGTCATTCGCACGTTAACTGCTGTTTTAGACAGAGAACAAATGGTGATGAATTTGGTAAACGTTTTGTGGATAAGTTAGGGTTGAAAACTGGGAATACTCACTTTTCTGGTACTCAGAATTGTGGATTCTAAGTTTTCAAAAGGCCAAGCCATCCTGTAAATACCATCACTGCTGGTCCCCTGTGAGTTCAAGCCATCACTTTGAAAAGATATTTACCTGCTGACTTGCATGAACTGAACTCAGCTGCTTTTTGCTGCTTCCCCTGCACCCTCTTTGGCTGTTCTGGTAAGAGGCTGGAAACAGAATTCACCTTGTTGTGCTCTTTGGTCTCGCTGTAGCATTCCTGGAGTGATTTCCTGTGTTTCTGAAGAGAGTGAAGAGTAAATAGTGAATTTCCTTACCACTGGCCAAGCACTCACCAGTGTCCTGCTCACCTCTCGTCAGCCGTGGCTTTGTCAGTTATTGCAGAGGCTTCCACCCTTGACACTGTGATGTGAAAAACACAGGCAGCAATTTAATGAGACTTTTGTGGATTTTGGGTGGATTTTTTTTGTTGGTTTTTTGTTATTGTTGTTATTTTCTTTTAAATAGGTTGCTTATTCCTGCTCTCCAGTGCTGGTACAGCTGTTTGGGGCGCAGTGGAGCCTTCAAACTTATCTGTGTCTAAATATAGCCCTGTCACCAAAGTACCTATTTTGAACCCACACAGATTTCCCTAATTTCCCTAATTGAGCTTGGCCAGCCCTGTTAGCTGCCTGTGTCAGCACTCCTGGGAGAGCTGTGCCGGGTGGGAGCTGCTGTGGGCATCTGTCCTGGACCGGGGACTCAGAACTGCACCCAAACTGTACTCTCCAATTTAAATATTGCCTTTTGCTTGAAGTGCCAAGCAGGGCTGGGCAGAGGATGTATGAATAACCCCAAAATATTTCATTACTGATACTTATGTTGGGAAGGTGCATCAAATCAAAATTGTGTTTAGAAAATAAGCTGGGCTTGAAGGAGCAAGGGAAGAAGCAGAGGTGCTCTGGGCATTTCTGCAGCCTTGTCGTGTGGAAGAGACCTCCCTCCTGCCAGCAGGTACAAAAGACCCGAGTGGTTTTAGGCAGCAGCTGAGTTCATTATCTCAAACCCTGATGCTCATTTTAGTCTGTTAGGCAGCGGAACGCGTGAACCTCAGTTATGATGGGAAGGGCAAGATAAATGTCTGGTGAGACAGCACAGACAGATGAACTTTCAGTGAGGCTGGAGGAAACGGCAGTTAAACCTGGGTAACGGACGTGATAATGTGTATTTTCTCTCCTTGCTCTTTTCTATGGGTCTGTTAAGACAGGAGAAGGTTGGGAACCTTGAAATGAATGTGATCTATTCCCTTTTGCCGTTTCTCTCTTGTAGTTTAGATGGCACCTCATTAAAACATGCTTCAAATCTTACAGAGAGCGTATTTATCAGAGAAATTTCTGTGAAGTGAATCCTTTCTTAATCCTAATGCCGTAGAGTTCGTAACACTCAAGTGTAATGATGTCTTTTATGAAAGTAAATTAGTGTGAGGAAGTCAGAACCATAATAGCCAGATTAATGCTGGATGTCTGAATAACTATTGCTAAATAAAATTTAAACACCAGTTGTCTTGGCTTCAAAGTTTAAACAGAGGAACATGTAGGCACAGGAATTCGGTTATTAAGTTTCTGCCCAATTAAGCTGCAGAATATTGTTGGGAAACAGAATTAGAATATGCTTTGGTTGGCCTGTGTGGACATGAACAATCTTGCATGTAAAAAGTTTGGGTTCTTGATGCTTCATCTCTGCACTGTGTGAATTACAGCATCCACCAGAGACAGAACAGGGAGGAGGAGGAGGAGAATGTCCTTGTTGGAGTGTGAGTTTGATTCAGGCTGAAGTTTGCTGAGTTTTCAGTGAGAAACAAAGTGATGCTCCCAGGGGGTGACCAAGCTCTGTTGGGTTCACTCTGCTCTCCAGTGCTGTGTGGTTTGTCGTCTGCTGAGCTGTAGGACGTGAGGGCTCGAGCTTCAGATGATGTTAGAAGGAGTATCGTTGCCGTGGTTAAAGTCTCATGTCCTAAGAGTAGTTTTGGTGTTGCAAGGTGGAACAAATAGAAATGCAAAAACTTGGGAGGGCACTTGTGAAGTTGTGCTTGGGTTAGCAGCACAAATGAGCTTCACTTCTTCTGGCTCAGGCTCCGTTACTGATAATGAGGATGTTGAGGCTCCTCTGTCGTACCTGACTTGGTGCTGGGGTAGGTGCATAAAAAGTACTGTGATATCTTAAAATACAGGTAATTTTGGATCTCTTAAGAACCCTTGAGTAAATTACAGCAAACCAGTCTTGCACATTCTTCCTGGATATAAGTGATTTGAAACTATTCTAGTAGTATGTTTTAGAAACAGTCTTAAAACTTGGTTTTAAATGAGCTGTGCTGCAGCTGAAGCTCAAAAGTTCCTCCCTAATTTGACTTGTAAAATCCAGTTGCTGGGTGTTAACTTTTTCCTCAGTCAGAATGCAGTCCTTGCTTCTCTGAGCCCAGTTTCAGATGTGATGAATAATATCCTCATTTCTCAGCTGAGCTTGTTTAATGAGACGTTACCCTTACAGAGAGCCTCTTTAGTTCTGCAGGATCTCTAAGTCCTCCTTCAGTGGCTGGTGGTGAGTTACAAATCGTCGCTATAATTCTGAAATCCATCATTGTGGTGGAAGTGGAAGATGCTGATGGACTGATCCCTCAGTAGCCCGATACAGATTTGAGGAAGAAAGGGGCAATCTGGCAGGTAAAACCAGAGGGCAGGACATAATTAGCTGTGTCGTCACTTGATGATGCTGGAATTAACAGCCTGCCCTTACAAAAAGTACTGCAGAGTTTTTCTCAGCTAACGGTGGTGAGGGATTTGTGTTGGTTTCCCCGAGGAGCAGCAGCAAGTCCGGGCGGATGGAGCTTTCTGGGGGATTTCTGCAGCGTTTGGGAGCCGAGTGAGAAGGAGAAGTGCCGACAGCGACCTGCCAGCTCTGCCCTCCCTGCTGGTTCTCGTCAAACATTAACCTGACCCGGGCCAACCGACTTCTCTTATATTTATTTATTTTGGGAAAGCTCTCCCACCCTCGCAGTTCTTACAAAGGTGTTGACATCCAGCTCATACAGTACTTTGTTATCTCCCTGTGTGACTGTGCAGAAGAGATCCCTGACATGAAAGGTGGGATGGAAATATTTATGTTTATATTCTAGAAACGAGAGGTGTTAACCTTAATGGTGAATGACTGTTTTGTGTTTGTATCGTGTTGCCGGTAGCTTGGACCTTCTAATGAAACCCTGAAGAGAGGGATAATTCTCTTCTAGAGATGGAGTGATGGAAGAGCTCATTCTCATCCAAATACCTAAATGAGATTAGAGTTTAAGCTTGCTGACGTTCACGGATGCAGTGTTGGCAGCGTGAGCATTCCCAGCAGTGGGCTTGATGGGCACCAAGTTAAAATCGAAGCTTTCTGCTGCCACAGCCACCTTCCTTTGGGGGGGCAGACACCCTTCGGAGCTGGAGCCCCCCCAAACCAAACACCCCTCCCTTGGCACCGACTGGAGCTGGTGGGAGAGGGAGAAATGAAAGGGAGCACTTTGTCCTTCTCAGTTCTTCTTTCCTGTTTCTTGACACATAAATATTTGAATTCTCCGTAAATTCTCGTTCTTAGTTTTGTTCCTGATTTCAGTGTTGGAAAACTCGACAAGGACGGCTCTGGGGATTGTGATGCTGCTGTGTGTGCAGCATTGTGATTATCCTTTAAACTTTACCTGGAGAACTGGACTGTTTGGGTTGGTTTTGTGCAAAGCTGTAACATTTTAGTAGAAAATGTTTATTTTTTCTGGGTTTGTTTTTGTTTGTTTTTTTCTTTGCAGTAGCATAGAAAGCCAGAAGTCAAGACCACACATTCATTTTTATGGGTTAGGTATTAAATGCTTCTTGGTGACACCAGGGCATAGAATGGTCAGAGTTGGGAGGGACCTTCAAGATCATCAAGTTCCAACCCCCCTGCCATGGGCAAGGGACACCTCTCCCTAGAGCAGGTTGCTCCAAGCCCCATCCAGCCTGGCCTTGAACCCCTCCAGGGATGGGGCAGCCACAACTTCCCTGGGCAACCTGTTCCAGTGCCTCACCACCCTCACACCAAAGAACTTCTTCCTAAGATCTCATCTAAATCTCCCCTCTTCCAATTTAAAACCATTACCCCTTGTCCTGTCACTACTAATGCGTGTTCCTCTTTTGGGTGTTGGTGGGTTTTTGTTAGTTTTGTTCTTGCAAGGCATTTACTTTTTAATTTTTCTCTTTTTTAACAGCTCTTATGTGTGTGACCAGGCTGGATGGGGCTTGGAGCACCCTGATCTGGTGGGAGGTGTCCCTGCCCAGGGCAGGGGGTTAGAACTCAGTGATCTTTAAGATCCCTTCCAACTCTGACCGTTCTATTAAAAACTGACTGAATAGCATTTTAGGATGGTGTACATGATTTTAGTGATAGATTTGGTTGTGATGCTGCACTCGATGCGTGAGTTTTGGGAGAAACACACCATGCCAGCTCCTTAGACGCTCCTTGCTCTTCGTGGTGCAAGTAAGAAGAATATTTGAAATAATTACAGGTATCTTTGGGAGGGAGTTGGATGCAGTATTAAGGCAGTTTCTGGTTTTTAAAAATGCTTCTGAAAACTTGTCGTTCCATATTCCAAGCAGAATTGCCAGCTCTTTTCCCTCTCCTTTTAAAAAAAGCTAATAAAGAAATAAATTCGTGGGAGCTGGCTGTGCTCCACGCAGCTGGGTGTGCCCTGCACCAGGCGCTAGATGCTGTGTGTTCTCTCTGAAGACTGTTTATCATTCGTGGCCAAATGTTGTCAAACAAAATTTGTGTTTCATCAAAGCCAATTAACCGGCAGTGGATAAATGAACTGTTTGATTTCTCTGCCTTCTGATACCAATTCAGAAAGAAGAAAGCCCTTGAGTTAAATGAGGTGGTCTTGAAGGAAGTCAAGGTGTTGTCAACAGGCTTTGAAGATCCACTAATGCCTGGTTGAGAAGAGGTGGCTTTGGGTCACTTTTGGATGGGCTGTGTGTGGAGGGTTCCTCGGGCAGACCTTCACCTTTGATGGTTTTACCTTATGGTGCCTGGGAAGATGGAGTGATGCTGCTGGTGAACTTGGGCAAGGCTCTTGGATGCCTGATGTGGTTCAAGAGGGGTGAGAAGAAGGCTGCTGGTCCTACGCCTCCACTCAGGGGTTGGCAGAGGTTCTCTTCCCTTTAACAGCATTGCCAGGAGAACTCTGGCACAGTGGGTGTGTTGTTGGGTGTTGTTTTGTGGTGTTTTTTTTTAAACTGTAAATGTGGTCTAAAAGTCACGTACCTGGGATGTGTCCCCCTGCTCCAGAGCTGAGGGAGTGGGAGATGGGAAGCTGTGGAAGATCCAGGTATCTTCTGTTAGACTAGATAGAAGGAAGAAGATGTTGACTATGAGGGTGGTGAGACCCTGGCCCAGGTTGCCTGGAGAAGCTGTGGCTGCCCCATCCCTGGAGGGGTTCAAGGCCAGGTTGGATGGGGCTTGGAGCACCCTGTTGTGGTGGGAGGTGTCCCTGCCCAGGGCAGGGGGTGGCACTGGGTGGGCTTTAAGGTCCCTTCCAACCCAAACCATCCTGTGGTTCTGTGAAGGCCGCAGCCAGTGGGCAGGGCAGCAGCAATGCAGCAATTTCATAACAGGAGTTATAAAGTCCAAGATGATTGCTTGAGTGAACTCTAGCCAAAGCCATGCCCTTTTTGGATTAAGGATGAACAGAAATACCAAACAGGATTTAGTAAGATGTTGGAACGAGAAATGAAAACTGTGTTTCTGCTATGGAAGATTTGAATGGCGCTCGACTAGTTCCGTACGTCTAGATCAGCAGATAACAGTGTTTAAAGAATATGCACAAGTGAATTTTGGGGCAGAAGGTTCTGTGAACTTCCTGGTGAATTTCCTGCTTTCTTCCAACTGCTCATACTGAGCTGGAGAAGAGGTGTGAGATTTCCAGAGTCAGTTGTGCAGTGGAACCATGCAGTGACTGGGCTGGACAGAGGCCAGCCTGGCTAACGGCAAATAGAGCAGCTCAAAGCATAGAGCGTTAGACCTTCTGAAACTGGAAATACTATGCTGAGCTTTAGGACTGTTTTCTCTTTTAATTTTTGAACTTTTCTTTTCCCAGTTATGAAAATTAAGGTGTCTTTTGTCCTTTTTAGTGTTAGTTTTGTCTCCTTAGCCTGGCTCTGCTCCTCCTGGGTGTTCACACTTTCACTCAGGACTCCTGGGAAGGGGGAAAGGGAAGTTATAGCAGGATCCCTTGGATGGTGGCAGGTACCAGTTGCCACGTTCTTCATCTTCCAGTTCCAGGCCTGATGTGCAGGGAGGGAGGAGCAGGGATGGTGTCCCCTTATCCAGCAAATAGTGCATAACTTTGATCACAGCAGTAGAATTTTGGATAGCAGATTCATTATGATGACAAGTGATCTGAATGCTTACTTTTGCAATTTCCTGTCTGCTGGAGTAGACGTGCCGTGGTCTTCTGCTCTTCCAAGCACCTCTGCTGCTTCTGTTTCCCAAACTTGGGCAGGTTTCTCTTCTGTTGCGTTTCGTGGCCGTGGAAGACAGGGATTTGCCTGGGAAGTTGTCTGAAGGGCAGAGTTAGGGAATCCTCACTAACTGCATTTATTTACCCAATTAACACTCGTGTGATGTGAATGGCTTCATGCACATTAGAGGCACTTAAAATATCTCTGTGTAGAGATTTAGAAGATCAGATAAATGTATAACATGAGTCAAACTATTGACTAATAAAAAAATCAAAAAGAATTAGGAAAACCCTCAGCCCAATCCCCCTGCAGTCAAAATCCGTGAAGATGTTTGTCATTCACTGGCTGGGGAGGAGTGGTAGAAGGTGATTAATTGGTATATTTCTGATGACTAATTTTCCATTGACCTGGCAGGTACAAACCAGCTGGATCAGCTTTGGTTTTGCTCCAACTCTGATCTCAAGTGGATCTTTGCTTTGATGTTCCTTGCAGGTGACAGTGTTGGTACAAAATTTGGTTGGTTTATTTTTTTCTCAGTCCTGAGGATTGTAGTAAATGTTGATTCGGTTTTGAAAGACGATGCTTCTGTCTGTAAGAAGATAGTAAAGATCTTTGTTAATATTTACCCATCTGTTTGTGAAATGGAGGTGTAAAATTCTTGGTTTAGATTATAATCTTCTAACTGTGTAGCTGTATCTGGTTCACAATCTTGGTGTATTGATGTGAATGAAGAGCTCAAAGGTTGGGTGCTCCCGCTCCTCGCCTCATATTTTGCCTTTAATAGTAAAATGGCAGCGACTCAAACTGTTCCACTTGGCTTTGGCCGATCAGTATCTATAATTAAATCTGATACTTGTCTCTGTTTCAATCCTACACGTATAAGAAATGAAGAATGAGCTTCTTAAGGCTCAGAGGTTTTCAGGCAGTTTGCCATCGGTGTCAGAGTGCTGCGGGGGGTTTGCTCACCGCTCGCCGGTGTGCGGGTCCCGCTCTCGGGAGGCAACCTTTGGCTGATTACAGGATAACTGGAGAAAAGAGTCATTTTTCACATATCATTTAAAAGTTCTATTCCCAAGGCTTGATATGAGCATTGGGTTGTGAGGGTGCTTTTGCCTTGTTTCCAGTGCAGGGAAATGCAACAAACCCGTCACCTTCCACTGGAGGTGTATTCTGGGTTTGGCATCCTCGTAGATTTCACTGTATTTAGGGCGGTGGAAAAAAATGAAACAAATGAGCAAGAAATCACAGTCAGAGCCCAGTGTTCTGAAGGTGAAAAGGCTGATATTTTAAAAACTGAGTGATAGGTTGAAGTTCTCATGTTCAGAATGGAAGGGCCGGGTTTGCCTAGCTTTCAAAGTCATGCTGGAGCAATTTATTACTTTTTTAAGTAATTGGGCAGCTGTCTAAACACATGAAATAATACTTTTCTAAGCAGAAGACGTTTTCATTTTAGACTGTTATGTGGAAGAACAGCTAGTGCTTCCCTAGAAGCACCTTACACAGTAAGGCACATTTATAAATCTCTTGATATGAAATATAGCACGGGTTAGAAGAGCCAGTACCACTTTATTTATCATTTTGTTTACTCCTTTAAGTCCAAATGCTTTAGGGAATCTTTTCCAACTTTTGTTTTCTGGGTGTGTGTTGCAACAGTTTGATGTATTTCTGGTAACTTTAAGCAGCAGGGCCAAACTGCAAAGTAGGATTTGTAAGAGGGGGAAATGGGCAGGCTTTTAACCTGCATTTTTGCAGCAGGAGAACACTGGATGGTCTAAGGCAGAAGGTGCAATATTGCCACAACTTCACTGAAATTCCTGCTCTGAGTAGAAAGGTCTTTTGGGAGTCGGGGGAAGGGAGACCTGGAAACAACATCAAAGCTTGAGGTTAGAATATGTTGGAGAAAGGGTGCCAAGGCAGGTATGTCAGCAGCAAAAAGAAACCCAAGCGTGCATTAGAAGTCGGGCACTGGCAGGGTGGGGGCTGAGAGAGTAAAATTGCAGAACATCTGGGGGATGTGGAGGAGAAAAAGTGTTTTAGAAATGAATGGGAGATGTGCAGCGAGGGCTGGAATAGCTCCATGATTCAAGCAGGTGAAATGGTTTGAAATAGTTACTTGCCCCAGGACTTTGTGGATTTGTTTCTTTTTATTTTTTATCACTGCATCAACTTTCCCTGGTAGAAGGTACCTTGAAGCGGGGGTTGTAGCTCTGTCAGTATGGGCTGTCTTCAGTTGCACAAAGCTCAGGTTTGAGGAGTTATTGTCAGAGGGGGCTCTTAAATCCAGATTCTTCTTTGGGTCAGACAGGTCTGGGGGGCTGTGGGTGCCCCTGTCCCTCCTCCCTTCCTTCTCTCATCAGAAATTATCTTGGTTTTTTGTTCATAGCAACATGAACCGTGAAGACCGGAATGTGCTGCGCATGAAAGAAAGGGAAAGGCGCAATCAGGAAATCCAGCAGGGTGAAGAAGCCTTTCCACCCAACTCTCCTCTCTTTGCTGAACCCTACAAAGTTGTGAGTTTCTGCAGTTCTTATAAATGCTTTTTTCCTTTAGCAGCAGTAATATGCACGCTTGTATTTCAAATTTATTGCTGNAAACTCTCTGTTGTGTTGTGGCAAGCTGCTCTTTTTTGGGGTGCTTTCTCCTGTTGCTAAACCTCCTAACCTTCAGCCAGTGTAAGCCAGAGCTGGATGAATTGAGAATGTTTGAATAGGTCAGTTTTAAGCGCTGAGATGCCTGATACAATAGAATTACCAGTTTTAACTGATAGGCCAGTAGTTTGTATCTGATTTTTTTTAGTTTGTTTTGAAGGAGTTGGCTCTATTTGTGATCTTTACAGCTTTAAAGCCTGTGCTGGGTTTCCTCCCAGCTTTGCTTTGCTGAGCAGAACTGGAAACAATAACCTAATTCTGGGATAATTAAGATCTTAAATGGTGCTTTTTTTAGTTTATGTAGCGCAAAAGTTGCTTTGAAAGCAAACCTATTCCCTTATCCAGAATTTGGGCTGGTTTGCTAGAAGTAAAACGTTGTGACTGTGTTCCTCCTGGGGGGGAACATTGAGGGGTGTTTGGGGTTGTTTTTTTTATTCCTGCCTTCCACATCACTTGCTGTGCGTGAGAACCACATCCCACCCAATGACGGTACCTGCAGCTGGTTGGGATGCACGGGATGCGGGATACCTGATGTGGAACCAAGCTGGTTGTGTAAGACAGAACCCTTCCTTGTGTAGAATCTCCTTGGGAACAAGAATTATGCTGGTATAAATACCAATTAAAAATTGCACCCAGTGGTGAGGTAAAGCTGATTTTATTTTACTGTTAATTAAAACTTTTTAAGACTAATACATTCTGTATTAGAGAAACAGTCGTTAAGGTGAGAGTCTTTAAGGTAGCAGCAGCCATCTACAATTCATAATCTTGCACCCAGCTCACCAGTGCATTATTTGAAGCACTGAGTAGTGCTGTTCCAGCTGCTCCTGCTGCTGAAATTCATCTTTTCCTCGTGCTTTAGGGGGTTAAATTATGGCTTTAAGAACTAAAATTGGGGATTGGAAATGATGGCAAAAAAGCCGTGCTCTCAGCCCTGAAATTTAGGTTAACTGCTCTAATTAACTGAATTAACTGAAAGTGAGGTTGTGATTTATTTTTTTAAGCATTATTTTTAAAAATTATTTTCACAGACCAGCAAAGAAGACAAATTGTCCAGTCGCATTCAGAGCATGCTTGGTAACTATGATGAAATGAAGGATCTCATAGGAGACAGATCGCTCCAGAAGCTCGTTGGGATTCCCAAACCCACCGTGCCGTCAACGCCGGATGAAAAATCCAACCAAAGTTTCTTTGGTGACCAGAGACATAACGCTGGCTCCCACCAGAGCAGCAAATGGACTCCTGTAGGACCTGCACCCAGCACTTCCTCACAATCCCAGAAACGGTCCTCAGGTTTGCCGAGCGGGCACAGCAGCCAGCGTGGCAGTGGCAATAACACTAGTGGTGGTGGCCAGAGGCACGACCGTGACTCCTACAGTAGCAGCAGCAGCCGCAAAAAAAGCCAGCATGGGTCTGAACACTCCAAACCCCGTTCTTCCAGCCCTGGAAAACCATCTGCTGTTTCTTCATTGAGCTCCAGCCATTCGAGATCTCATGGAAATGATCATCACAGCAAAGAACATCAACGTTCCAAATCTCCCCGGGATCCCGATGCCAACTGGGACTCTCCCTCCCGCGTTCCCTCGTTTTCAAGTGGACAACACTCTAATCAGTCTTTTCCACCCTCACTAATGTCCAAGTCCAGTTCAATGTTGCAGAAACCCACCGCGTACGTCCGGCCGATGGATGGGCAGGAATCCATGGAACCAAAGTTACCCTCCGAACACTACAGCGGCCAGGCTCACAGCGGCGGCGTGAACGAGCTGAAGCCCAGCAGCAAAGCTCATCTCACCAAGCTCAAAATCCCTTCCCAACCACTAGATGTGAGTTGCCCTCTGATTCCTGCTGCCTTAAACCCTTTGGGCTGGGATTTTCCAGCTTCTTTAAAATCCCAATCTACATAACCAGGAGTTGGTTTTCAGTAAACACTGGTGTTTTATTTTTCATTACTCAAAGCATCTTAAACCTTCACAGGGAAAACGTGTGTTTTAAACAAGGAATGTGCAAGAGTAATTATTTTTTCCTTCTGCTTCTTGTGATTTTTATGAAATAAAGGCTGTGAGACATCCAGAAAGGCCAGCTTAACCCAGGCTAATTTCCACAGAGTATTTCCGTAGTCAGAAATTGGTGAAACTGTAGGATATTCCCAAATATTTTGACAAGCTCCATACAGACATTGTCATGACTGGGAGCCACCTTGTCTTAGACGAGTGATACCATCTGTGTGGATCAGGTTTTCTTTTGAAGTGTGTGGCAATTACTGGATGTGATTATTATACAGAAAATAAGCTGCCCCTAAAGCACCCCAAATTACACGGGGCTCGGGCTTCGCACGGGCTGTGCTGGGTGCAGAGTAGCATTGGGGTAACAACTTTGAGTAGTTCAGTAATTCCTAAATTGTTAAGGCACAGGCTGACTCCAGCTCACTCCTGAGGAGGGTGCCTGAGTAACAAAATGTCATTCCATCTCCTGCTTAGCTGCTTGAATCCCAATAATTAGAGAAAAGCATTTGTTCCTGGGATTTCAACAAATAGCAAAATAAGATCCAGGACACAGGTAAAGAAATTTGAAAATTAATTACATTCTTATTTGGGCAGACTGGAGGTGCCAGTGCTGCTGCAGTGCATCGGGTGGTGCCTTTGCTTCCTTTCTATTCGAGATGCAGAAGTTTCCTAATTATTGCTGCTACTAGATTCATGCTCTGATGTCTGTTTTGTTTTATAATGCAGCTTGTTGTTGCTGTGTACTCACAGCCATGCAGTAGAATTCAGATATTATCCAGTGACTTCTTCCAAGAAGTGATTGAAGGCTGTGATTCTCCTTCTCTTTGGAAGTTTTTAATATCACTGGCTGCTTATTATCGCTGTAACTGTCAAGTGAAAAGTAAGAGATGATTGTGGCAGTTTTATAGATCTCCTGTATTTGCTTTTCATAACGGGATGTGACTCATGCCATAAAAATATGGATCTATCTGATATGAACAATAATGTTGCTGAAAAGAATTAGCAAGGTGTGTTTGCATCTATAGAGTCCGAATGAATCATGATAAGGATTGAAGGGGGTTTTTTTAACTGTTTCTATCCCCTGGGATCTTCTAAGGAGAATTTACCCTGGGAGATGTTAATCTTGAGTTTTGATTTGTAGGCATCGGCGTCTGGTGATGTGAGCTGCGTGGATGAAATTCTGAAAGTGAGTTCTCTGTGCTTTTGTTCAGAACTTCTTTGGTGACCCCTGCAAACATTACTAAGGAGGTGGGAAGTCCTCTGCAGCTCATTAGTGCCTTTTAAATTGACCTGGCTGCGGGCCCTTACAGGAGGGCTCCTCAGTTACTCCTCCACCACTGCTGCCAGTGGTGTGGGGGTCACTACATTCCTGCTCTTTTGGGCCCCCTCCCTGGTAACCTCAGCAGAATCACCTGTTTCTTCCACCAAAATACACTCCTGATATTTTTTTAACATTTATAGTAATTTTTTGCTGCCCTGCAGCAGAACTGTCCCTTCTCTTCCACCTGGGTTATTTCTCACATATTTTACCCCTCGTTCCCCCTGGTCCTGCATCTGCCATCCCAAAAGAATCACCAGGTTCCCCAGGAGCATTTCCATGGCTTACCATTGCTGTGACCTTCAGTTCTCCATGGCTTGTGGAGATGCTTGGAGAGAATATGATGTGCTTTCCAGCTTCAGGCATTTGATTTTCCCCCTTTTCCTCAAATTTTATAGGCTTCCCTTTCCTTCTTCCTACCCCATATTCTGTGTGTGCTCTTCACAGTCTGAAACAGTCAGGCTCTGGCTTGTGCTGCAGTTTATGTTCAGGCCAACCAATTTTACTGCTTTGTGCCTTTCTGCTTCTTGTTACAGCTTAACTGTCTGTTCCCATGGGCAGCAATTTATGGTTTAGGTTTGTATGTATAACCTTAGTTACACATTTGGGAAACGAAGATTTGACTGTAAAGCTTAGCAAAGTGTGGACGATGGACTGAGAATTGAGAGACAGGGTTGCTGTTTGAATCAAGAATGTGACTTGAAATCCTCGCCTTGATTTTGTTAATAGCTTTTCTCTTTTGTTCTGGCTACAGGAGATGACCCACTCTTGGCCTCCTCCACTGACTGCAATCCATACGCCGTGCAAAACTGAACCCTCCAAATTTCCTTTTCCAACAAAGGTCAGTCCTGGAGTCAGACACTGAATGCTGTTGAAGGACTAACTCCTGTTACAGAGCAGGATTTTGGAACCCCTTTAAATTCAATTCCCTGTAGTTCTGGGGCTGTTTCAGTGCTTTGTGTCTCTTTATCTTGCTTCACAACAACATTTCTCAGCTGGAGCCTTATGAAAGATGTCATGGTTTTTCCTCTGGTTTACACACACAGAGAACAGGCTGCAAAGATGTCTGTATGGCTTTCCTTTTTAGTTTTTATCTCGTAAATTCAGACCTTCTTGAGGCTACTTCTGAAGCCTGAAATTGCCATTGAGCCATTTTGGCCATTGGGGAAATGCTTTGCACAGTTTTGTGTAGAACCAAGTGTTGTGTTTATCTCCACATGGTGAAGCAGTGGAGACTGACAGGAGAACACTAAAAGATTTAGATGTATTTTCTGCATAAACTGGTTTTCCTCATAATTTTGAAGTCCCTCAATAGAACTGTTAGATCTTAAGTTTTCAAATCAGTTTTAAAATCAGATGTTTGGCTAAAGACATTCTCAGATCTTGTTCTGAAAGATCTCTTCTTGCTTCCATATACCTAAGAACTACCAAAGTGTGTAAGTTATTAGATCTGAAGAGCAATGAGATGCTCTTTGCTGCTGTTGGCAGCTTGGGACGTGTTTCCAGGTGACCTCTCGAGCTGCCAGCCCTGAGGAAGGAGCCCTCTTGCTCTCGGCTTCCTCCTTGGTGGGCTCCAGCTGCCCCAGTTGTGGGGTTTTGGAGCAGACTGGCACTGGTGGTGGTTTGCCTTTAGCACGGCTCTGCAGCTGGTGGTATCTTGGAAGCTGCTGGATCGTTGGGATGGAGATGGGAGAGGAGGGAGCTGTGGGGAGCAGCTTCAGCAAGTTCCGCTCGCGTTTGCTGACTCATTCAAGAATTCACCTTTTGTTTCCCGTGGCTTCTGGTTACCAGTAAAAGATTTAACTCAACATTATAATTTTTTTTTCTCCTGACTCAACATATCTCCAAAATGGACTGAAATACTCCGCCCCTAATTTGGCAAATGATGGCTCTGTGTCTTTTAAACGTTGCCTTCTTAATGATGAAGACTCCTCTTTTCCTGAGCAGAGCTGTTCTAGAGCACCGCTCGCTGCCTCCACATTCTTGTTTGATCCAAATTGCTCCCCAAAACAGGACAGAGGAGTATTTTAAGATGATTTTCTCACTGAAGTCTCTACCATAGTATGCCATGTCTATGTGAATGCTTTGACATCACCTATTCTGGGGGCACAGTGTCAGGGTCCCGTGCTGTGAGAGCCCATCCACAGAACCCCCGCAGATGGGTGAGAGTTGAACAGTTCAGGGTCTCATCCTGGCTGGATGTCCCAGAGCTGGGACATTCCCTCTTGTCATCCCCTCTGCTTGTGTCTTCCTCTCAATCCACGTCCTGCTCCCTTCTCCCCAGTGAGCTGAAAGCACAGAACACACTCAGCAGGTCTCAGCACTGCCTTTGAAGCCATATCTAGAAACAAATGGTTGTTGTCTACTTTCTTAACATTATAACCACGAGCTGGATCAATATTGGTCTTGCCTCTATTACCTTTAATCAGGTCTATTTCCCATGTTAGATAAACCTGTGAACTCAGAATTCTTACCTTTTTATAGGAAAGCAAGAAAATCCCCACCTTTCCTCCACTGCTTTGGACCTCTGGGAGGTGTTGTCCCTTCACACACATCTTGTCCACTCAGTTGTGGGGTCGCTAGAACTGCTTATTTCTGCCTTTCTCTGGTATTTGACTCAGTTTGAGGAGAAAGAAGGTGTGTGGAGGTAGATGTGTCTGTGACACAGAGAGAAACTACGTCAGACTGCACGGTGGGGGGGGTTTAGCCAAAAAGGTGGATTGTGGTTCCCTGAACCTCTCGACCTGGGTCGCGTTTCTTCATCCTGTTTGCAAAAAAATTCCATTTATGGCTGCTTTGAGGCTTTTGACTTTTGGCCAACTTTTTGATTTTGTGCCTGTGCATCTTGGCCGTGGAACTTTGTCAACTTCTCCCTCTCTCTCTGCATCCAAGGCCTATAATTTCCTCTGCCTTCACCCCTCTGTCATTCTTGGCAGCGGGACCTGCTCGGAATTCCAGCGAGTTAGCGAGCCGGGACCCGGAGCAGGCTTCGGAAAACAAAACAGAGCAGTGCTTTAATCAAGAGATACTGTTGGGGGAAAGCTTGCTTTTCATACTGTGCTCCATCTGTTTGCAAGTAATGTGCTGCCGTGTTTCCCAGCCTGCCTTCTGCATGTTTTGCCTGAGCACATAAAGTTGAGCTCCCTTAGTTGAGCAGTTGATTTTATTTGTAAAGGTCTTGGGATAAGGTGATTTTTCCCTGCATGAGGAGCTCGAAGGGACCCAGCCTCCTGACCAGGGCCTCTCTGCCTTTTCTCTAAATATATCTAATAATTATCCGGAAGTCTTTGAATCAGAAGATAAAACTTCATGAAAATAGGTCAGGGAAAGTTTTATGGATGCTATGAAAAAAATGTGGATTCCTGAGCCTTGATTAAAAAATGTTACCCGATGACCTAACGCTCTGTGATTTTTATCCTGTGCAACTTTTTTTAAGCTGTGGGCTCATAGTCAAAAACTCCAAGAATACTGGCATGTTTATAAAAGATATTAAAACCCCTCAGCTGTTTCTGAGGATGGAAGTTCTCCTTTCACAGCACCGTGAGAGCGCTGGCAGTTCCCGTCCCTGTGTGGGGACCTCGGGGCGGCTCTGGAGAGCTGGATCCTGCCCTCAGGTTTGTTCAGCAGCTGAAGCCACCAAGGAGGCCACTGGTCCCATCCCTTCAGCTGCTGCAATACTGAAACTCTCTTCTGAGAAATAAAAAGCAGATCTGACCTGAGACTGTGAATATTAAATGGAAAGGAGTCCTGTTCTGGCAGCTGGGACTCCAGCCAAGCTGGTGCCCTGCAATGGAGAATCCGTTCCCTCCTGCCCGTCTCGCCTGCCTGTGGGTGGGTTTGTCTCCTCAGCTTCTGCATTTGAGTAAAAGCTGTGATTTTTGTTTCCTGCTTCAGTACCTCTAACCTCAACAGTCTGTTATACTTTGGTTAACAGGGTTTCCTTCCTTTCAGTTGTTTTTAATTCCTTCTCTCTGAAGCAGACCTTTAGAAAGTGCCGCTCTCCGTAACTTTGGAGTTGAAACTATAGCTTGGGTGGTTGTTTTTAAATCTCTTGAGTTGCATCAAGAAATCTCTCTTCAAACACAAAATAGATGGCAAGAGAGCTGGAAAATGTTGCATGTTTAAACACACCACCTCGTCAAAGCACAGTGAGGTGACAGATTGCTCTGTGCCTTAGGAATAGGAAGTTGATTAAAGCAGGTGAGGGGGCAGGTGCTTTCTGCAGGATGAGTGACTCCTGTGTCAGGGAGGATGGGTGCCAGTTCCTCCTTGGGTGCTCAGCCCGGCCCAATTGCTCTGGGGACGTGGTGGTCCATTGCTGGGAGGTCTTTGCTGCTTTTTGGACTCAGGGATATTCAAACAGAAATGGGCTGAGGACAGCGGGGAGATCGTGTTGCCCCGCGCCCTGGTGTGACTCATGCCACATCTAACACCCTTCCCAGAAAATCCTGCCCCTCTCCACTGTGGAAGGTCCAGCTATGGTCTGCTGCTCTCTGCCCAGGCAGGGCAAACATCTGAATTTGTTTTAAACCAACTCAGAATCCTAGAATGGTCAGAGTTGGAAGGGACCTTCAAGATCATCAAGTTCCAACCCCCCTGCCATGGGCAGGGACACCTCTCCCTAGAGCAGGTTGCTCCAAGCCCCATCCAGCCTGGCCTTAAACACTTCCAGGGATGGGGCATCCACAACTTCCCTGAGCAACCTGTTCCAGTGCCTCACCACCCTCACAGCAAAGAACTTCTTCCTAAGATCTCATCTCAATCTCCCCTCTTCCAATTTAAAACCCTTCCCCCTCGTCCTGTCACTAGACTTCCTGACCAAGAGTCCCTCCCCAGCTCTCCTGGAGCTCCCTTCAGATCCTGGAAGGCTGCTGGAAGGTCTCCCCAGAGCCTGTGAGTCTCCCCGGAGTTTGTGAGCTCCTTGGAGCTGGCTGGGAAACAGGGCGCTCAGGGAACCCCACTTGTGCTCCTCGCACCTACGGGAAAGATAACAATCAGTTTTTGTTCTGAAGGCAGTGTGGCTGTTGCTTTCTCTGGAAGTCTCAAGGCTTCTCTCCAACTCCATAGGTTAATTTCATTTTTATTGTCCTTTCTTTCAATTAGTCAGGATCAGAGGCGTTTGAAACGCCTCACAAGGAAGATTTGGTATCGTGTTCCCCATCAACAAAAGACCATTCAAGGCATCATTGCAGCTGCTTTCGTGTTTGAAATAAAAAGTTCAGGGGAATTAGAGTTCCCTGAGTGTGCTCTGCTGGGCAAAACCTTTGTGTGGTTAAAAAATTGACTTTTATAAACTGCACATGGAAGTGCTGCACGGCACTGACGTGGCTGTTTGGGAAGGCTGGGTCCCAGGTACAGGGGAAATAAGAACCCACCCTGGAATTCCTTGCTGAATTGGAGTTAATTTTGTCATTGCCAGAGCCTTTCAGCCTGGATCTAACTTGATGAAGTGAGTCAAATATTTTCAGGTTTTATTTATAGGGCCAGCATTTGTCCTCATTTTAAAAGAAGGTCAGGAAAGTCCTACTTTAAAACGGCTGCCTCATCTTGAAAGAGGTTTTCAGTAGCTCAGCAGCCTCTGCAGATTTGTCAAAACAGTATTTTAGGGTTTAAAAAAATGTACAGTCTGCTACACCTTGGGAGTCACAATTGGGTTCTTTGGAATAGGAACGCTGAAGATCATACAAGTGCTAAAATGTGCCAGGCTTCATCTTTCAAAGCTGAATTCATAGATCCAGATCCATTGTATCTCAAAGGAAGTTCCCTGTCACTGTTTGTGGGGTTTTCTACCAAATGAATTGTGTGATTCCATGAAGGTCTGGCCTTTGGTGGGTGGAATGCTGTGTTTCCAGCTCTGACCCTTTGCTGGGGCTGTGGCAAGAAGGGGTTTGGGCAGAACTGTTCAGATTTTAACTTTCATCATCCTTTGGGCTCCTTTGTAGCTGAAATATGTATATATTTTTTGTTGTTGTTAACATCCTCATTGCTTGCCCACCACGGTGCTGTGTGTCTCAGAGCAATGGAAGGCAAAGAATTGGAATGAAAATCAATAAAAGTAGCAGCCAAGCTTTCCTATGCATAAGGAAAATATACTGAACATGCTAAACATACCTGGCAGTGGGATTTAGGGAAGTTCTGTAGGGATTTTGGAGTTTGAGCTGTCACATAGTACAGCTGGATGTGGCCCTTCTTAGCACCAGGCAAGGGGGAGAGCTGGGCTGAGGAAGAGGAGGGTGAAGCTCTCCTTCCCTGTGATGGGGCCCAGGTACAGAATCGCTCTTTCTCTTGTGTTAGAGGTTTTTTTTTCCCATTTTTAGAGGTCAGGTGCCATCCTTTAAGTGGAAAGAATGTCTTGATTGCAGCATGGCTTTTGCTATGTTAAAATTCCCAATGAAAAAACCCACTTGTGATCTTTTATTCCCTCAGGAGTCTCAGCAGTCCAGCTTTGGCACTGGGGAACAGAGTAAGTAAATGAAACTTCCTGCGATGTGTTTAATGTTTGTGTTGTGATTCAGTGTTCTTGGTATGTCACGCTTCTTAGAGATTTTCCAGCCTGCTCACAGGATGGAGTTTAAGTTAAGATTGTTCTGTACTTTCTCAGGTTTTAACCTATCAAACAATTGCTTGGGGTTTTTTTCTGTTTCTTGTTGAGATCCAGTAAGTTGTGGCTGAGCTGCAAGGTCGGTACTGGCTTCTGGGGGGAAAAAAAAAGAAGTATCTTCAGTTTGTCATGTTTCTAGTTCTTGAGAAAATGCCTCCTTGGTTGATCTAATTGAAAATAGCTGAGTACTAAAACAAAACACCCTTTTAAAAAACTCCAGATCCCTGCTGGGGGACATATTAGAAACCAAAAATTGTGCTTAGGTTTCTATTTCAGTAGAAAAAACACTGTTCCTTTTCACTTTATCAGGTTTTAAAATCAAGCAGGATTGCTGGTCGGGCACTGGGACAGCAGTGTGCTCACCTGGATCCCTGAATTCCTTGTCCCACAGTGCATTTTCAAATTTTAGACAAAAGCAGCTTTTATTTCCCTGTATTGTTATTTTCAAACTTGAATTTGATAATTGAATTAGGTTTGTGCTGTTACCTTTCAGAAGACTTTTGAAATGATTAAATAGTAAAAGAAGAGTGGCTTTTTCTTAGATATTCACAAGCAGCTTCATCTGAACACCTGATACAGTGGGGAATTAAGGAAAGAAATTAAAACTTAATTCCATCATGCTCAACCATAGACCTGAGTTACAGGAGCAGCTGATCTTTAGGTGTGGAAATGGAGCAAGAAAGGTGGTCGAAACACAGAACCAGTTTTTAACTCCTGTTTGAATTTTCTGGGAAATTTTTAGCAGCCTCAGTTCTTGCTTCCATTGAACTGTACAATTTGCCAGAATTAAAGAAAAGGTAAGGAAAACACCCCCAGCCTGAAAAGCAGGTTCTATCTGTGTGGATTCCTATTGTAAGAATTGGTTTTGGAGTTTGATTCCTGGATCTAGAGGTTGCTTCTCCTCTGGAAAGCTGCGTGGGGATGGTGACACAAGCCAGAGCTTGGCAGGCTGATTGATGTCCTGTCTCCTGCCTGTAGAAGGCAATAGATTAATCTTGATAGAAGCAAAACAATTTTTCACACCATTAGTAACAAGTGAGGTGTGTGTTGGTCCAGGTGGCAATGCTTCACATCATTTTCTAGATTTTCCTGATGAAATTATTTGCTGCATTTAGTGTTTGGTCTCTGTGTCCAGTCACTGCTTCATCCTGCGGGAGATCACGCCCGGTGGAAGGCAGTGGCGGCTTTCTCTGAGCTCAGGCTGGGCTCCTGGCAATTTGGGAGTGACTTATTTTGCTGGCTGAGGTTTCACCTGGGCATTTCTTCTTTTTTCTCTTCTTCTAGAACGATACCCTTCATCAAAAGCATCCAACGGTCACCAGTCCAAATCGTAAGTGGCTGTTGAGAAAACGTTTCTCGAGCTAGGGTTGAATTTTAAGGCAAAAAATAGCTGTTTCTTGTACTGGAACGTGTCAGTTCTTGCACAGACCAGACCCAGATCTCAATAAATTTATTCTACCTGGTCTCTTAACTTAAAAGCACTGCTATTAGATACCCCCACAGACCCAAGATCTTCTTTGTCAGTTGTGCCACTGGAAGAAAGAGATGATAAAAAGCCACTGGAATATTCTAGATGACTGTAGCCCACCCTTCTCATACCTGAAAATCCATTCTATGCTGTAAAAAAGGTTGTTTCCAAACAAACATGTCCATGAATCATAGAATCCTAGAATCATAGAATGGTCAGAGTTGGAAGGGACCTTCAAGATCATCAAGTTCCACCCCCCCTGCCCTGGGCAGGGACACCTCTCCCTAGAGCAGGTTGCTCCAAGCCCCATCCAGCCTGGCCTTAAACACTTCCAGGGATGGGGCATCAACAACTTCCCTGGGCAACCTGTTCCAGTGCCTCACCACCCTCACAGCAAAGAACTTCTTCCTAAGATCTCATCTAAATCTCCCCTCTTCCATAAATAAATGCTTACCAGCTGGCTGTGTGTTTAAGGAATGGGAGTGGTTGTAGAGGAGCATGAGCTGGGGTGTGTAACGAGAGTTGGGATGTTTGCTGTGACAATACAGTTTTAAATAATTAAAAAAAAATTAAGCTACTGTAATTGGCCAAAAAACATAGAAAAGGAGATAAATGTATCTTTTGGAAAAGGTTAGAATGAAAAATATTTCAGGAAATATATCCTAGAGGCTGGTGTATCTTTTCAGATCATCAGTAGAACATCTATACAGTGAAACTCCAAAGCATCAGACTTCTAATTCCTTCTTCTTTTCTTTCTCCAGATGTGAACCGAACCAGACAGAGTAAGACATTTTATTTTATTTTAATCAAAAATGTTTTTCAATGAGCACAGACCCCTGTACCCTGTGATGTTTTCAGTATTGTGAAATAAGTGTGTGTGTGTCTGCCATAAATAATTAGGGCTTTGGATACTGTTAAAATAATTATGGCTGAGGACAGTTGCGCTGCTGCCACGAGGCAGGAAACAGCCACTGGTGGGAGCTTTCTGGGTCCTGTTTCAAACAGTTTTCTTGGCCATTGTGTACAAGAAGTTGAACATACACTTTGGCTCCTCCCACATTAGTAAAATGTGTCAGATTTCCTTTCTGAATTTCACAGAACAGACTAAGGAATCAAGAACCAGAATCCTTGGTCTTCTCTAAAGTATGACTTAACTCGCCATTCCTAACCACTGGATGTTAAAGTGGTGTCTTGGGGATTTCACCCACGCAGCCCGTGCTCTAGTATAAACATCAGCATGTTGAAATCTAGAAGAATGCTTTGAAAGTAATTAAAGGACGTGGAAAAACTTGTCTCACTTTCTCCCTTTTCCTTAGTATGTTGAAAGATGACTTAAAACTCAGCAGCAGTGAAGACAGCGATGGAGAGCAGGTACGTTCCTGACAGCAGTTTCAGAGACACCAAACACATTTGTTCAGTATTCTCAGTTTATGATTAAGAAACAGAAATCAAATGGCATGTTTTCAGACAAATGGCAGGTGTTCTGAAATGTAAATTGGGGGGAAATTCTCTGTTCTGTTGATAAAATATCTAGAAAACCTTGTTTTACTGATTTCAGATGGGCTTTCTCTGGCTGTAAAAGGGCAATAGTGGACTTCAAAACATGTGCAGTGACCTTCTAAAGGCAGCACCCTTCCTGTTCTGCCACTCCAGCTAACGATGTGGTGTGAAGGTCTCTGTGTGTCAGTAGCATGGGTGACAAGGGATGCTGTCCCTGTAACTGCGAGTAAAGCAGCACCTTTATTTTTATCAAAAAGTCTCTTTTTTTCCTCTTTGTTGATATTAACTTTGTGCAGCTTCTGCCAGAAACAGCATTTATTTCACTAATTTAGAAATAGCTGTGAGGTCTGTGCTACCCAACACGAATCCGTGCTCCTCTCCTTGTCCTTTCTTTCCTGTTCCCAGTTCCTGTACTTCATTTTCTTCACGTGGAAAACTTTGAGAATAGTCTGTTTAGTTATTTAACTCCTAGTTCTCTGGGCGTCTCAGGAACAGCATCGTTGAATTATCTGATTCAAAAAGGATTCAAAAAGGTGGAAACATGGTATCAGTGAGTGGTGGAAACAGGAACTCCTACAACTGTAGTCAGAATATTCAGGCCTGAGATCCTGGGTTTGGGGTGAAAACTTGGAGAAAACTCTGATGTATTTGCCTTTCTGTGTTAAGAAACACAGAAAACTGGATTAAGATGCTGTTCAAGTACTGGATGAAGATGCTCTGCTAAGTAATTCAAACAATTTAAAGGCTCTGAATTGATGCTTTGCAGTTTAATTATATATACAATCCTAAAGGAGCTTCTAGAAGCTTCATGCTCTTTTTCTTAATTGCAGGACTGCGATAAGAACGTGCCAAGGAGCACACCTGGAAGGTAGGCATTCCTGGAGGATTGCGGCACGGGGAGCCGAGCGGGGGTATTCTGTCCAGTCAGCACTCCTGGCTTGATCTTGTTTCTAAAATCCCTGTTTGTCTCTTGTCTTGTGTTGAAGCAGAAGGTGATTAGAATTTAATGAGTGACTAAATAAGATACATCCTGCAAATCATAGTAACAGCTTTGGGAAGGGGGAGATAAAACCCCAAAGGCTGCTCTTTGTTCCCAGGGTGAACTGTGTTCAGTTCTGTTGACTTTTCTAGTAAATGTTAATTAAAATATGACATTTTATTCTTTCTAATGAAGGGACTTGTAGGATACATTTGTGCCTCGGGTAGCATTTGCTTATGTGTCCCTGTTTTTGTTTCCAGTAATTCTGAACCTTCGCAGCATAACAGTGAAGGAGCAGACAACTCCAGGGATGACTCGAGCAGCCACAGCGGATCTGAAAGCAGCTCAGGATCAGACTCTGAGAGTGAAAGCAGTTCCAGCGACAGTGAAGCCAATGAACCCTCACAGAGTGCATCCCCCGAGGTAGGATTCGACACGGGTTTGGGCTCTCTTCATTAGCTTGGCATTAATCATAGAATCATAGANGTTCCAACAGTTCCATGTCCTTTCTGTGTTGAGGACGAGTTTTTAAAGCAGAAAAGTTAATAAATTCTCCAAAAAAAACCGTTCAAAAAAACCCGTTACTCACATGGGATCACCTTCAGGATGGAATGTTCTTCTTCTGAAGTATCTATAGTTGGAGATAGTGACAGTTCTTTATGTAAGCACACGTTGGGTGTTTGACTTTGAGGTGGTTTCTACCACCATCCATTGGGATACAGAAGTTAGACAGAAACAGCAGCTTAAAAACCTGGGGGCTTTTGGTCTGGAAAGCCATGGCAGCACATACACCCTGCTCCAGCTGTAGGGAAAGTGAGAGCTGGGATTTGCCAGCATCATTGTTGTTCATCAACCAGTATTTCATTTGTTTTATCTCAGGTTTTCTCTCTTACCCCTGGTTTCGTTGTGCTATGCAGCAGCAGGGCTGTCCCGTGGCAAAGATGCAAGAAATGTGAAATATTTAATCTCACGCTGTTTTGGTTGATTTCTTTTTAGCCAGAGCCACCACCAACAAACAAGTGGCAGCTGGATAACTGGTTGAACAAAGTTAACTCCCACAAAGTGTCACCAGCTTCTTCCGTGGACAGCAATATCCCATCCTCCCAAGGCTACAAGAAAGAGGGACGGGAGCAGGGGGCAGGGGGCGGATACGCCGATCAGAGCGGATCCAAGGATTCCCTTTCTTCTACGCCAGGGCGAGATTCCAAACCCACCCAAAAGGGCTCGGAGAGCAGTCGAGGGAGGCAGAAATCACCTGCCCAGAGTGACAGCTCGACCCAGAGGAGGACTGTAGGGAAAAAGCAGCCCAAGAAAGCAGAGAAGACATCTGTTGAAGAGCCTAGAGGAGGCCTTAAAATCGAGAGCGAAACCCCAGTAGACATGGCAACAAATCTACCTTCCAACAGGCATAAGGCAGCCACGAAAGGCTCCAGGAAACCCAATATCAAGAAAGAGCCCAAATCTTCCCCTCGGCCTACAACAGAGAAAAAGAAATATAAGGCTTCGAGCAAATCTGCCCAGAAATCCAGGGAATTCATAGAAACAGATACCTCATCCTCTGATTCAGATGAAAACGAGAGCCTGCCTCCCTCATCGCAAACACCCAAATACTCTGAGAGCAATAGGACTCCTGTTAAATCTTCCATGGAGGAGGATGACAGCTTTTTTCGGCAAAGAATGTTCTCTCCTATGGAAGAGAAAGAGCTTCTTTCACCACTCAGTGACCCTGAGGAAAGGTACCCACTTATTGTGAAGATTGACCTGAGCCTCTTATCACGAATACCAGGGAAGCCTTACAAGGATGCCGACGTACCCAAAGTGGAGAAGAAAAACGTGCCAGAGAAGCACATGAGAGAATCCCAGAAGCAGCCATCAGACAAGAGCTCCACAAAAGGCAAAAGGAAACACAAGCAGGTGATAATTTTGTCGATTTTCCTCTTATCTCAGCCCCTTGGTGGATGGCTGCTGGTGTCAGCCCAGATCATACCTCCAGTGGAGTGACTCTGAGCGATTTCAGGGATGACTTTGGGTGGCTGTTTTGGGTAGAACACATTGATTGTCCCAGTGGTGTTAGAGACTACTGGGATTTTGTTTTGTGGAGTGGAAGGGAGGAGGTAGTGCCTGTGGGAGTGTTACTGCTGCAGATACAGCAGTGAAGGCAGCACAGCTTTGGGACCACTGGGCACTGAGCATCCTGCCCTCTCCTGCCTCCACCCCGTTGGCACCTGGACAGAAATATAATTAAGTGCAGTTTTCATCTGGACCAGCTCCCTGAACCAGGGAATTGCTCAGTTTTGTATTGCCAGGACAAGGGATGGGACGGAAATGGGCCTGGGGCATGGCAGCAGCAGCAGAAACCATAATCCAGGGGTGCTGCTTTACTGGGAGTAGAGAGATTTCTCCATAATGACAGTTAATCTACCAAAAAAACCCAAAAACATTTTACCTTTTCAACTGTAAGTAAAAAGCAGGAGTGCCTGGGAGAGTAAAATGGACAGGAATCAGTTGGGGAGCTGAATGGAAATGATACAGAGAGGGGAATGGTAAGAAGTAGTTGGGGGTGTAATTATAAACTGCTTTTGGAAACCTCAGAACACAGTCTGTGTAAAGAGCAAACCTGTGACTCCGAGATCCCAGGAGTTTCTATAAATTTCTGCTTTCCATGGAGTTTGGGCTGTGAAGCCCCTGGTTCAGGGATTCAAAATTTGCCATGCTGCTCTGGGTTTCATTCAGAAAACTTCATTTTGACAGGGATTTGGCAGTGGCTGTGAGACTTTGTTGGTGTGTGAAATCAAGGGATTATAGGATATCATCCAGAGAGTCATTTTTGTCTCCAGAAGAGATAGTTTCAGTTAAAGCAGTTTTCTTACTGAGCATCCGAGTAAGCACAGCCACTTCCTGAAAGTAGTGTCCTCTAGACTTGCTGTGTAACTGCAGACAGGGGGTTCTCCTGTGCTGCTGCTCTTAACTAAGATTCCCATTTTCTCTGGATCAGGCAATTAAGTGAGAAGATCTGAGCTTTTTTGGTAAAATTAGACTAACTCTGACCAGTACAGCCACTAATTAGTGTCTGCAAGTGTTACCAAATAATCCCCAACATTCTCGGGCGCCCACCCACAGGTTCCAGTGACTCTGAATACACTGAGTTTCATTTCTTTGGCCAGTTACACCTTTCAGTCCACATTTGGGATGAAAATGATATAAAAATCTCTGAGTTTACTCTAAAGGACTGCAAGACTTTGATCTTTTTCTGATATTCATGGGACTCCACAGCATAAAATCTCTCTCATGGTCTTTTATTGAAGCCTTTGGCAGATTTTTCTGGTATTTCATGGGGATGTTTCTGCTAAAATGTGCTAAAACACATTTAACAATTTAAGGAATTGAATTGGACAATTTAACTGCTGCTTTTTTTGTGCAGGTTGGTAAATTTAAAAGCCAGACTTTGTTTATCATTCTGGTCCAGTATCAGGGTCTGGGTAAATATTTGGACAAGATGACAGAGGGTGTGTTTTTTGGTCTGTGTGTATCTTGCTCTGCAACAAACACCTGCTAAAATTAACTCTCTTAATGTAAAGCATTACCACTCGGTGAAGCTGTACATGTGGACGTTTGCCTGGATGTGTTTCTTGTTTGCTTTATCCAGAATGAGGATGAAAACAGAGCCAGTGAGAGCAAGAAAACGAAACTGGAAGAAAAAGCTCCATCGGGACACAAGACTTCTAGCAGTAGGGAGTGAGTATCTGGGCTGCGTTTCCAACGTTGAAGGGGCTCAGGGGGATCAAGGAGAAGAAGGGTGCCCATCTTCCCCTCTTTCCTGCCCCCCACAGTGTTCCCTCCTTATTAATCAGGGGGTAAATTAAATTTCCTTGCTGCTTTCCTTCAGACAGACTTTCATTCTGCTAGGAGCTGGGAGAAATCAATTTCCATAGCCAAAAGCAGTGGCCAAGGAGAGTTGTTTTACATAAGAGAAAGCAGGTAACCCCTTGTGCAGGGTTGGTGTATTATGATTCCATGATTCTGGAATACATGGTGTATTATGGGCTGTATGCAGCCTGGGTTCTCTCTAATGGACAGGTGGGGTTTGATTTGTTTTGGAAATCTAGCTTTTTGGTCGTGCAAAATCAGTGCTTTTAAATTCATAGAATCACAGAATGGTCAGAGTTGGAAGGGACCTTAAAGATCATCCAGTTCCAACCCCCTGCCCTGGGCAGGGACACCTCTCCCTAGAGCAGGTTGCTCCAAGCCCCATCCAACCTGGCCGTAAACACTTCCAGGGATATTATTTATTTATATATATTTATTTATTTATAAATTTAACCCAACCTGGTGTTTCTCCAGTTTGTGAGTTTGTAAAACTGAGAGTAAATTACTTCCCTGGCATTGCCTGGGTAACCCATGGCGTTGAGGTTTGGATCCAGGGATTTAGCCTTGTGTTTGCTCCATAGACTAGTTGAAGAAAAATGGGAGAGCAAAGTAACACAGAATTAGCAAATCAGGAACATCATTTGATGCTCTTTCTCTTGTATGTTATTTCTGCAATTTTCCATGCTTTTTGTTATAGTTTTTCTTTGATTTACTTCTCGGTCGGTGTTAATCCACAGGAAAGAGTGAGGTTTTCTCCACTGCCTTTTAAAACTGCTGTTTCAGAACACGTAACTGAAAACTGGTGTAATTGTGTCATGGAAAATACTTCTGTGTAGTGAGTAATTGCCAAATTGCTGCGATGTGAGAAGCTGCAGCACATCAGGTGTGAGAAATCAGTCTGAATTAAGCTGTTTTACTGTTTGTTAGGAAACAGACGTAGACTGAAGGGATGCATTTCTAGCGCAGGGCCACCAAGATGCTCAGAGGGCTGGAGCACCTCTGCTGTGAGGACAGGCTGAGAGAGCTGGGGCTGTTCAGTCTGGAGAAGAGAAGGCTCCAGGGAGACCTGAGAGCAGCCTTCCAGGATCTGAAGGGAGCTCCAGGAGAGCTGGGGAAGGACTCTTGGTCAGGAAGTCTAGTGACAGGACAAGGGGTAATGGTTTTAAATTGGAAGAGGGGAGATTTAGATGAGATCTTAGGAAGAAGTTCTTTGCTGTGAGGGTGGTGAGGCACTGGAACAGGTTGCCCAGGGAAGTTGTTGATGCCCCATCCCTGGAAGTGTTTAAGGCCAGGCTGGCTGGGGCTTGGAGCAACCTGCTCTAGGGAGAGGTGTCCCTGCCCAGGGCAGGGGGGTTGGAACTGGATGATCTTGAAGGTCCCTTCCAACTCTGACCATTCTAGGATTCTATGATTGTGCTTTTTCACCTCTTATTGCTGATCTTTGCCTGGCTGCCAGTGCAGTCCTCTGAAGGCCGTTTAGTTAAATACCTAAATATATGATTTTATAACAATAATGTGTAGGAATCATGACTGTGGGAAGCCAAGAATAGTCAGCAGCAGCCCCAGCAGCCGAGGTGATGAAAGGCTTCCCCAGCTTTCCTGGGTTCCAGAGAATATTTATCAGGAGCATCTCTTTTTCTGGGCTGTTGGGCTGAGCAGACAGTTGTTCTGCTTCAGACAGGCTGGCGCTAACCCTGGCATTAATTTCTTACCTTGTGAGTGTTCAGGGTGTTTTTTTAGGAGCTGTTGGAGGGATGTGGTTTTATGGTTAGAACTTGCCTGCCCTGTTTTCAGGTCAGAACAAAGAAAATGGTGAAAACGAGTTCAATCCAGCCTCATAGAAACCCAGTCACAGAGATGATAGTTCTCTTTCTTCCCCTCCATATCTTGTTTGCTAAGTTTAATGTCAAGAATCTTGGCTGATTTTTAAAAATAAAAAAGGTAGTTTTCTTTCTTTATTTTTAAGTGGGTTTTTTTGTTGATCGGTTTGGTTTCGGTTTTTTTAAGGGAAAAAGAAAAGCCCAAACCTCAACTTGTTCATTTTCTCCAGGTCTTCAAAGCCAAGTGCTGTTAAAGAGAAGGATTTGCTGCCGTCTCCTGCTGCCCCAGTCCTGCAGAAAGATTCCAAGCCAGAGCACGGGTCAAGGAAGAGGACGGTCAGTCAGTCATCGTCCCTCAAGTCCAGCAGCAACCCCAGCAAGGAGGGTGGCAGCAAAAGCAGCTCCTCTTCTAAGCAGAAGAAGACCGAGGGGAAGGGCTCTGGCAGCACTAAAGAGCCCAAGGTAAGGGGTTTATTCTGTAGCCACCCCCAGCCTCTTCCTCTCCTTCACGTTTCGATGTGCTCGGTGTGATCTGAGCAATAATTTGCAATTCAGGTTAGAAGGTAATTAGTTCCAGGTAAGCGTTGTTTCGTGCCATGGTGCTTAAGTCTGAAAATCAGAAAATAATTTGGGAGAGATTGTGGAACACTAATGCTTATTCCTATCAAGTTCTTATGTTAATTAGCAAAATTAACCCCCACCTGGAGTCCTGTATCCAGCTCTGGAGTCCTCAACATAGAAAGGACATGGAACTGTTGGAACAGGTCCAGCGCAGGGCCACCAAGATGCTCAGAGGGATGGAGCAGCTCTGCTGTGAGGACAGGCTGAGAGAGCTGGGGCTGTTCAGCCTGGAGAAGAGAAGGCTCCGGGGAGACCTGAGAGCAGCCTTCCAGGATCTGAAGGGAGCTCCAGGAGAGCTGGAGAGGGACTCTTGGTCAGGAAGTCTAGTGACAGGACGAGGGGGAAGGGTTTTAAATTGGAAGAGGGAAGATTGAGATGAGATCTCAGGAAGAAGTTCTTTGGTGTGAGGGTGGTGAGGCACTGGAACAGGTTGCCCAGGGAAGTTGTTGATGCCCCATCCCTGGAAGTGTTTAAGGCCAGGCTGGATGGGGCTTGGAGCAACCTGCTCTAGGGAGAGGTGTCCCTGCCCGTGGCAGGGGGGTTGGAACTTGATGATCTTTGAGGTCCCTTCCAACTCTGACGATTCTAGGATTCTAAAATGCATTTACTCATCTGATTACAGATGCTGCTTATTTATATTTCCATTTGTTAAGAGGAGATATCCCTAGAGAGCAGTTCACACACAGTAAATGGAACAACGAGGTCACTCTTCTCTCATCAGAGCAGATACAGATTGTTCCCTGATTTTTTGAGGAGAGCAGGAGCTTGGTCCCTGCCCAGCACTAGGATGCAGTGCTATAAATTGTGGTTTATGACATTGTGGGACCCCAGAAAGATTATATTAAGTCTAGCTCAGGAATGTACAGAGCTTTGTGTGGTTGGAGTGGAGGAAACATGGTGATGAGATGGTACAGAAAGTGTTTTTAAGGTGATTTAGGTCAGGTAGATGGTAGAATTTAAAAATATTACAGGCAGATGATACTCTTAGGTGACTAAATTGAAATGTGCTTTTTTTTATCAGTGTACAAATGTGTGTTACTGGACAGAAATCAGCCTGTGAGGGTACCTGAGAGTGTGTTGATGCCTGTGATGAGCAGGTGTGGAGTGTATCCCAGTGTTTGCCTGTGCTACAGGCGCAGGGAGCTCCGAGCGCTCGGCAGCAAAGGGCTGTGGAGGCTCCTGGGGTTGAATTTCTAGTCCCTGAAAAGCTTTGGAACAAAGTCTAGGAACATTCAGGGAGGATCATTGATTTGGGGAGGAGTAAAGCAGCAAAGAGACGTTTGGCAGTGTCAGAAAGTACCTGAGTCATCGGGGCGGGGTGGGTGAATCTCTGCTCCGGGAGCCGCGCTGCGTAACTCCCCACGCCGGTACCCTGAGATTTACCCTTAGTCAGGCCTTTCTCAAAGCAGTTTGTTCTCTTCCTGTGTGTCACTGCCTGGTTTGTCACTCTGCCTGCCTTACAGTGGCAGATCATAGAATCACAGAATGGTCAGAGTGGGAAGGGACCTTCAAGATCATCAAGTTCCAACCCCCCTGCCCTGGGCAGGGACACCTCTCCCTCGAGCAGGTTGCTCCAAGCCCCAGCCAGCCTGGCCTTAAACACTACCAGGGATGGGGCATCAACAACTTCCCTGGGCAACCTGTGCCAGGGTCGCCCCCCCCTCACAGGAAAGAACTTCTTCCTAAGATCTCATCTAAATCTCCCCTCTTCCAGTTTAAAACCATTCCCCCTCGTCCTGTCACTCCACTTCCTGACCAAGAGTCCCTCTCCAGCTCTCCTGGAGCTCCCTTCAGATCCTGGAAGGCTGCTCTCAGGTCTCCCCAGAGCCTTCTCTTCTCCAGGCTGAACAGCCCCAGCTCTCTCAGCCTGTCCTCATAGGAGAGGTAGTTCATTGCTGGGCAAATCTGCTGCCTTGTGACTCCCAGATCCTCCTGATTAGAGATGATCTGATAAATACAGTTATGAAATACACCTGGATAGATGGCCTTTGGTCATGGGAAGTCCAGGCAGCAGAAAATACACGAAGCTGGGGAGTTGTTTTATACTGAAATCTGATTAACTTGCATGTTTCTAGTATCCAGTTTTCACCCTGAAGTGTCACATCGAGCCATGTGTAATTTCAAGGAGCAAAGACAGTGTGTTGTGAAGACAGATGACTTTTCTCCTTGAAGATGGTGCTTGTCCTTCCAAAGTACCTCTTTTTATTTTAATAAGGCAAATCATTCAGCAGAGTGTATTGTTGTGAGGAAAGAGAAATTGTAAAAACACTCATCCCCTCTATTTTAGAGTGGAAAAACAGGACTTAGAAACAGTGACATGGGAGATCAGGGAGGGATTTCCTGGACCCAGGTGTGTAGGAAGCCTCAGGGACCTTCCTCCCTCTGAAGGGCATCTCCTGGTGTGTCAGGGCAAGGAGCTGATTGCAGCTGCTGTGTCTTCTCTGTGCCAGCACGAGGTGTTCTGCAGTGAAGAGCAGCTAAAGCAGCTGCAAAACTGACCCTATTGCATGTCATCCATGAAGTCACAGGAGAAATTCATAAAGCAAGTGCTTTCCTTGAAGGCAGAGAAGATTTAACTGCTCTTTCCATGTATTATTTAGCAACAATTTTCCTTTCAGGAAAAGATTCTGAACAATTCATCAAGCTGCCCTCCTGCCTCTGCTCCCTCTACGGAAGGTTCGAAGTCAAGAAGAGCAAAACTTGTTTTTGATGACAGGTAAGAACAGCAGGAGGTGCCTTTCCCTTTGGGGGGGGCTGTGAATCTCTCTGCACAACCACCTCTCCACGGAGAAGGGTTCATTTTGCTTCAGAAAAGCTGTTAAGAGAAGCTCAGGCTTTGGAGAGCTGAGCCTGGGTCCTGCAGGGATGTGTCCTGTGCTCAGCAGACAGCACTGTCTGCCCTGTACCTTCCTGCTGAGCATGAGAGGACCAGCAGTGAGCTTAAATACCTCAAATTCAGTCTGGTTTTAAGTGCTGATGGGTCCTTTTCACTTGCCAGGACTCGGCTGCTGCCTCTGCCTCTTCTCATCAGAGCCCACGTCCTCTAGAGGCAGGAGTTGTGGTTGGTGATAGCAGAGAGGAGCCTTTGTTTTTTTGAAATCCCAGATCCACAAGAGCAGGATCGGGATTTAATCCTGTGGGCTCAAAGAAAACATCTTGAAAAGAAAAGGGAACAAGTATTTTTACCTTCTTGTGGAGGCTTTAGGTTGCTCTTGTACCAGTTCAAATCTCAGCCCAGTGCTTGCTCTTAAAGCATTCCTCTTTGTTGTTCTTTAAATTCACTTTAGGGGTAAAATTATGTTTATACTAGGTGTAAAAGCAACTTCCTAGTTAAGAATTCTTTGGAAGTGGGCAAGCTGGCTGGTCAGTGCTTTTCTCCTCATAGTTATCTCTTCAGGAAAAAAAAAAATAAAGAAAGAAGAGGAGTGAATTAGATGCTTAGAGTGCCCTGTCAGTAGTTAGTGGGGATTTTGTAATTGTTCCAAGATGAAACAGGATGAAGAAACTGAGATAAGATCAAACTTCCAAAAAAAAAATGAAATCTGAATGTGTATTGACATGTAGGAAGACATGAGAGCACTCTCCAAGGGGCAGGAATTGTGCTTTGGAAAGGTGACATGTGATAATCCTGTGGTTAGGACCAAGACAGTGTAGGATTTTGTGAGCCTGGAACAGATTGAACTAATTTTTCACATATATAATCTTTTTAATATTAACTCTTGCTTTCTAATGGCATCCATTTCTGCAAGTGGACCGTTAAAGATGTTGATTTCAAAGATGTTTAATACAAACAAATTAAGTAAGATAGGGTGGGGGGGGATTTGTTTCCAACTGTAATCAACTCGTGGGTAAGATGTTAATGTGGGGTGCCTAATTGCACTGTTATGGTTACCTTCTGCTCAGCTGGTCATGAAACTCATTTAGCATTGATTGTCTTGGGTGGCTGAGCAACAGCAATTAACACCTGAATGCATCTTGATTTATTATTTATTATTATTATCATAATTTTTAAATATTTCACACCCTCAGTAAGGCCGGTCCTGGAGGTGCTGGATCAATTTGTCCTCAAATGTTGTGGTTTTTGTCTCTTCCCCTGCTGTGGGTCAGATGTTTGATTTGCTTGACTATCAAATGCAAGAAATTGGAACAAATGGGGGATCTGGTGCAGGGGAGATCTTTGTAGAGTGGGGCTGATGGTTGGACTCAGTGATCCCAAGGGTCTTTTCCAGCCTGAATGATTCAGTCATTCTATGAAATGGTTTTTACTTATCAGCTTGCTTGAAACACCCTTTAGAATCACCTGAAGTCTGCAAATTAACTTTAAACCATTTTCAGCAATTTGATCATGCTGTAATTAATCCCATTAGTTAATTTTAGCAGTTTTGTCATGGTAAAAACTGTTGTAAAAAGCTTTTGTAACCTGAGTTAGGCAGAAAAATGACGAAATTTGACAACATGAAGAAACTTCAAGGAGATAAAAGAAGCTGCAGCGTGGGTAGGGCCGAGTCCATGAAGTTGTGTCTCTCTTGCAGGACTTACTCAGCTGATCATTATTTACAAGAAGCAAAGAAGTTAAAACATAATGCAGACGCGTTGGTAAGTAAATGTTCACCTCTTGTCCAATGTCTGCACCTCACACTGGGCCTTGTGTGCTGCTTTTGCCATTTTGCTGCCCTTTTGTAGGGGACCTTTCATGTTCTTCCTCTCTAGTTTTTGTCCTTACGTGACCTCTGGGCTCTCCCCAGTCTGACAGGTTTGAGAAGGCTGTGTACTACCTGGATGCTGTGGTGTCCTTCATCGAGTGTGGGAATGCATTGGAGAAAAATGCTCAGGAATCCAAGTCCCCGTTCCCTATGTATTCCGAAACTGTGGAATTAATCAAGTAAGCATTACGGTGCACCTACAAACATCAGGTGGGTGGGGAAGAGGTCTGGAAATCAGAGCTTTTAGATTTACTGAAATTTAGCCGCCAGCTTTTGGAGTGTCTTATCATTCTCTAATAAAACTGGATCCCTTTCCAGTTAGTCCCAGTTGCTGAGGCTTGAAGTGATGTTGTGGAGGTTGAGATCCTTTCTGCTAAGGCTTTTGACATCTCTCTGCAATGAGTAGCACACAGGAAACAAAACTATTCCAATTCCTACCTAGTCACAATTCATGTAATTACTACGCTACCCTAGTTTAGGGTCTGAGAGAAGCTCCTGAGATGGAGAAGAGAGTTGAAACAAGACATTCATAAGAACATGAGTGTTTTGTCCCTGGTAAATGGTACTGTAACCTTCATTGTGTTGTTTCCCTGCTGCCTTTGTTTGCAGATACACTATGAAACTGAAGAATTACTTGGCACCGGATGCCACGGCTGCAGATAAAAGGCTGGCAGTGCTCTGGTACGTGTGCTTGGACCTTCATATGATGCACTGAGTCATTTCAGATGGTTTATCTGCATGAAATGCTCTATTACCCTGACTCATCAGGGCTTTCTGAAGCCAATCAATTAGTGTTCCACTTGGCTGCCTGTAAAGATGAAAGCTGTGTGTGTGCTCACTGTGAATCGGGGCAGAGGGGACGTTGACAAGGGCCAAAGCTTTGAAATGTGGAGGAAATGATGAGATTTGTGAGGAGTAACTCACAAAAGGATGGGGGAACTTCTTAAATACTCACCTAGGGATGAGTCCAGATTTGCACTGGCTGTGCAGAGCTGTCTCCAGCATCCTGGATCAGCGGGCTGGCGTAAGGACCAGAACCAGTTGGTGTCAGGTGGAAAAGAAAGGGGATGATGGACTCAGGGTGTCCTGACAGGAGCAAAAAAATCAACGAAACCCTTGTGTGGGAAGCACCTCAGTGGTGTCTCCTGAGCTGGGAACTGCTTGTGTCAGCAAGATGGCAATCCCAGGCACAAATACAGGTTGGGCAGAGAATGGCTGGAGAGCAGCCCTGAGGAGAAGGACTTGGGAGTGCTCATGGATGAGAAGCTCCCCAGGAGCCGGCAGTGCGCGCTGGCAGCCCAGAAACCAACCCCAGCCTGGGCTGCAGCAAAAGAAGTGTGAGCAGCAGGGCCAGGGAGGGGATTCTCCCCCTCTGCTCTGTGCTCCTGAGACCCCACCTGGAGTCCTGTGTCCAGCTCTGGAGTCCTCAACANAACTCTGACCATTCTGTGATTCTATGGTCACTGAAGGTTAGTTTCAGCTTAAGGCACACAAAGCTCTGCTTTTGTTTCCTTCAGAATGCAAAGGTGCTTATGGATTTTTTCATAGACCTGCAACATGAGAGTTGGCAGGGAAGGCTTTCGAAGCACAGCCAGGGGATTTTTGAACTTCGCTCCGTTGTGATTAACCTGACTTTTAACTGTCAACATTTTGTTCTTCTGTCTTTGCTCAGTCTTCGGTGTCAATCTCTGCTATACCTAAGGCTTTTCAAACTGAAAAAGGAAAGTGCATTGAAATATTCTAAAACTCTGACCGAGCATCTGAAGGTAATTGCAGCATTTTCTTGGAATATTGGAATCTAATCAAATTAAAGCTCTGTATCACTTTAAATTCCTGAAGGCAGTTTTCAGACTGCTAAATGGGAACTGGGAATAAACCCTATTTAGAACTAGACCTTGAAAGTATAAAGCTGGGAGGAAAGAGCGTGGCTGTCAGAACTGTACTGGTCCCAGCACCATAGCTCTCTATTCGTAATCTGATTTAGCTTTTGTTTTCTTTAAGAAATTTAGTAGGCTTCAAGAAGAATTTAAATTGGTCTTTCTGACTTGTTTGATTGTTTGATTTTGATTTTTTTTCATCTTTTTCTGTATTCCCCCCACATGAATTTAACTCCCTTCCTCTGCAGCTGATCTAAGGGCTGTCAGGGAAAGGAGACCAAGAGAGAGGAACCCTTTGGATGAGTGTGATTTGAACCAAGATGTTGCAGATGAGAAAAGCTGTCAAAATAACTTCTATCTTATTACTCAGTCCTTAACTGAGATTTTTCACAGGAAGAGTTGGGGAGAAGTAGCTGATGCCTCTGGGTTTCTCTAAAACTTTCAGCTATTGATGCTGAGAGGAAACAGTCCTTAAAATGCTCTTCTCAGAGGCAGTGGGATCTCATCATCCCAGTGGGATCTAATGTTTAGAGCAGACCACAGATTATATCCAATCCTGTGTATATATATGTAGTGGCCTTCTTTGTGTTGCTAAAATAATCCCTTAACTTGTGCCTTAGTCAAGAAGGACATTTTCTCAAATTTGTTTTTATTGTGGTTATTATTCAGAATGTTGGTTATTGCTTAAAGGAAAAGCTACAAAAATTAATTTGGTCAAAAAGAAACAATTAAATAAACAGATAAAATATAACCAGTTAAAGTGTAAGCGTCAATCAGGTGACAAATTCCTTTTTCTCCCAAACAGAATTCCTATAATAATTCTCAAGCACCATCACCTGGTATGGGAAGGTAAGCAGGAAAAGCTGTTACCTCTATTTCTCACTTAGAAGTAGTTTTCCACATAAATTTTGAGCGGGATGTGACTTGAAGTGCCCAGATTTGCATTTACAATGTACTGCTTTTTCCCTGGGAAGCAGCAAGCCTGTCGGGATGCCGTCTCCAGTCTCTCCAAAGCTGTCTCCAGGGAATTCAGGAAATTACTCTTCCGGGGCAGCCAACCCTTCAGGGAGCGGGTCTTCGGTGACGATCCCCCAGAGGATCCATCAGATGGCGGCCAGCTACGTCCAAGTCACGTCCAACTTCCTCTATGCCACTGAAATTTGGGACCAAGCCGAACAGCTGTCTAAAGAACAGAAAGGTAAGGGCTGGCGTGGGCGGATCATACCCTCAGACAGACCAGGGTGTGCTGAAACACTCACAGGATTTGGGATTTGGAGTTGCAGTTAATGGGGCATGGGATGATCAAACTGGGTCTTCGATAACAGCGATAGCCCAGCTGGTTGTCTTGGTTTTCAGGGTGATGTTCATAGAATCCTAGAATGGTCAGAGTTGGAAGGGACCTTCAAGATCATCAAGTTCCAACCCCCCTGCCCTGGGCAGGGACACCTCTCCCTAGAGCAGGTTGCTCCAAGCCCCATCCAGCCTGGCCTTAAACACTTCCAGGGATGGGGCAGCAACAACTTCCCTGGGCAACCTGTTCCAGTGCCTCACCACCCTCACAGCAAAGAACTTCTTCCTAAGATCTCATCTAAATCTCCCCTCTTCCAATTTAAAACCATTCCCCCTCATCCTGTCACTAGACTCCCTGACCAAGAGTCCCTCCCCAGCTCTCCTGGAGCTCCCTTCAGATCCTGGAAGGCTGCTCTCAGGTCTCCCCGGAGCCTTCTCTTCTCCAGGCTGAACAGTCCCAGTTCCCTCAGCCTGTCCTCACAGCAGAGCTGCTCCAGCCCTCTGATCATCTTGGTGGCCCTGCGCTGGACCTGTTCCAACAGTTCCATGTCAGATGTAGGAAGAGGAGCTCGTTACCTTCCTGTTTCTGCTATTCTTAAGTGAAATGAACGTTGGAGGGGGAAGGCCAAGGAAGTTTTACAATAATTTAACTATAATCCAGTTATTCTTATCAACCAGTCTTCTGCAAAAACAGCAAAGGCCAGGCTGGATGGGGCTTGGAGCACCCTGGTATGGTGGGAGGTGCCCCTGCCCAGGGCAGGGGGTGGCACTGGGAGGGCTTTAAGGTCCCTTCCCACCCAAACCATCCTGTGATTTTGAAGACATTGATTAGCAAGGACCTTTTTCCTTTTCTTTTATCCTTCCCTCAGCCTTCTTTCTTTTCTTTTATCTTACTCCAAGAGATTCACGCTGAAGAATTGGGGATTTTGGGGTGTGATATTTCCCATATGTAAAAATACCTGCGTGGTTTAACTTGTCTTTCTGTTGTTCTAGAGTTCTTTGCTGAACTGGATAAAGTTATGGGCCCTCTGGTTTTCAATTCGAGCATCATGACAGAGCTGGTGCGGTACACCCGGCAGGGGCTGCACTGGCTGCGCCTGGACGCCAAGTGAGATTTTGGAACTGAAGGAATGGGAAAAAAAAAAAAGACAAAAACAAACAAAAAAACAAACCCAAACACGTTTTTTCTCGCTGCCTCTGATTTATCTCCACAACACTGTGTCATGTCGATGAGGAAGACTGCCATAACACATTGCTTAGGTGACACTAAGAGCAAGGATTGCTTCCCCACCTCTCCCAGCCTCAGTTGTGTTTTGTGTTTTAACCCCCAGTCACCTGGTCCATGGACTTCTTCAGTGTTCCCCTTTTAAGTTATTTAAATATATTAAAATTTGCTACATGGAAAGGTGTAGTTTGCCTGATCTATCCTGGATAGATCATTGGAAATTCCAGTCATAATACAGAAATAGTCAGTTTAAATCCTATTTATTTTAATTTTTTTTTTGGTTTTTTTTTTTTTTTTTGAAATTTTAATTTTGGAAAGCCCGGTTTGGGGCACTTTTTAGCTATTTCTTCCCTAAATTTACCCTTTGGAGTACTTAGCAGCAATTAAAGCTAGACACTTTATTTAAGTACTTTGTGAGCTTTGTTACTCTGTAATGTCTTGTGGTGGTAGAGCCTGTACAAGGATCTAGGGTTGGTAGGGTCTCACCTGTAGGGACACTCATTCTTCTCATGCCTGATGCCTGCGAGTCAACTCATTAGTGACAACCACAGGTTAATTAGTGCAGAATTTGTACGAAATAGAGAAATTCCAGATATTCTTCTACGGATTGAGATACTTGGTTTAAATGAATTATAAAGGAAATTTTTATGGAAGAAGTGTTGAGCTGGAGCGGGCTTGGATTGTTCCCAAGGCAGTTCCAGGCTGTGGGTTAACACTATAACGATCACAAAACATTACAGTCATTAGCATTTGATGGAATGTGGCAGGAGTGGTGGAAGGGCGACCCCCGGTCGGGTGGGTGTGATGGGTTACAGGAGAGGTTTCCAAAACGGACAATCTTGTGCTTTTTTTATTGTTTTCTTTTGTTTTCTTGCATCTCTTCATTTAAAACACCTTTTGTTTCCTTGCTTGGTCATTTATTACTTTTTTTAGTACTTTCTTTCTTACAAAATGGGTGAACTTTGTGGTGAAAAACCCAACAGTGGTTGAATTTCCTCCCGGAAAACTCTCATTTGCATCTTTTTCCATTGCCTGAGAAACCAGGAATCTCAAGCAGAACTCGAGGTCCGTGTTTTCCTTCTGGGGCCGGGTGGCTGGCGGACACTGGGGGCTGTTGGTGGGGAGTGGGGGGAGCACATGGCTGTGACAGGGAAACCCACTGGTTTGGAGGCAGAACGGATTGAAAACTTGTCATTAACCCCGTGTTAATGAAGGGCCTGATGATGTTTGAGGGAGCGGCCGCTCTGGGGCGGTGTCAAACCAAAGTACCTTCCCACGTGAGGTGCTGGTCTCCAGCAGAAGGTTCCAGGAGGCTCCTGCTTTCCGTGTTGCTCAGTGCCCCCGACACGTCTGGTGTGCCTTATGCCTTACTTTTAGATGAAGATTTTATGAACTGTTTACAAGATGTTTTTCAGCAGGACCAGGTGTACTGTATGCAGTGGGCTTCTGCAGTACTGGCCTCAAATTCCATTCCCTTTTCCCAAAGCCCTGGCCTCTGTCCCGCGCGCCCGCCTTCTCCTTGCGCTGGTCTCCTTTGGAAGAGTCAAACTCGGAATCCTCTGGAGCTGAGATTTGTGGAATTGCTGCTTTTTTTCCTTTTCTCTCCCGTTCAACCCTTCCTTCTCTGCCAGAGATGAACGTGCATGTTCAGGAAAATGATTGCACTAACTTTGTTTTGTTTTCGTTTGGTTTTGTGTGTGTGTGTGTAGTAGTAGCCAAGTGCCAAAATCCCGGCAACCTCCAGAGAAGGAATAGAATTCCCGCTCCTTAGTACTGCAGTATGTCCTATGGGCTTTAAGAGTTTAGAAGTTTTGCTAATTAATAACCTATTAAGAGGTAGCTGCCTATTTGTAGAGCTTCCTTTGCGTTCCAGCCTGGTTTTGTACTTCCAGAAAAGCTTTGCTACCTACGGATTGATACATGGGGAACAGACCTGGGACTTGGTTTTCTTTCCACGACAGCTGGATTTCCCTGGTTTCGGGTCTGTTGGAGCATCCTTTTTATGGAATCACTGTGCGAGGTCACGTTTCTCTTCGTGTTTGCTCTTGGAGACAGAACTCTGGACCCTCAGAACTCCACATCTTGGTTAATGGGACACTGTCAACTCTTTTTCCTTGAATCCTCTGAAGTGCCTAGCACACTTTTGACGCTATATATATATATATATATAAAAAAATCTTCTTAGAAGTCGCATTCCTAGTTTATTTTTGGTGTAGCGCTGCACTAGCCGGCATGGCTGCGGCTTGGCTTGCTCCTCTGTGCACAGGTACCATTGCTCTGGGCAGGAATGGTCTCATCTCTGGGAATTTTTTTTTAATTATTATTATTTTTTTTTAATTTGGGGTTTTTTTTCCCTTAACTGGAGTCTCACAAATACCTTTTGGTGTCACCTAGAATTGGTCTTTTAAAAATCTACTTAAAAATGTGTGGCTTAACATCAGTGGATCTTAAAATCCCTACATCAGTGGATCTTAAAATCCTGTTTCAGTGACCAGAAGACTTTTTACACCGTGTCAAAATGTGGCCCTGCCCTGGTTGAAGGTGTCCCACCCGCACAGTGTCCTTGTCACATCCCCTCCGGAGCCCTGTCCCGGCCCTTCCCTCTGGCCGGGAGATCATAGAATCCTAGAATGGTCAGAGTTGGAAGGGACCTTAAAGATCATCCAGCTCCAACCCTGCTGCCCTGGGCAGGGACACCTCTCCCTAGAGCAGGTTGCTCCAAGCCCCATCCAGCCTGGCCTTGAACACTTCCAGGGATGGGGCATCAACAACTTCCCTGGGCAACCTGTTCCAGGGCCTCACCACCCTCGATCCGCAGTTCACTGTTCGTTGAAAAGAGAGAGAAATGCCTTCTGCATCTGCGGCTGTTCCCAACACAGAAATTGGAATTTGGCATTTTCCAAAAGCATTCCTTCAGTTGGGATTTACCCCTGCTCCCAAGAGGAAGGTTTAGGTACTTTGTCAGATTTCATGGCTAAATTAACGCCGGTAGGGCACAGGCTTCCATCCCTCCCTCACAGCTGGGGTTGGGAACAGCCCAAACCCAACCCCCGACTCCCGCCTTCCCAAACAATTCCCTGCAGGATTGTACCTTCAATCCGTACCGAGGCCATCATTGGAATTCCCTCCCTGGACGCCGCGGTCTTGGGTGGGGAATCTTCAAAATGGCTTGATCAGACTAGGCTTGCTCGGAGATCAAAACTCTTTGGATTTGCTGACCAACTTGCAGGTCCCGAGGTGCAGCCGTTTCAGGATTCCAAACAAATCTTCAGGAGCCCAGAGTCCAGCAGCCCGAGGCTTTGGGTTTGATTGGAACCTCTGGAGCCATAAAGCAGAGCGTAGGGATGGCTCCTCTTGGCTTTGGCTGGCAGTATGCAATCTGTGTTGTACGTGTCTTTGAATATATCTGTATATATCTCCGAACTCAGTCTGTCCAAAGTCTGTTATCCTTGTTTTTAGATGATGGTGCAGCTGACTCTATGGATAGATTATTTATTGAGTGCTGAAGCGCCAGCTTGATTGGTGAGAAATCTGGCATTTTATACCCGGAGTGCAATGTAGATCCCTTTAGATTGCTGAGGCTTGATTGCTGTGATAACAAACAAAAAAAAAGGAGAAAAAAAAAAAGAGGAAAAACAGCCCTAAAATGTATTTATGGATGGCCCCAACATCCAGAGAGAGTCAGGAAAATAAAAGTAATTAATAAAAATGTAGCACTTGCCTGGGGCAAGTAAATGAAAGCCGTGGGCAGATAGTGATGGTGTTTGCCAAGCTGGCAAAGCCTGGAGAGAGGGAAAGAGAGGGAAAGAGGGAGAGAGAAGCTACCTTTGCTGTATTTAACAGGCCATTGCTGGCACTGCAGTGTTTCATGGAGGCAGATACAGAAGGGCCTGAGCGAGTCGAGTTTGAATTCCCCATCGGGGAGAGAGCAGCTTCCAAATCCTTTAGATTTCTGACAAATCCTTGGGTTGGGGTTTCCACCTCCTCCACCTGCTGCCTCAGTGTTAGGGAAAACTCTGCTGCCTTTTCCCAGCGACACAGTTCATGCCAGACATCTTTCCACCTCCAGGGCAGCCAAAGCTTGCTGTAGCCAACTCCGGCAAATCCACAGCTATTCCAGGAGAACTTCCTAAGGAGGGAAGTTAAGGTCAGCCCCGACAAGCAGGGAACTGGTGGCGTGTTTCCAGTGCCGTTGCTTTCCAGGGGAAGGGTCTTGTGGGGCTGTTTTCCTGGGATAGCACTGGGGAAGAGGGGCTCTACCCTGGGAAAATCCTGTCCCACTGGGCACCAGCATGGCCGTGGGGGCTCCCCAGCTCCCGGGAACCCACCAGTGCTGGGCTGGGCATCACCTGGGCACAGCATGGGGAGTGATGGGACACCCTGGCGTAGGCTCTCTTTCAATTTCATCCCTAAAACCTGGTGGGAAAGCACCCACTCCGGGTGCTGACGGAGCCCACCTGGGTGGGTGGGAAGGCAGGAGCCCCCC
>VXBW01004744.1:363272-373979 GCA_013400375.1 Thinocorus orbignyianus
GGGGGGCTCTGGAGGGGGACACTGGGGTTCCTGCCACGCTGGGTTGTGGCCCCCAAGCTCAGCTGTAAGGACCAGGCCTGATTTTTGCAAGCACAGTTCCTGACGTTTGTATCCGGTCCCCCTTTGGAATTGTTTTAAGGAATTTTTGTATATGGAGGATAAAGTGCTTATATATTTATTATTAAAAAGAAAAAGGAAAAAAAAAATTAAAAAAAACCCACAAAAACTCCTTTATCTTATTTGGTGAAGAAGGGTTGGGTTGTTTTTCTTTCGGGGGAGGGCCCGTGGGTGGGGGAAGGGAACTTTTAACCTGTCACTTCTAAAGGAAGCCCTAATCAATCCCCCCGGGAAGGTACTGTTCCTAATTAATGGGATGTCTCTTGTTTTATGCTTTGTACATGACGAGTCCACGTGTCACACTTTTGTGTTTCTCTCAGAATATTTGGGCATCTGTCTTCAACCAAAAGCTGAAAGAAAACAAACTGTGATTTTTATTTGTTGCAATACATTTGGGATTTCCAAGGGTACTTTGGGGCTCGGAATTTAGGATTTCTAAGTCAGTATGTGCATTTCACGTAATAAAGCTGTTCATGGTGAGCAAAGTATTATATACTAACTAGATTTTTTTCCACATCTGTATAGTATATTCTATGTATTTTGTGGTATTGAGATTATAGAAAGTTTAGTGTCCGAAACATGCGTTTAATGTGTATTTTTAAACAAATTTATGGCAATTTAAAATATTTGGAGAAAAGGGTATCACATTTCAATTTGTAAAGATCTTTTTAACTACTGTGTCATTAAAATGCTTTGTACAATGCAAAACTGTAACTGGAGAAACTAAGTTTAATAAATATCAAATAGATTTTCTGTATTAAACCTCAAGCCCTCTGTGCTGCTCTCTGTCCCCTGGCCCTTCCCCGCCCTGGGGGGGCTTTTTTAAGCCAGAGTTGTGTTTTCTGTGATCCTTTGTGCTCAGCAACAGGCACCCGGGTGTATTTGCACCCCGGATTTGTTGGTGTTTTGTCTAACCAGAAGTGACTTTGTGTCTTTTAGCCCTCCTGAATTAAGGTGTGATGGCTCAACAGTCGATTTTGATCAATATATTTTCAAACAGTGGGTGCTTCGCTGGCAGGAGGCAGCCTGGGGCGCTCATTGAAGTAAGTTTGATTAAGAAGTAATTAAAAATAAATCCTTTTCCTGCCAGTTATCTGTGTCTGGGCTGTTGGCATTGCTGTTGGTGCTATCGGTTTGTTGCTCCTTCTTTCTAACAGGCCTTTCTCTGCGGAGCTGCTAATGGGTCGGAGAGGAGGCGGCAGCTCATCGGCTCTCTGCGCTGCCAGGGTGAAGGAGGAATGTCTAAAGTCCAGTTTGGAATCAGCCCATCTCTGAAACACCTGACGAGCTCCCACCGTACTCTTTGCTCAGAGGATACACGGAAAAAACCAAGGTGCTTTTGATTAATATCATTTTTTTAATTCACACCTTAAAAAAATATAATATATATATATATATATTTACGAGCCGTTACAAAAAACCAAAACGAAGAGGAGAGGCAGAGTCCTTTTATTGAGCTTGGCCAGAGAGTTGAGTTGTCCTGAGGCGAGTGCTGCAGAGCTACAGCCTTGGCTTGGAAACGCTCTCCAGCTCTTGAAGTCCTTGTCTCAGCTGGTCTGACAGAAATGTTCAATACCCTTTGCTGGAGTCACTGTCCTGGCTTGTCAACGGTCAATAAATAGTTCCCAAGTCGAGAGGAGCATCGGTGGCAGTAACAGTGATGGGTGTTCTCCTGGTGGCAGGTCACTCCGAGGCGGTTCTGAGGAAGCAGCGGTTCTTCCTGGAAAACAAAATGATCATCAGGTGCTGCCAGACTGGGGGGACATCCTCAGGTACATCCTCTGAGGCACTCCTTGCTGTGACATGGGGCTGGGGACATTCTGTGTCCCTCTTCAGCACTAGTCTGTTGTCATTCATTTTGTGTTCTTTATGCACTATAGAAATTCCTATCACAGAGAGCTCTGGGGTTGGAAGGGACCCCTGGAGATCATCTCCTCCACCCCCCTGCCAGAGCAGGGCCACCCAGAGCAGGTCCCACAGGAACGTGTCCAGGGAGGGGGTGAATGTCTCCAGAGACAGAGACTCCACCACCTCTCTGGGCAGCCTCTGCCAGCCTCAAAATGAAGAAGTTCCTCCTCACGTTTAGATGGAACTTCTTATGTTCCAGTTTGTGCCCATTCCCTCTTGTCCTGTCCCTGGGCACCACTGAGAAAAGACTGGTCCCATCCTCCTGACACCCACCCCTGAAGTACTTAGAGGTGTTGATCGTATCCCTCCTTGATCTTCTCCAGACTACACAAACCCAAGTCCCTCAGCTTTTCCTCATCAAAGAGATGCTCCAGGCCCTTCATCATCTCGATGGTCCTCTGCTGTCCCCTCTCTAGCAGTTCCCTGTCCTTGTGGAACTGGGGAGCCCGGAACTGGACCCAGTTCACCTCCATTGGTTGGTAGAACCAGATGATGGATTCCAGGTGGATGTGAAGCAGCAGCCTGATGGCCACGTCCTGTTGCATTTGCACATCCTAGAAATTCCTTATTCCCTACCCTGTCTCTGCTTTCTGGTGTGTGAGCAGTAGGTGCCCACACCATCAGCTTTCCATCACTAGGCAGGAATTGTAACTCATCAATTTAAGGAGATGGAGCTGGACAATCTGCTCATGCCCAATGTTCATGAGAACTAAATGGCTTTGGATATTTCAGCTGTTTAACCTGTGAGCTTCAGTAACCACCTTAACGTGATGAATTTAGGGTAAGATACTGCTTTGAATTGGTAAAGGTTTTAAAGTGAACCCTATTGGCTTTAAGAAGACTTAATTTTAAGGTCTCTCAGTGATTTCCCAAAACCTGCCCGGAATCCCTTAGTCTTTTTGAGGAGACAGGTTATTTTGGGTTGCGATGGAAGGGCTGAGGCTCGTAATCAAGGGCACGTGGACTCTGCTCTGTTTGCTCTGTTACAAAAGAAGTCTGGATCTATTGCCCCATCCCTGTTCCTGGTATCTTCTTCTATGCACAGAATGAATTGCATGTCTCGTTGGGGTGAGAACAATTGGGAAACTTCCTCTGGAGAATGTCCCGAGCTGTCCCTTACCTGCAGAGCATCGTGATGCACTCGCTGTTGTCCCTGCAGGAAGCTCCCACAGGTCGCAGGGAGACCCCTCTCCAGAAGGGTGTCATCCTCCTCTGCCTGCTGAGCTGGGGCTGCTGGGGAGGCAGGGAGGCACAGAGGATCTGAAACGGAGTCACCACCACACTGTCAGCACATCCACCCAGTGAGAGCTCCATCAGCCCCAGCCCCAACCCCGTCTCAAGGTTGAAACATGAAATCTTTCCCATTTTCAGCTCCTGGCACGCTCTCTTAAAGTAGAAATTATCTGCATCTTAGTCCCAAAGAAGTCATCCAAAAAATTAACTCTGCTTTTTAATCTTCTTGGGAGGGAAGGCAGAACGACTTGGTAAATTACAGCTGTAGCCCTAGGAGAAAGGGGAAGGGTTTGACACTGAAAGAGAGGAGATGGAGCTGGGATGTGGGGAGGAACTTCTTTGGGGTGAGGGTGGTGAGAGCCTGGAACAGGTTGCCCAGAGAAGCTGTGGCTGCCCCATCTCTGGAGGGGTTCAGGGCCAGAGAGTCNAGTGATTCTCTAACCCCACATTCACCAGGCAGTGACTCTATTTCATAATGCTGAATCCTCCAAGAGATCCGTCCTGTCACCTCTAACTCCTGCCAGTTGTTCATGCAAATCCTAACGGTTTTGATTAACTTTTGATTAATTAACTGTTTAAATTAAGGCTGTAAGTGGCTGGCTGTGTGTACCTGGCTGAGCAGCAGCGAGCAGAGCAGCAGGGCTGCCGTGGCTTTCCAGGAGCGCATCTTCCCGCCGCGAAGCTGTCACTTCCACCGCGGGACCAGCCGTTGGGTGGAGGAGGTAGGAAGAGCCCCAAATAGGACTTCCCAAGCTTCGGCTAGATTTTTATAGACTTCATTCTCTTATCGTTGCATCAGCTGTCAGTCGTTACAGGAACAAAGTTCGTTTGGGAGCAGGAGGGAATTACCAAGTTAGCATCTGCTGCAGCGATCTGGTTCAAGGCCTGGCTCTCTAGCTAATCATTTACTCCCCTTCCACTTGTACTTTGTCTGCTGGCTTTACCAGATGTGCCAACTGTGCCTTTTTTTAAAGCCCTACCTGACGTGTTACCAGAACTCCCCAGCAAGAGAGAGAGGGTGTTTGGCCCAAAGAGTTATGGTAAAGATCAAAAGCCAGAACCCTCTTTCGCTTCCGTGACGTTCACACCGCTGCGCGGCTCCCGGTTTGTCAGCCAGGGGGCAAGTGGTGCCTTATCAGGGTTATTTGGAGCCCAGAATCACACTTGTCACCCTGCTCCCCGCTCTTGGTATGGGAAGGAGTCATGAGGAAATTGCTTAACCTTCTCTTCCATGCAGGTGGCACTTAAAAACCAGCAGGTGTAATCCTTTCCCGATGGCTTTTGGAATATAAAAATAGGTTAGGTGTGATAAATAGTCCTCCTCTTCTGCCAGGGATCCCAGTGGGTAGGTAGAGGGGATGGTCTCTGGAGAGCTAACCCCAGAGAAGAGATTCCCACAGGGGTTTTTGGGGAGCTGAGTTCCTCCATGTGGCTGGATGGTTTCTGTAGCGGAGCTGCTGCCTCTGGACCCTACAACATAACTCACCATTGCTCTCCTAAAAGTGCCAACGAGCCCCTATTGACAGGGATGGGCAGCTTGTAATTAAGAGGAATCTTAATTTTGGTTTTCCATTGTGAAATGAGACTGTGACAGCCCAGAGTGGTTGAGAAGAGCTGTCTGTTACCTCTCCTCTTTGTGATTCTCTCGGTTTTCAAACATGGGGGCAAGGAGGGGGGCACAGGCCTGAGGTCACTGGTCTGTGAATGGACCTTGCTGGTACCCACTCTTCCTCCTCCTCCTCAGCTGTGAGGTCTCATCCCCCCAGCTCCCATGTCCCTCCACTGAGCCCCAGCACTGCTGGGTACCAGTTTTTTTGGGATTGCAGAGGACCATAATAAAGAAAATCCCAATTTACTTGCGGAAAGCACACGCTGGCTTCAGAGCACACTGTGCTTGGAGTTACCTGGAGCAGGAAGATGCATTTGAGCTGAACTGGAACTAGAACTCTGGCTGTCACAAGCTGCTGTTTTGTGTGATTGCTCGGATCAGAGGCCTCAGTGCCAGCGTGGAAGGCGAGTTACTTAGATTAAGATAATGCCAAGTTGTCAGGTTCCTGTCTGCAGGTGATCACCTTAGCACAAGCTTTGCTGGATTAAATAAAACCCCTTTGCATCATATCGTTGCAGCCACCAGTGGAAAATTTGTTTCCTCTGGTGGTTCTCACTCTTTCCTCTGCCCTGTTTGCCTGCCTTCCCTGCGAGGAGGAATCAAACCCCTTCCTTACAGAGGCTGCTGGAGGGGAGGAGACGGGACGGTGGCTGGTGGCACACAAAGAGCTGAACTTTGAAGTTTCATTTACATTTGGCTGTGAATTTCTCAGTCGTTTTTCCCATGAATTCCTTCCTTTACAGGTACCTGAGTTCTGCTTCCTGCGGTTTCCACTGGAACAGAGAAAAGAAAGCGAGAGGCAGCAGCAGCTTGGCCTTCTCCTGGGGAGCAGAGGAGCTGCAGTCCGAGCTCTGTGTTCCCACAGCACTGCCCTCTGCCAGCCAGCTCTTGGCCAGGTGAGACCAGGACTTTGTGCCGACACCTCAGAGTTGGGCAAGACACCAGGGGGATAAAGGGAATAAACCCAAACTGGTTGTTTCCCCGTATACAAGCCCAGGATGACAGGAAAATGCCACCACAGAGGTGTCAGGATGAACAGCCAACACTGACACAAAACGTTGCTCCATTGCATCCAGAAGTTTTTCAATCATCCAATTCATTTCCTAAATGTTAGAAGGGGAGAGTGGAAATCAATGAGATGATTGAAAAACTTTTGGATGCGTTGCTTGGGTTCTGAAATAACCACGAAATCCCAACCGCCACCCGGCCAGCAGGAGCCATCCCCGCCATCGTCCCTCTCCCTGCCTGGCAGGAGGCAGAGGAGGGCTCGGCGGGGAGGGAGGAAGGCTCGGTGGGGTTGCAACAGGCTGGGTGGTGGTGGAGCAAAGGTGGAGGAGGCCCAGTTTGCCCACGGGCCACTGCGTGCCCCGGGGTGAAGGTGCTGCCCTGTTGACAGTGGCCCTGGCAGGCGGCTCAGCTGCCTGTCAGCGGGGACAGAGACCTGGCCGGGGGGACAGGGGTGGGAGCTCACCTTCAGCAGAGCTCCTGAGACAAAACACATGGGAAAAACTGTTTCCTGAAGCTACTGAAGTAAGGGTTCACAGGATNGAGCTGCTCCAGGCCCCTCAGCATCTTGGTGCTCCTCTGCTGTCCCCTCTCCAGCAGTTCCCTGTCCTTCTGGAACTGGGGAGCCCAGAACTGGTCCCAGTGCTCCAGCTGGGGCCTCCCCAGAGCAGAGCAGAGGGGGAAGGTGACCTCCCTCCACCTGCTGCTCACACCCTTCCTGATGCCCCCCAGGGTTGCAGAAGTTCCCACATACTCTCATTTAGGCTCCTCGTCAGCTGTGGGTGCCCTCTTGGAGACACAATGAGGACAGGAGTAGAGCTTTGCAAAAAGTCTGGGATGTCTTTGCCAGCTCTCCCATTCTCAGCAGCCCCTTCGTTGCTCCCTCCTTGCTCAAACTGCCCAGAAGATGCCAACGAGCTGAAACGTGGAGTTAAATTTAAGCCCAGAATATTTTTAGCACAATTTGCAGCACCGAGTGAGTGACTCGTGTTTCTCCTGTTGGTGCCAGCCTCCAGCTGTACCTGGAACACACACACCGGTGGTAGGAACAGCCTAAGCCTGAGCTTAGTCTCCTGTCCTTTGGAGATGTACATTGAGACCCAAAATCATATATTTTCACAGCATTCAGCTACAAAAATTGCACGCTCCACCCCCAGCTTCCTGACATGGGAGACTGAGCATTGGATCTCCCAGAGAACCCAGCCCTGAGCCAGCAGCAGGGGGAAACGTCACTCCTGCCCCACGGATAAGATAAACTCCCAGCAGCAGCTCCAGGAACAGCACGACAGGAGATAAATGCGTGGCCCCATGTGGGGCATGAGCCTCAGACACCCAGCTCAAGGCTGAAAGGGGAGAAAAAATAATAAAGGGGGTAGAGGAACCAGCCAGATGTTCTGGACTTCGAACAGCAAAGCTTGTTTGCACACTGGGAGCCACACGGTGGATTTGTCCCATCCAAGTTCAACTAATGAGGACAGGCTGAGAGAGCTGGGACTGTTCAGCCTGGAGAAGAGAAGGCTCTGGGGAGACCTGAGAGCAGCCTTCCAGGATCTGAAGGGAGCTCCAGGAGAGCTGGGGAGGGACTCTTGGTCAGGAAGTCTAGTGACAGGATGAGGGGGAATGGTTTTAAATTGGAAGAGGGAGATTTAGATGAGATCTTAGGAAGAAGTTCTTTGCTGTGAGGGTGGTGAGGCACTGGAACAGGTTGCCCAGGGAAGTTGTTGATGCCCCATCCCTGGAAGTGTTCAAGGCCAGGCTGGATGGGGCTTGGAGCAACCTGCTCTAGGGAGAGGTGTCCCTGCCCAGGGCAGGGGGGTTGGAACTCAATGATCTTTGAGGTCCCTTCCAACTCTGACCATTCTAGGATTCTCTAACTAAACAGTTTTTAATCATGTTCAGGGATTAAACAGCCTCGTTTCTCCTGGTAGTTACTAAGAAGAAACTTCTGATCCAGCCTGTACACTAATTAGACATCAGAAATGCAGTTCAGCAGCTGATTAACATTAATAAATACAGTAACAAGGCAATCACAGAACCATGGAACAGGCCGGGCTGGAAGAGACCTCAGAAGATGCCTTTGGTGGGAAGGGAGCCCAGGTGAGACTGTCACCAGCTGTCACCAACTGTCACCACCCCCTCCCCGGGGAGGCTGTTCCAGCCATTGATTGTTCTCACAGTGAAAAGAAATTCCTCTCTTACGTGGAGGTGGAATCTCTGCCGGTGCAGCCTGTACCCAGCTCTGCTGGCTGTGAAGGGAGAGTGGCTGGAACTGAGGTCAAAATCCACCTTCAGTCCCCAGCCAGCGGCCAGCTCCGGCTGTTTTGGTCAATCTCCCAAGGCAGGCTCTGTGTCTGGCACCAGCATCAAGGTTAAAGGAAAAGGAATGGCCAGGGATGGAAACATAAAGGGAAGAAACAAACCCTTAACTTCAAACCACCTCCAGCTGGAAGCAGCGCTCCACACCAGTTACACTGAGAAAGGTTTCAAAGGAAACCCCCAAAAAGCCGGGGAGGTTCTGCCACGGGAGAGTCTGAGCACACAGAACGAACCAGAGGGAGATTTGCTGCTCCTCACCTTAAAAGATCCCAAGACACAGATTTCACACAAAGTCATGGGACAAAGTTAAAGTTTATTAGACAAGGTTTATCTCCCTCTTTATACCCTCCTGGTCATGTGAAGGAGCTCAGCAACACAGCGATAACACAGGGAGGTAACAGTCTCCTCCTTAAGTGGATTACTGGTCGTTTTCATAGTCAGCAGGGTTCTTCCTCTTCAGCCTCTCAAACTCCTGTGTTCCCCAGGAGTAGAGGAGGTAGGCTCCCAGAAAGGCTGGAAAGGAAAGGGGACACTCACAAGTCACACTGGGAGCAGCTGGAACCACCGAGCTTCTGCTCCAAGAGAACATGGACCATTCTGCCTGTGCACCAGGTCTGAAGGGACCCTCCAGATCATCCAGTCCAACCATCAGCCCACCACTGACCCACGTCCCTCAGCAGGATCTGCCCAGCTTTTAAATACCTCCAGGGATGGCACCTCCACCACTGCCCTGGGTGGCCTCTTCCAAGGCTTGATAACAATTTCAGTGTGAAAACTTTCCCTAATACTCATCCTAAACCTCTCCTGGTGCAAAGTGAGGCTGTTTCCTCTTGCACCGTCTTGGGAGAAGAGATTGACCCTTCCTGGCTACACCCTCCTTTCAGGGAGTTGTAGAGAGCCAGAAGGTCTCCCCTCAGCCTCCTTTTCTCCAGGCTGACACCCCCAGCTTCTCACAGTATCACAGAATACTGTGGGGTTGGAAGAAACCTCTGGAGATCATCCAGTCCAAGCCCCTACCAGAGCAGGGCCACCCAGAGCAGGTCCCACAGGAATGTGTCCAGGGAGGGTTTGAATGTCTCCAGAGATGGAGACTCCCCCACCTCTCTGGGCAGCCTCAAAATGAAGAAGTTCCTCCTCATGTGGAGGTGGAACTTCTTATGTTCCAGTTTGTGCCCATTCCTTCTTGTCCTGTCCCTGGACACCACTGAGAAAAGCCTGGTCCCTTCCTCCTGACACCCACCCTTTAAAGATATCATAAGAATTATTCTCCAAACCCCTCACCAGCTCCGTTGCTGGTGGACCCAGTTCAGCCCCTGAAGGTCTTTCTTGGCATGAGGCCCCCAAAACTGGCCGCAGCCATTGAGGTGGGACCTCACCAGTGCCCATTCCAGGGGGACCCATCGCTGCCCCACTCCTGTGGGCCACACTATTGCTAATCATGGCCAGGATGCTGGTGCCCTTCCTGGGCACGCTGCTGGCTCCTGTTCATCCAGCTGCCGACCAGCACCCCAGCTCCTTTTCCTTCTTACAGGTGTAAGAGCATGAAGCTCTCCCCTCAGCCTATTTTTCTCCAGGATAAAACCTCCAGCTCCTTTTCCTTCTTACAGGTGTAGCAAGCGTGGTCTCCTCTCAACCTATTTTTCTTCAGACTAACCCCCCAGCTGCTCTTCCTTCTTACAGGTGTAAAAGCCTCAGCCTTTTTTTCTCCAGGATAAAAAACCCAACTCCTTTTCCTTCTTAGAGGTGTAGGGAGCAAGAAGGTCTCCCCTCAACCTATTTTTCTCCAGGATAAAACCCCCAGCTGCTTTTTCCTTCTTGTGGCATAGGGAACAAGATGCTCTCCCCTCAGCCTATTTTTCTCCAGGCTAAAACCCCAACTCCTTTTCCTTCTTACAGGTGCAAGAGCCAGAAGCTCTGTCCTCAGCCTATTTTTCTCCAGGATAAAACCCCCAGCTCCTTTTCCTTCTTGTGGCGTAGGGAGCATGAAGCTCTCCCCTCAGCCTATTTTTCTCCAGGCTAAAATGTCCAACTCCTTTTCCTTCTTTCAGGTGTAGAGAGCCAGAAGCTCTCCCCTCAGCCTATTTTTCTCCAGGATAAAAAAGCCAACTCCTTTTCCTTTTTTCAGCTGTAAGAGCCAGAAGATCTCCCCTCAGCCTATTTTTCCCAGGATAAACCCCCTCAGCCCCTCCTCATAACGCTCTCCAGACCCTTTTTTGCCCTTTTTCAGCCAACCCCCACCCCAAAATATATAAAACCCCAGCAATTACCACTGAGGAGGGAGGAGATGAGGGTTGAATCCCTGAGGTAACCCCCCCTCACCAACCCCCCGTTACTTACGGGGCACCACCTTGAAGACCTGGGAGCTGAAGCGCCGCCAGACGTTGGGGAGCCCGTGAGAAAAGACGTTGGGGAAAGCGCGTTGCTCGAAGGGGGAAAGGCTGTAGGTGATGACATGGCGAACCCGGGCCAAGTTACCGAAGTGAAGGCCCATGGCGGCGACCGGTCACCTTCCCCTCACA
>VXBW01004744.1:374090-430492 GCA_013400375.1 Thinocorus orbignyianus
GAACATTTGAAAACACTATTTTAATACTTTAATTTTAAACTACGGTTCAACCTGGAGAAGCGAAGCCTCCGGGGAGACCTTAGAGCCCCTTCCGGTATCCGTAGGGAGCTGCAGGAGAGCTGGAGAGCGACTCTGTGAGGCCCCATAGTGATAGGCCAAGGAGTGATGGTTTTAAGTTGGAAGAGGGAGATTTAGATGAGATTTTCTGAAGAAATTCTTTGCTGTGAGGGTGGGGAGGCGCTGGAACAGGTTGCCCAGAGAAGTTATGGATGCCCCATCCCTGGAGGGGTTCAAGGCCAGGCTGGATGGGGCTTGGAGCAACCTGGTGTGGTGGGGGGTGTCCCTGGTGGGAACTGGATGATCTTTAAGGTCCCTTCAAACTCTGACCATTCTATGATTCTATAAATTACCAAAGCTTCTCATTGGAGGCATTAATGGAGAGGCCACAGGTGTGTGTGGCTAATGAGGGTTCTACCCTGGGGGCTTCTCCAGGATTAATTAACAAAAATGCTGCTAATTGTGGAAGGTAGGTGGTCTTATCCTCAAGGAGGCACATACAAGCCTGTGGGCCTTGGGAAAAAATGCTACTAATCCGTGTGTCTTGCAAAGTTTAGCCAAGTGGGCAGGAAAGTGAAGATTTGAAGCGTCCTGAGCTGAATTGCCTTCGTTATAATGCTAAAAATCCCACCCCTTGGTCAAGGAGACCCTCACCCGGGTGAAGACCGTTCCTCTGAGTGCACAGAGTAGCTGTAACTGGGTTGGGTAACTGTAGGGAAGTTACCAGTGAATACAGGTAGGTGATACTGATAAGATAGTCATGTGAAATGTCTATAAAATACCCTAAATGTGCTTGTTTTGTGGGAAGCCAGGGAGCTCCCACCCTGCTGCAGCTCTGAGGTAAATACTCGATGACTGACTCACCCTGGTGCGACTGTTGCACACCGGGGAACGGAGCCAGTTTTTCAGACAACAGCTTTGTGGGGTGACACCTCAAAATCCTCTCATTTGTACCAGAAAACAAGCCTGTTGTTGTGGAAGAGGCCAGCTTTGTGGGTACCTCAGCAAGAGGTTTTGAATATCAGAATTAGTATTAAGATTACGTATCTCTGGAGACTAAAAATGTTGTAGCTGCATCAATCCCCCCAGGAGAACATGGTCTCAGTCTTTAACTCATTCTTGAGGTTACATATTCCTGAAATCACACCAAACAGTGCAGTTTTCTTCAGTTAAGTATCAGCCCTTCGCCTTTTCCATTTGTTCCCAAGAAAGAATTGATTTTCTTTTCCTCCTGGGCTGCTCAATGAGGCTGAATTCCCACTGCTGGGAGAGGGATGAGTGGGAGTGGCACCACGTTGGGGCGATTTGGTTTATAACCAACCCAATGTCACACAGACTGTGGCCAGGGATTGGTTTTTTGTTTGTCATCGAGATATTTACCTTGAGCTGGGGGTATTTATGTCAAATGACCTTCCAGTTAGAGCCAGAGCCAGCACTATTTTTAGCTCAGCAGCTCCGGGCTCATGCAATCTTCAGGCAGAAAACTTGGTTTTGATAAAGTGAGGTGGCTGTCAGGCAGGTGGTGCTGCTCTGGGGCCGGTGTCACCCCGGGTCACAGGGTCCCCTTGGGTTCAGCCCTTTCCCTGCCAGCCCCAGCCCCAGGGATCTGCACGGGTCAGGATGTGGTTGGGTGGCTTAGTGTGGAAAATTCCAGCATTTACATCTCAGTGCCTGTGCCAGTCATCATCCTGAGGGCTATTCCTAATGAGTTCTGCAAACGCAGTGCTGAGCCACATCCTTTCCCTTTAAAATAATTATATATATACACTAAATCCCTACCAAAATCAGGTTTTTGTGTGTGTGAGCCCCATCTAAAGCCAGCTCAGCTTGGGTCCCCAGCCTGAAATTAGCATTTTTGACAAAAAAAACCCCAAAACTACACCAAAACAAAAACCAACCAAACAAAATAACCCCAACAACCAAACAACAACAACAGAAAAATAACCCAAAACCAAACAAAAACATGAAAAACCCCCACCAAACTAAACCCCAAAAAAACCCCACACAACTAGAAAAGTCCAGGAGAAAAAAAGTAATCAATTCTAGTACAAAACTGATCTGAAAGCTTATAGATTGAAGGCACAGATGCCAACAGTCTTCTTGGGAGAGGAGATGAGGCTGTGGCCCCACATTTTCTGACTAAACCAATTTTAACAGCATTTAGATTAATTTAAAGAGAAGAGAAAAAGCTTTTAGAAGCCTTTTATTTTTTTTCTAGCTGAAAACATTGAGCATCTCCTCACAATCCCGGCAGTGGCAGCGCAGTTCTGCGTGGAGGATCCTGTGCCTTTTTCTCGGGAACAGCTTGGGATTTGTTTGTTCATGGGCTGGCTCAAGCCTTTCTGTTTTCATCTTACTCAAATACTTCAGTTACTTAAATTTTTTTACAAATTGCAACACAGCTGTACTTAAGTCCTCACCACCCGTGGTTGGGAAAGCCCAAAGTATGTGTGACAGAAGAGCAGCAAGGAACAACCTGGGAACTTTTTACAGAACCATAAACATTTCTTCTTCCTTGGGGCAACTGGAAATGCAGCAAGGAAAAAGAATGAAAAACTGAGAAAGTGGGACATTAAAGACTTTCCTGTCCTCCTGGACACAAAAGATTTCTTTATCTAGAGCAAAACTAGCAGGTGCAAACGTGAGGGCATGAGAGGCATTTATTTCCCTTTTTTTTATATATAAATCTATAACAAAACAGCTTAAAAGAGACATCAAGTAGTTGAAACCTTTTCCATATTTTTTTAATGCAAAATTACTCCCATAAAAAGATGTTCTTTCCATTTCATTTCATAGAAAGGCTGAGCAGCCACACAAATAAGTGCTGTGATGCAAACACCTTCCCCTGCCTCCACGCTCAGTCCCAACCCGTTTTCTAAGCGCACTTGGAACGACACAAACCCCCTCTGGCTGGTTTCAGCTGCCAACAACATCAAGAATGCAAAAAGACCCAAAACCAGAGCAAAACCCAGGAGGTTCCACCCGAGCCCAGAGTAAAACCCCCGAGGTTCCACCCAAAACCCAGAGAGGTTTTACCCTCTCCCACTACCGACAGGTGCACTTGGTGGCTATCATGTCCTCGTACTCTTTGTAGACGATGGAGCCATCAGGCTCGATGGTGAGGACGCTCAGGGGGCTGTACTCGGCAGGGACGCAGGAGGGCTTGGGGACAGAGGGGTCCAGCTTCTCGTAGATGATGTTCTGTACCATGGTGTGGACCGGGGAGCCGTAGCGGTGCCCCACCACCCTGGGGCAGTCACCTTTGCAGTACTGGGGGCTGTAGCGGTGGGGGGCTATGATCCACCTGTCCCACTTCAGCTGGCTGAAGCTCAGGCGAAAGTTGTGAAGCTCACACTCGTTTTGGGGGAAGAGGAACTGCTTGAAGTACTCGCTCAGGTTGTGAGGTGGAGTGGCCGGTGCTTCCTTCAGATTCCCATCTCTTCGGAGGCGAGAGGCCCTTGTACCCTGTGAGTTCTCTTTTCCTTTGTCACCCGTAGGATCAACACGCAGACTGTTCCTCTGCCTGGGCCGTGCTGGGTTTTTCCTTCTGTGCCTGAGTGAGTTCCACCGGTGATACGCCTGCTCGCTGGTGTCATTCAGATAGAGGAGGAGAGAAGGGGGAACCAGTGCCACGTTAACGGGGTTCTCCAGTTGAGTGTTCTCTTGTGCATCACCCATCAGACAAGTGAAGTTCACAGCCATGTGAATGTTCCTCCTGTTCGTAGCAATCAGAGGCTGGAGAAAAGACGTCACGTCAACCTCAACCCACTTGCGTTTTCTGACTTGGAAGTGCAGGCTAAAAGCTACGGAGTGTGAAACGCTGGGACAGACTTGGCTCGAAAAATCATGCTCCTTGACAAACAAATGGCACGTGTACGTAGTGGAGGGAGAAATGGGAACCGAGGTGTCAAAGGAATAGAGTAAGACAGACTTGAGTAAGTGCTCGAGGGCAGTGACACGATCCAGGTTGAAGAGTAAATCCACCGAGTGAATGTCACCTGAGAAGGGAAAGAAAACCTGTTAGAGTCAGGGCAGCTTCGTTTTGTTCCCTGGATGTGAACACTGTCACGTGGTGGAGAAGTAGAAAATAGCAGAAACCGGTAAAAATGCCCTCCCTTACTTTTATTATGTGGAATTTCTACTTTGGTTAGGGACATAAGACTTAAAAGTTAGGAAACTAAAACAAAACCAAGAAACCCCATCATTTTTAAAGGTATTTGGATTAATTCTATTAAAAAGAAAAGAAAACAAGAGGAAGTTACAGTTGCCTTTTAAGTGTTGATATGGGGAAACAGGAACTGGACACTCCAGATCATACAAGCCATGAAAAGAAATAGCTGAATCTTTAAAGTTTTCAGAGCCTTCCAGCATTAACTCTAATTATTCTTCCTACCCATATATTTTTTCCTGGTTTTACCCATATATTTTTTTTTTATTTACCCATATATTTTTTCAAATTTCTTGATCAGCAGCTGCCAGGAAGTTTGAGTAGTGGCAGGGCAGAAATTTATTTATTAGCACTATTAAAAAAACCCATTATCATTGTTTCATGAGAGTCACTTTGCTTTTCTTTTATGGAACAGACCCAGAGCTTCCAAGTTACTCTGAATGCCCGTTTCTGTTGCATCCACCCCTACTGTAAGATACATTACTCTTATCTTTACCCCAATATTAAGAATGTTTATGGCGTTATTTGCATTTACTTCCACTTTGCATTCACATTTAAAGCCATACACAGTAAAGGTATGATATTTGTGTTTAAGGTTGTCTTTTTCCAAGTGAAAAAACCCAAGTCAGGAGAGCTCGGACCACTTGCCAGCAGCTCCTTAAGTAGAATTAAAGGCCAAGGATTTCCAGCTGCTCTTGCTGTGACCAACCCACACTGAAGGAACCCCTGCCCAGGGCAGGGGGGTTGGAACTTGATGATCTTTAAGGTCCCTTCCAACTCTGACCATTCTAGGATTCTATGAAAGCGTGGTGAGTCACCCAGCCATCCTAATTTTTCAGTCCTGAGCGTGATTTACCAGTAGTTCTGCTCTTCCCTTCAGGATGTTCACATGTTTGGGCTGTGTTTTGTCCCCAGCAAACACAGAAGGCAGCGATCCCATTACAGCACTATGTTCTTATGGCCTTGAAAGACACAGAGCCACGAAGGGCAGCAGAGGGAAACATTGCCCACTAGGCCGCACTGGTTTTTCCGCTTTTCTTACGTTACTTAGAACGGATTGTGGAGTTTTCCCTGACTCATTGTAGTAAGATGAGTCAGCCTGATGCATCAATAGCATCTTGAACATGGTACCATTTGTGTGGCAGTTCCCAAACCACGGAGCAGTCTAGGCCTAGTGCCATCCAAGGAGATGTAGGCTGTGAAAAACTCCTACTGGTTCAGAGGAGAGCCATCAGATTTGAAGTAGCAACAATACTAAATAAATCATAGAATCATAGAATCATAGAATCATAGAATCATAGAATCATAGAATCATAGAATCATAGAATCATAGAATNGATCTTTTTATACCATGGTGCAAGCAGAGAACACATGGAAAGCCCCTGCTTAACCTTGGCAGGAGAGGCCACCCCACACCTACCTTTGATGAGGTCCCTGTGGCGGTGCTTGCATTCAGAACAGGGGGCGAAGAGTCGCACAGTGTTGTAGAGGTGGCTTTTGTTAGCCTTGGGGATCCCCTCCTTGGTGGCAGACATCTTATACAGCCTCTTCATGTACCGAAGGGCCCTGGAGTGGGGCTGCAGCCTGGGGGCTTCACTCTCCCAGTTCTGGTGGCCCCGGTCAGACAGCACCTTGAGAAGGGGAGGCAGGAGGGCATATCCCCTTCTCACACCTTGGGGCAGCCGCAGCAATGGGTTCAGCTCGATGACCGTGTCCTCAGGAGCCACCAACAACCCAGGGGTCTTCTCAGAGACCACACGGCCCCTGGAGTGGGGGGAACACTGGACGCTGGAAGAAAGGTAGTGAAGACAGCAATAGAAACAAACACAAATCCTCCAAGTGCCCTCCATGCTCCTTAGGACTACAGCCAAAAAAAAGGCCTCCCCTAAAATATTCAAGAAAAAAGACCCCCCTCGGCCCCATCCCTTATATATGTTGCAGCTGTGAAATGGGAGGGAGGTTTCTCTTGATTGGAAACCAGAGGGAAAGACCTGCAGCTGTCTGCCGAGACTACATCCTTGTTTGCATCTAGGCTAGAGCCTTTCCCCATGAAAAATCCTTATTCTGAGGGTTAACATCTTTCACATGGTAAACTACTAAACAAGAGCACATGCCATCCTCCAGAGGGAGCCGGGGACACAAGTTAGTGATGGTTGGTGTCATTAAATCTGTTTGTTTGCAGCAATACATAATGCTAAATATCACTGCATCACTGCAATTAGCATTAATAAGCTCATTTTAAAAAAAGGAATACATTATTTTTAATTTTCTCCCATATTTCTCACGTTTAATTTCTCTGCAGACAGTCATATCCACTTGAGAGAGAGGGAACTGTGGCTGCAGACCCATCAGATCTGGTTTTGTTCCAGCCCACAGTGCAGATTTACCTCCAGTCTGAGGTAGGGCACCCCAAAAGTGGAGTGCTTTTTCATTCCATATCAGATGTCTGTGGGGTGTGCTCCAAAAAACTCCATATGGAGAAGTATGGGTTGCATCAGGAATATTCAGAAAGTCATGTAGCTGAGCATAACCAAAGGGATGGGTTTCATTTTATTTAATTACAAAAATACAGGAGAAAGAATGTGCTTTCATAACAGGTGTTTTTAATTAGAGCTATGCTATCAATAATCTAGTGAAATGTCACCCACCTCTCACATCTTAAGGCTTCTGAGTAAGGATTGCTTGTTGGGAGAGTGTTTAATTAACTTACGGAAATGTCAGGCTGGCCTTCTTTGATTTGGAGTGGAAGGTTAATGCAGATAACAATCTGCAGTGTGAAACTATGTAATGTTTTCTGCTAGATTTCTTAAAGCTGGTTTGATTGTGATGAGAGGGGGGACACTGCCACTTCTCAGGTCAGCTGTGCTTAAACTGTTTTGTGCAAGGTGATCTGTACTTTGATTTGTTTTAAAAATGCATCCTCCAGCCAGGCACCAAATGAGCTCACCCGCTCCCTCCCCTGTGGATTTGAATCACTTTCCATTCGTTTCAAACACCTGTAACTGCAGTTTCTGCTGTTCCACAACAATTTAAGTTGCCCTTTAACCCTCCCCTCTCCCCCAAACCAAATCTGCATTCCTGCTCTCTCCTTTCCACTGACTTTTGCTGTTATCAGATCTTGTGGTGGGCCCAGTCAAGGAGCTGAAATGGTAGGAAAATAATCCAACTACAGTGAGTATTTGCTTTACCACTGGACAAGTTGAGAACAATCAAGCCTATCTTGAGCAATTCTGAGCTCAACAGGGTGTAAGTGGTACTTCTGGATGCTGAAAGCATGGGAAAGCTGTCTTGTTGGAAATCTAAGTCCAAATATATCCCTGCAGAGGCACCTTTGCTGGTTGCAATGAGGAGAAACTGAATGCAAAGTGCCTGGGCTTGTACTGGCCAGCACTGGGAGCTGCTGCAGTGATGACTGGAGGTCACCAACACAACTGTTTCTCATCTCCTGCTCAAGCATGATGCTCTGGAGGAGAAGAAGGTTAGATCTTGTTTATTTTCCTTCATCCTGGGGTCTAGCTGGGATGGATGTTGTGGAGGCTTTCAAAGGGTTTTATGGCTGAGTTTTCCTGGTTTTGGTAACTGGTTGCTCTGGACCTGTGGAAATGTTTAATGGGCCAGCTGGTTTGACTGTGGTGCGTTGCCTACTCGACCCTTGAGAAATGTGGTGATTTTGAGCACACAAATAGCAGCTGTAGGAATGTGGGGATTGTTTTCACTACTGAAACCTTAAAGCCTTCACGTGAACGTATTTATAAATTCAGGCAGTTCCTGAGCAGCTTCTCATAAACTGGGCTTCCTGTGCTCTGCCACAGCTTGTAATAACCAGGAAGAAAACTGGAGTTTATGATGCTGTTGATTTTTTTTTTTTTCCTCTGAAAGGCAGTTCTCCTGCACAGATCACTGACCCAGTACTCCCTGCGTGCAGAACTGGTGTCCAGTGATTTGTGGGGGAGCCAGGAGCTGTGGTGGGGAGAGGGAATGAGGGAGGAAAGAGAGAACTCATGAGCCATAATTGCTGCCAAAGCCAGTTTATTGCCCAAACTGTGACTATTTACAGGGCTTCAGGTTTCTCAACTCCTGGACACATTTGCTGAAAATAATTGCAGCTGGTTTTGAGTGAAGCTCCTGGTGTAGCTACACTTGTAGGAAGTTGCAAATACACATGCACGAGCATTGAAGATATTAAAGAATTATTTAGTAAGACACAGTGTATGAGGAGATTAGTTTCATCATCTCTCTTTAAAATCCAGATTGTTTTCATAACCTCATAGTTTATATATCTTAAATATTTATTTTTTCTATTATTAATCATTAGATTGTTACATCAGAAATTATGTTTTCCTTCTGTTTCCTTGGGGAACACTGAGCCAGTGTCTGGTCTGTCCTATCACAAACTACGAATAATTTTCAAATTCCTATGAAACAGAGCTGAAAAACGTGCCTCTCTGCCCTGGAACCAGATAATGATGTTTGTTTGGCTCCACGTGGGAGCCAAAGCATTAATCACAGCTATAGCTGTTATGCCCTGATAAACAGAAGTGTTTTCCCTTTGGCTGGCTGAGCTGGCTCAGTGGACTTTGAAATACAAGAAGGATCAGGTGCTCTCTGCAAGGCCCATCAATAATGCTGCAGAAGCTTCACCAACAGCCCGTGCAGGGGAACAGCTGAGGTAGGTGTCTGCTCTACAGATGGGAGCTCTAGCCATTTCCAACAATTTAAGAAGAAGAAATGTTTCCTGTTACTTCTAATAGCTTCTTCCTGCCATAAACCACAAAGATCAAACAGATTATTTTAAAGGACTGGTGCATGTGTACATGTCATTGTTTGAGACAGAACCAGAGCTAGAAAGCTATGTACTGCTCTGTGAAACAGATGTATTTTTTTATCACTGATGAGAGCATCCCACTGTATTATTTATGCATCAATAAAAATAAGCAACTCTTTCAGGTGTTGCAGAACAGGAACAGTGTGGCCAGCAGGAGTGGAGAAGTGATGGTCCCTCTCTGCTGGGCGCTGCTGAGGTGTCACCTCGGGGGCTGGCTTCAGTTCTGGGCCCCTCACTCCAAGAAGAACATTGAGGGGCTAGAGCATGTCCAGAGGAGAGGGGTCTGGAGAACAAATCCTGTGATGATTGGGAAAGAACATAGATATTAGGTGATAAACTATGGCAGGCACAATTCTACCGGCTAAGGAAATGCCACCTGGAAAACCGGTGGGTTTCTCCTTGTTGTAATCAGATATTCTTTAAAAAAATAATGAGAGCTCGTTCTCTGAAAAGAAACAACAGCTGCAAAAAAAAAAAAGCTGCTGTAGGTATCGGGGATAGTTCCTGGAGGGGCCCTTCAGCAGAGGGACATGTTCACTTACAGTCTGTCTTGGCTGTGCAGCAACAAACCGGTGTACAGCAAAAATGTAGGAGTGAAGGTTTCGGTGTGAGCTGTTTGCAAAGAACAACATCCCTGACACTGACTTATTTTACACAGATCATTGAAAAGCCATTCCTTGGGAGAGTTTTGTGCTCTCTCACAGATCCAAGCGCCCATGCAGAACCTGGATGAGGAATTATTTTATTGTAGTTCTGTTTTTATGGAAATGAAACTCCTGCAGTTCATCAACAGAACTGTTCCTTGTTTGCACGGGCTGTTTCTGTTACAGGGAGGTGCTACACCCTCCCCCCCCCATAAAATATACCTTTCAGGTCAAGTTTCAGAATCTTTTTAGTCCAGTCTGAGGCTCTTGGGGGTGGGTTTTGCCTTTTCCTCCTTCCTTTTGGCTTTTTTCCTTGTGTTGGTGGAGCAGTTTTCACCAGGGCTGTGAGCTGAGTGACCCAGTGACACGCTCAGCATAAAGCTGCGGCGCAGCCTGGGACGTGCTCTGTGTTAAGGAAGAAAGTTGGAGTTAGTGACCTGAAAATATTTGGAAGAAACAATTTTAAAACCTAGGAAAGTTGGGGTTTGTGTTGGATATTCTTCCTCTCGGTGTGCTGGTGTGGGAAGCTCAGTTTGCTAATGTTGTTATTATCACTTCCAGCCTTCCCAGTGTATTTTCCTGCCTGGCAAAACTTTGTTTACAAATTAGAGAGCAAAGAAGACCCTGAAGGATAAAAGTTGTGGGGAAAAAAAATAGCAGACCCTGCTGCTGTTCCCTCAGACAGCGTGCAGGACAGGTATGCTGCTGTATACTCTGTGTGATTGCAGGTTTTTGTTAGGTTTGTGGTTTGTTTCTTTTCGGAAATGGTTTTGTTGTTCCTAAATGAAATAACAGTTCTGGCTGTTCCTGCAGCGGCTCTGCCGTAGGGATCAGCTGTGGCTGTAAGGTAGGAGCTGGGAAACTGTGTTCTTCATTTTGTTGAGGTCTTGTTTGTTTTCTGCTCCTGTCTGATCCTGTTAAGAAGCAAGTCCTTATGTGACCCTTAGTGAGGAAAAAAGCTAATTTAGCTGCTTAAAAGTGCAGGGAAGTAAATCCCAGAATTGCATTCTTCTCCAGCCTCTGTGTTCTCACACTTGATATGTGGGCATGCTCCTGGTCTGCAGCTGTGTGCTTGGTTTACACTTGGACTCGATGACCTTAAGGCTCTTTTCCAACCTAAATGACTCTGACTCTCTCCTGCGAGCTGTCCCTGTGCCCAGGAGCCCGGGGCTGGCATCGAGTCCTCACCCACCGCAGCTATAGGTGGTCCAGCATCTGTCTGTCCGTCTGTCTCCCCAGCCTTTGGGGAGTTTTTCCTCCCTTTCCTTAAGAAAAGCTTCTTTCCTGCGTACAGTTTCAGGTTCATTACCCTGACCCCACCTCCGTGCCTCCCCCTGGGCAGGGCTCTCCCCTGGCTACAAGTAGCCCCGGCAGCAGCCGCCACCGGGAGTTTTGGCTGCGATGTCCCCGGCGATGTCCCCAGCGGTGGCACAGCTGGCTCTGGGGAGCACGGCGGGGTCCAGGTAAGCCTGTCCTGGGGGATACGGGTTGCTCAGGGATTGCTTTTTCCCTTTGGAGCTGGCAGAAGAGGAAGGTACAGCCCGGTGCGAAGGATGCTGGCGGTGATGGTGCGTGCTGTAGAAATTAACACTGATTGCTTCTAATTACTGTAACCCAGCGCAGCCGGCTGGAAGCGATCCGCCTTTGAGGAGGTGAATGGGGGCTGCGGAGGTGGAGGGCTTTGGGAATGCTGGGGAAGGAGGAGGAGGAGGGAGGCAGCTAAAGTTCAGCGAGCTCTTGGAGCTCTTTGGAAAGCTCACAAAACGGCTCTTTCACCAACCTGTTCTTTGAGTCGTGGCAAGAAACGCGTGTCACCCTCGTTCAACAGCCAGGGATGAAGGAGTGAGGGGCTTTGGTTGTGTTTTCCTTGGTGTGTTGCTTCCCATCGTGTGTGTGGTGTTACAGCCACGCTGTCGGAGAGCGGGCTGTGGTCTGCTGAGAACAAAAGGGGGTTTAAAATATGATTTTTATCTAACTTGGTTTCATTTCAGCGGTGAAAAGCATTCTTTCATAGTTTACAGTCTGTGGAATTGCAGTACTAAAGCAGTTTTGATGTGTAACCATGTGGCTTATTTATGCTGTCTTCAGCAGGAGGGTTTTTAATCTTTCTATTAATTTAAAGACCCGAGCGACGTAATTATTTCCTGCAAAAATCCCAGGGGCAGTAATTGCCTGGACCCTTCTTTTCCTGTTGTGTAGAGACCTGTTAATAGGATTCTTCTCTCAGAAAGAAAGGTCTCCTTAGCAGCGTTTAACGTGAAGAATGAAGCAGTGTCAGGTAGAAACTGAACAAGTTTCAATGGAGACGTGTGTTCTAAAGAATTCCAAACTTAACTCTGGCGTGCTCAGGGCTTTGCAAGTTATTCACGAGGTTGTGAATTTAAAAAGTAGGAATCTCTTCAAATAGTATGCACTTAAGTGTGAAAATTAATGAGTGAGTAGTAAAGCTAAAACTTTAAACCTTGAGTGTGTGTTTAGAAAACAGAAATCCAGGTTGAATAAGTCGGGGAGGTGGGAGGAAGGGGGGTGTTTTCAGGTGTGCAGGGGAGGGAATGACAGGAGAATTTGCAGCTGTTTACAAGCGGTGAGAGACTGTGCAAATGTGTGTATTTATGAGTTTGCCTGAGAGGGGTTTTGTACACCCTGATCCTTGTTTGGCTTTATTTAGTGTGAGGGTGCAAGCCCAAACATGCCAAAGGGCCAGGTTCATCCTCCCAGGGTCCCTCCTGCTGCCAGCAATGGAAACAGGAAGCCACATCCAAACATCCAGTGATGGAAACTTTGGGATGTGGCTGCAGAGGGACTGGGACACAGGGCACTGAGCTCCCCAGCCTGGCCAGCCCAGGGTATGGGGTATGCCGGGGGATGTGCCAGCCCCCAGCCCGGGCACAACCTCTCCAGCCCCGGCTCTGGAGGAGGGTGAAGGATGAAGGACTGGAGCTGCACATGCCACCAGGTGTTTGGTGCTTCCAACTGGAACCCCCTCACGTCCTCATTCTGCCTTTGCCAGTGTTTCAGCTGGGAATTTGCCTTCTGGTTGGTTGCTTTGCCCAGAATTTTGAGAAAAGAGATGGACAAAATGCATCCTGTATTTCTAAGAACAAGCTCAGGGAAGAAAAAAGATGTCTTGCCTATTTGCAGCGCTTCTGACCTGTCACTGAACAACTTTGTTTCCCACGCTTTGGAGAAGGGAACTTTATTTTATTTTGCATGAATTTGCATCCGGGATGTGCTTTTTGTTCTTCCCTCGGAAAATCTTCCTGAGTCTGGGCAATTAAGGAGTCTCTGAAAAAATGCACATCCTTTGATTTTTATTGGGTTTATTTTTTGGTGGTAACTTCAATGTCTGAAGATTCTGTCCTCGATGTACTGGAATCTCCAAGAGCTTCCTGTCGTGGCTGGGCTGACTCTGTGCCCGTCCTGAAGCATAACTGAAGCTGCTACCTCTGGCTTCAGGTGATAAACCGAATTGTCACTGTCCTGGTGACATTTCCAGTTGGCCTTGGCCAGTTTGGAGCTCAGAGGTGGCACTGGCAGAGCCCGCTGTGGTGACTTGGTGGGAGATCTGCCGCCACAGCGCGGGGAAAATGGATTTATAAAATAATTGAAGGGTGGGGAAGGCACAGCAGTGGGATAGGAGTTCTGAGAGTGGCTGTTTAACAACTTCGTATGTAACAGAGGGAGCAAGAATCAAAGGAGAGGTGTGAAAAAAGAACTAATCATACTTAGTCCCGCTTTGTTTGTAATGTTTTCCTGATCTCAGTTATTAAAATGAGGTTTTAATTTCTTTAGAAGTTATTTGCAAAGGGAAAAAACTGTGTCAGAAATATCATTAATGTCAGATTTGAATACAGCTCATAGGCTTTAGTCTTTGAAAAACAATCCCCTCTAGTTTCTGTTAGCTGGGTTTTCCATCCTTGGCAGATGTCAGTGCCTCCAGGTGATCCCAGCAGCAGATCATTCCCCCAGTGAAGGTGCTCTGCTTCCCTGGCTGTCACCCTGTTGAGTTTCACCTCAGCTTTTTGCTCTTTTTTTCTTCAGTGCGCCATTTGCACACTCAAACAAGAGAGGGCAAATGTGATCTTTCTTTAAACAGGGCATTTCTTTATCTGAAGTTTATGCACAAGATTAATTGCTCTGGATATCTCCCGCCCATTGCTTTGGGTCTGATTTCAAACAGCAAAATCAACACGAAGGTGCTGTTTACTTCAGTTGGCCTTGAAAAAGCTTTTTGTAAAGGATAACAACGAAGCTTAATGTTCTTGTTGTTGTATTATGTGTATCTTTAGAAGTGAATAAATTGATTATAATCTGTCAAGGGCATTTTCTAATGACCTGGAAGATCCTTTGCCATCAGGAGGAGGATGATATTACGTTTCAAAGCCTTTTTAATTTTTGGCACTGAAGAACGCTGGGTGTTAAGGTGTGAGAATGAGCATCTGACAGCAGGACCTGGAGGTGAAATCAGTTACACCAGCACCAAGGACTGTACTCCTGCTGGTTCAGGGGGTTCTCTGGTCCTGTGGTTGTACAACGTGCATCAAGCCAGGGAAGCAGATGTTTAGCACATTGTGCCCAAACATGGTTCTGTGCGTCATCGCAAACAACACAGAATTTACATGTTGCTCTGTGGGCGTGCACGGGTGCAGACTCTGTGTCTCAGAATGAGATTTATTATCTTTTTCACATGCAAATGAGCAGAGTGCCTGTACTTGCCATCAGAGATCTGCATCCTTCTATAAATACAAGCATGGCCTGCCCTCCTGCCAGGTCGGCGGTTCCTGTGGGGAGGTTTGGGGTAGGGGGTAGAGCAGAGGCTGCTCCTGCCTTGTGCCTGTGTGTGGAGTGGTCCTTGTGCTGGTGGAGCTCCCTTGGGGATCTTCCACCAGCCTTTTGCTGCCCTCAAAGACTTCTCGCATCTGACACTGGGACTCACAGGAATGGCAGAAGGTGGTCCAAGAATGATGCTTTCCCTCTCCTTACTCTCTTCTTTCCAGTTCACCCTCTTCTGACGCATTTTAGTTGCCTTTTTCCCCATCTCCTGAGCTGTGACCAGCTTCCACCAGACCTTTTCAGCAGTTTTCAGTAATTACCAAAAGGACCAGCTTGTTTCTGGCTTTTTGAGCAAAGCCTCTGGCCTACTGGGCAAGAATGCTCTTCCTTCTCACTGAGTCAAGAATACTCAGTATTCTCTTGGTTTTATTACTTGGATTTTATTTTGTATCTCTCTTGTGGCGTGACCAGCCCCTCTTCTCCTGCTGGCTCTCACCGTGTCTGCCTGCCTGGGCTGCAGCTCTTCCTTGTCACTCTCTTACTTCCGAGCCCCAATCTCTTTGCCAGACAAATCCAAACTCCCCTCATTTCCCATCTGATCTTTGTCATCTTCTTCATCCTCCTCCAGATCAGCATTTCTGCTTTTTTGGTGCCTGCCAATTAATTTCCTTTGCTGGCTCCTATTTGCAACCTCCTTCCTACAACAACCTTATCCATCATCTTTCCCCCTACTCCACTATATTCCACCTGATTTTAACTCTTCTTTGAATTTGGCAATTCCTTGCCTCCACCTGACTGTGACCCAGGTGGCACAGAAGTGAGAACACAGCCAAGAGTGCTCTGGTTCTTCTACCTGTGGTGGATGCTGGGCTTCCAAAAGAAATTCCAAGAATAGCCATGTAAGCTGTGGATCGACTGCTTGGAAACTTTCATACATCAAGTCTCTACTGAATGTATGCAAAGGGATTGCTCAGGGAGTGAAATTCAGCCCCAAATTTAGAATACTTAGATTTCACAGCTAAATCAAGCCCCCAACTACTTGCTGCAATGGCTGCTCCTTGCCAGATTTTTTGTCTGGATTCTGAAGGGCAAGAGCTACTGTTCCATAAAGGTTTGTGGGGTTATTTTTTTTTAACCTTAAGAAGATGATGTATTATCCTGAGACTTGTTCTTGAACAGCTGGAACGTTTCATCTGACAACTTAAAAAAAGAACACGCAGACCCTGTGGATGTGTCTCCAGCTGGAATATTCCAGTCAAATGGATAAACATTTGTCATAGTAAGTACCCGCAGCAGGAGATGTGAAGTGGTGCTGATAGGTGTAAGACCTTCCTAGAATACACAAACCTCTCTATTTTTTATCCCAAATATGAAATCATATCTCTCCTCTTTGGGATTTTATTCTTGGTTCAGCATTCCATGTGTGGAGCTATATAAGAATATTTTTTGGATTTTCTGTCCCTGTCCCTAGACAGACTTCTAGCTTCGATTACAGGGAAGGAGGATGATCAGAATTTGAAAATAATATCATTTTGCTATTCCTCTGTCGAGGAGTAGTTATGGATTGAGCTCGACACTGAGCCTGGACCTGATAAAAATTCAGTCCTGGTTTGAAGTGAATGTTTCTTGTTAATTATTTTTTATGATAGTAAATATAAATTAGCAGGGGGTTTAACATTGTTTTTCTGGAAAAAAGTTAATAATATAAAATTGCAAAGACGTATTTATTTTAAAATGGTCAACAAATTTCCTACAAGTTGTAAACCAAATGGTTTACATAGAAAATGTACTCCTTGAGCTGAGTTTTGGGATAATCTTAGAGCCCGTAAAATGTAAAGGTTTGACCTGAGGGTTTATAATCCTTTTCGGACTAATCTGGGGACTGTAAAGCTGGTCTCTGGGTTTTTACTGTTCTGTCTTTGAAACAGTCACATCAATGTTGTGTATTTATTGCTAAAGTTAAATTTTCTGGTGTCTCCAGTATCGCAAGGTGTTTTTACAGGACTCTTTGTAGAATACTCAAGAATGATGTAACTGCCTGTCACATACTGCAGGAACCCAAGCATTAGCAGTGTAACGCTGCCTGTGTGTGACTGACACTCTCAAAATTGTCCCGAGAAGTCACCAGCATCTCCATTCCCAAAATTTTCCAGTTCAGCTCTTCACCCAATCAAATCTTTTAAGGGAACAATATTCCCAGCACCATGAGGTTTGCTGTAGGAGATTCATATGGTGCCCACCCAGCTTCGGCAGGCTCAGAACGTGATGTGGTGCCCCGGGATCTGGCAGGGATGAAATTCTCTGCTCCCTCCAGTTCTGACTGCGGATCCCCAGCAGTGACAGCTTGGCTCGTGGCAGGAATGTGTGTTTGGTGGAGGCTGAAAGGAGGTCAGCTGTGCTGCATGCACATGTCCTGCATTGCTGGGGGATTTATACATTCAAGTATACATTCTGTACGTTTATCCATGAGCTCCCATCAGATGAGCTCGTGCCATTTGTGTTTCTGTCTAATCCAGACATGGTGTGGTCCTTCTCCTTATGGCAAGTGTGCATTTTGCAACGGTCCCAGCTTCCCTCCTCACCTGTCCCTGCTGAAGATCATTTGTAGAAGCAGCTCTAAGACAATTTAATGGTAAGATTGTAGGGATTTTCCTTGCATTCCCCTGCTCTGGCTACCTCCGGTGCTTTAGGAGACCTCAGCAGGAGTTGATGGCCCAAGGAAGTGTCCTGCTTCCAGGTGCACGCTGCCACCCCCGCTGGGTGACACACTGGTCAGTGACACTGCTGACCACATCCATGGTTTGATGGTTCTTTGCTGGTTTTTCATGAATTGAATACCTTGAAATAAAATGTTAAGTTTTAGGTGGAATTGGAATGTCTTATTTGGCACAAACCAAAAGTTTCTACTTCTTTTTGTATTCAAGCTGAAGAAGTGGGTTTGATACCAGCTGAAGCAATTCTTACTTAACCAGTTCAAACTGAAAATATCCACGATGGGACAGTGCCAGAAAGCTGTTCCTGGCACATCTCAGCTGGCAAGGTGCACGTCTCTGGCATTCTATTGGTGTGAAATTTAGAGTTTCTAGTCCCAATCTCATAAGAATTCCCTGCCAACCCTTGACCAAAATGGGTGGTTTAACTAGAAAATGTGACTTTTCTCCACAAGCAGCACCTTGGGAAGCTCAGATACAGCTTTTGCTGTGGGGCATTTTCCAGCAGGGGCTGAGGAACCCTCTGTATCGGGCAGATGCAGAACCACAACCAGGCTTAGAATTATGCAGGTGAAAAGAAGAGATGATTAAAAACCACCTGAAGGCCTGTGATAAGTGGCATGGGTTTTAGAACTGCTGTTGTGGCATTTCAGAGGTGTTTTTGGGGGGGGGGAGTTCAGGAGGGTCAGCAGAACCTCTGCTGACACCCTGAGGGAATACGAGCATTTATGCTCTCTTGGGTTTAAGGATCTGAGCCCATAGCCTGAGCTGACCTCTGGAAGTGCACCCACAAAGCTGGCCTGTGCTGGGATTATTTAACACAGGAAATCTGCTCTAGTCCATAGAGCAGAGGCTTGGAAAGACTTCTCTCTTGCCACTTTTGCCATTAACTTATTGCATCGATGTGACTAAATCACTGTGTAGCCCCAAATCTGGCCTTGAATAGCTTCCATCAGCCCTTTGTCTGAAAGGTGTTGAGTTCAAAGCACCTTTATGTGTATTTATGTATATACTGCGAGTGATTTTGCCTAAATTACGTGAAACAGACTGGTAAAACAAGAAGGATTTGCTCATTCATTAACCTGGAAAAGGATATTTTTTTTTATTTAACAATAAAGAAGAAACCCTTTCCAGGTTAGTGAATTGTCAGCCATTAGACAAGACTATTAGAATTTCATGTTGTGTACCTAGGAAAATTTCTTATTTTAGTATATAAAATCAGGTTTAATAAGCAGAGATCAGTAGGAGCATCTTGTGTATTAACTCATAGGAATTTCCAGACCAGACGCCTTCTGTCCTTCCTGTTCTCTGTTAATAACTTCTTACAACTTCAGTACCTGAAAAATTCCTTCAAACTTGTTCCTGAGTCTTTTCCATAGTGAAAACTTTCACAAAAGCTGTTGTGAAATTTCCATTGTGGACAGCGTGCGGAATAAGGTCTTTATTAGCAGCAAAGGTTCATGGAACAGAAAGTATGTGCTTCCTAAAATGTTAATCTTAAATGTAAAACGGCTCTTTACGTTATTCCGTCATCCCAGAGCCTTCTGAAGTTCAGGGAGACTCCAGGAGTTTAAATGATTAACGGGCATTTCCAAGCTGCTGGCCAAATGAGTGCTTACCAAATGCGAAGTTACGTGATTAACGAGGCAGGTTTGCTCGGAGACCTCTGAAACTCGTTTTAGTGTTTGATTCTAAAAATAATACTGCTTTTACTCGTGAAAACCCGTGTGCTCAAGCTGCCGCCTCAGACAGAGTTTTTTCAAAAGAGATGTTAGTTCACGTCCTGCTGGTTATGTGCATTTATACGTTCCATAAGTAAACAAAGGCAAATGAGAAAGAAATACCTGTTATTGGCCATTATTCTGAGCTGAACTGAGCTGAACGCCCAGACCTTGGCGTTCCGTATCTCTCTTGACCCCGTGTAATTTTTGCCTTTAAAAACCAGCTGCTGCTGGCAGAGCCTGTGGCTTCTTTGGCTGTACCTTAGAATCATAGAATGGTCAGAGTTGGAAGGGACCTTCAAGATCATCAAGTTCCAACCNGTCTGGGAGGGTGGCAGAGCTGCCCCACTCCCTATCTGGAATTTAATCACCTAATGCTCCTTTTCTTGATGACATCTAATGGCCACATTATTTATTTAGCCTCCCCGGGACAAAGCCACCATTGTGCCGGGGTGTTGGGAGAGAAAGCAGAGAGCCTGCTGCTGCCTTTGCCCTGTAACAGGATCGACAAACCACCAGAACCTGGGATATTTATTTATTTTTCAAAGTGCAGAAAGAGAGGAGCACACACCTGATGACAAAAGCAGGCAGCAGCTGGCACTTCTGCTCCTCAGCCGCCCCCTCGTCCCTGGGGAACCCTCATTCTCTCTTCTTACTTTCTCACGTTTTACAACACTTGAAAGGTAAACAAATAGCTGACCATTTCCCTGGGGTTTGGTTATGAGCATCCTGCCCTGCTCTTTAATAATTAGACACATGTGGGACTCCAGAACAACCTTTTTAAACGTAGTGGTGCCTCATTTAGATCTGAGTTTTATAATTATCTGTGAAAAAATAAATTGTACTACTTCTGATGAGTGACACGTTCCAGAAACAGTGCCCTGTTTCTATTTTTTTGTTAATGCCTTTTCATGGAGCCAGTTTTAAGAAAGATTTGAGTGGAATCAGTGCCAGGCTCACATGAGATTTCTGCTGAGCTTTGGTTTGCTGGATACAGACTGGCATCTCGGGTACCCCACCACCGAGCATCCTCCCTCTGCCATCAGCACAGGTTGGAGGGACAAACTAATTAAATGCTTTGCACCCTGACTCTGTTTGATAGGGAAGGAAGCTCGGCAGCATGAAGTGGCTGGGATGAGTTTCTGTCTTACAGCAGGAGCTGAAGTGCCACCACCCTGCCCTGCTCCATCTCCTCTCCCCAGCATCAGCTCCACATTCACCCAGGCCCTTGGTGAACTCTTCCAGCTTGATAAACCAGCAGAAAAATGGAATAAAACCCCTGAGCAGCTCCTGGATCAGCAAAGGGAATCCACGCAGCAGAGTCCAGCAAGTGCCAGAGTTTGTCCAGTGTTGGGATGAGGAGAGAGAAGTGGAAAGAGAAGGATGAAGGTGATCTCAGCAGAGAAGGAAGGATGAAGACCATCTCACCCCTTTCAGCAGCAGCAGGCTCTCAGCTGATTTCCATTTTAATGTCTTAAGCAGATTCCACCCCGAGGCCCAGGGATCACTGGGAAGCTCTGGGTCACAAAATGAAGTTCAGCTGGTTTGAGAAACTAAATTAAATACTAAAATTAAACCCACTCATCCAGACCAGTACAGTGCCTTGGTTCAGATGCTAAAATATCCCAAGGTTGTGTGGTGCTGCCTGTGGTGTTCTCTGAAGACTTTTCTGTGGGTTCAAAGGACTCAGACACTGGTGGAGCAGCGTTTCAATGTGCTTACAGCATGGAACCTTGTTCAGCCAAACGCTGTTTTCTTTTTCTAAGGAGGCTTTCCAGTATGATTTGATTGTTCTCACCTACAGATCTCCTGTTACTACCAGGGACAAATGCTGTGACCTTACTCCCTCAAAACTCCCGGTGAAGGTTTAGGTGCCCAGGAGCAGGCTGTGCTGATGCCAGCTGAGGGTACTTGTGTGCAGCTGTGTGTTCCCCAGCACGCAGCCTGTGCTCCTGCTCCCCCCACAGCTGCTTCCACTGCTGGGAACTGGGAAACCAGCCTTAAAAGGAGCGGGAGCAAAGGGAAGTTCTGTAAGTTGCTTTGGCTGGGGAGTGTTTTGTAGCTGATCAGGGACTGAAGGAACACGGGGACCTGTCTCTGCTCCAGGTATGTCTGTGTGACTTACAACAAGAGCGCTGGCTCTGTGTTACCTTTCTTTTACAAGCTATTACCAAACACTTTATGGATAATCATAGGAAATGCTAAACATTACTGGTTATGTTTGCTGTAATGTGATGTGAAAGGCTTGACTCCTGTAGAAGTTACTGAATTCTGGTGAAAAAATGAAGAATATGTGTTTATAATAGCTCTATCTGAGTCCTGTACCCCGGGAGCTCGTTTGGTTCCAAGGTATGGCAGCCACATCTGTGGAGTCTGGGATTGATGAGGTCTCTCAGGGATATTATTTTGTTGCTTAGATGGTTTTGGTGTGTAAAACCCAGGATTTTTATTCTTTCTTTATATCTATGCTGCTATTGACCTAGTTTTTGAAGCCAATAACCCCGAGCAGCCATCTGTATCCCAGCTGATGCCAAGTGATGAAAATCACAGTGCAAGGTAACAGCCTGCTGGGCCATCGGGGGTTTTTATGGGGAACATTTGCTGTTTGTGTTGCTTCCCCTTTTGGATTTCACTTCCCAACACCTCATACAAGTGGCTTGGAAGGCAAAAGAGGGGGCTGCCATCCCCCCATGGCTCTTTACCTGTGTGGAAAGGCTGAGGAACCCCCAGGCAGATGTGGTTTTACTTTACCTTGCAGCCTTAGGCAGGGCTCACCTTGGCAACCAGCGACTGATGTGATGTATTTGGGGCTGTATGAAAAGAGTCAGTCAGAGGCATGAGAAATTGTTTTTAAGTTGTGTGTTGATCTAATAGCTCTACAACTTGTGACTGTTTTAGTGCTGTTGGTGCTGTGCAATTAGGGTGACACAGGCAGTGGCAGAAGGTGAGGTACCACTGAGCACTCATCTCCTTTGCTTGTTGGTGATCGCTGATGTTTTCTGCATTTTACTCAGAGTTCCTGGTCCTTGCCTTCAGGAGCTGTGCCCCAGTGCAGGACACATCCTGGCCATGGGCAGACTAGGCAGAAGATCTGGAAAATAACATTAAGAGGCAAGTTTTGGCCCATAATTCTAATTACTGCTTTTTTTTTTTTTCACTTCCAAGCAGTTTATTGCAGCGGCTGTGGCAAATGAAAAGCAACCTCTGGCATCGTGATCATGAGTATTACAAGATTTTATGTGTCTCTGAAAGCATTAGCTGTAAAAATTCAAGGATTCCCTGAAAGTCTTAGCTCCCAATGAAGAAATCCACCGTGTATATCAAGATTTCTGGCTGTGAAGAAGAGTTTGAAACATGATGTAAATGCACTTTAAACATTTAGGAGCACAAGGATAGGTACAGTGAGCTCAGCTCTGTTGTTTTTACAAAATCTTTTGATTGTTTTTACTCTTGGCCCTGTTTGTTGTTGTTACCATGTAGGTTTATAGATAACAAACCTCAGCATGCTTTTTCATGACTTGTGGATCCCCTGAGAGTACTTTATTTATTTCCCAGGGGTGATGACTGCGTGGCTGGTGTGCTGCTCGAGTAAGTTTTCTGCCTTGGTTCTGTTGCAGTCTCTGATTCTAATGTATTGTAGTGTTTTTAATTGCCAAGAACTGCTGCAGGTTTCCTTCTGGGGTCTCTCCATCCCATCTCCTTCAATCATTAAACATATTGTTGCATTTACGTGGGGGCAGGGCTGTGGTTAACCCTGTTTCAGGGGTGTGTGTCCCTCCGGTGCCGATGGGTGACCGAATCCCAGGACAGAGCAAAGGGCAGTTGTTCAGCCTGAATCTGCAGCACATTGGTGCAAAGGCAGCAGGAAGGTTTAATTGTTAATACTTGTAGAAGGTGGGTTTGCTGGGACAGCTGGGGCCCTGGAGGAGCTCTAACCCTGCTCCCCCTTACCTCTGCCCGGGGTTTGTGGCTGCATGCTCCTCCCTGATCCTACAGCATCCAGGTCTACCTCGGAACAACTTACCATTGTGGGATACAAACCATTAGAGCTGTGGGTATATACAGTATTTAATCACTTCTTTCCAAAGCAACTGGGTTATAATTTAAGGAGGAGTGTCTGGAGGCACGGGACTTAAATTTGGAATAATTGTGTGACTGGTGAATGCTGTTACTGTGTGCAGAGCACTGTGACTCACTGCAAGCTCCTGCTAAATTTTGGCTGGTTCTGAGCCCTGGGTTCCATGACCCCGTGCTGACAGGGCGCTTTTCCTGCTACTTTGGGCTGTTTTGCAGAGTTTCAGGTGATTTGCTGTGAGCTGGGGCTGACACTCTCCACCCCACAGAGCTTCTGCACCCTTGCATTAGGAGGGAACCTGTGTTTTATTCTGAGAGTCTCATGGTTTTTAATGGATTTATCCTGGCAGCAGTGGGCAAGAAGTGTGGGGTTTGTCCCCCATTCCCATGCAAGAGGTAATTAAACTTCGGTGTCTGTACAGCTCTTCTCTGGGGCAGTCAGGGGGCAGATGTGGGGTGCAAGGACAGACCTGGACGTGCTGAAATGTCTTCAAAAATATATAAAAAATCTTATTGTAAGGTAAGGGCAAAAGCTTATGAAGATCTGCAGCAAATCTTGGTGCTAAACTGAACTCTCCAAAGTGATATCCTTGCTGCTGAACTCAGCTACTCCTGCTGTGCCCAGGGAGGCAGGAGTTAGTGCATTCATTAACCCTCTCGGGCCTTGGCTGGAAAATGATGACTCTGGCTTTCTCTCTGTTTTGTTGTTGTTGGTTTTTTTCCTTGTGTTATGTTTATTATTCCTGTGGGACTGATTCCATGGTGACAGCTCAGTCCCTGATGGGGGTTTTGCTCCTGACCTGGCAGGAGTTGCTCAGGTTTGTCTTTTTCCTTCCAAGCTGGCATCATGCAGGGTGAGATTATTATTTTTTCCTCATTTCTCGGGCCGTTGGGAGCAGTCCCCTCAGCTCCTGCTGCAGAACATCTGACTCCATCAGATAGCAAGCCCCTGCTTTGTGAAAGCAGTATTTAATGCAATGACTAAACACCGAGTTAGTTACTGAGTAACTTCCCGGGAGCCCTTCTCCAGCCTCTGGGAGTCACCAATCACATTATGAGCTGGGGAACACAAAAAAAATTCGGCTTAGGGATGGCCCGATCATCCACAGGATTTTGAAGAGGAGCCTGGATGGTTGCTCACAGGGAAACCTCAAGTGTGGGTTCAATGGGTCTTGGAGAGCTGTGCTCCCCTCCTGCACAGGAGATGCTGAGTTGGGATGTTCCCAGTGCAGCCATTCCCATCCCCTCCTGCTGTGCCTTAAACTGGGAACACATTCTGAACCCTCTGTGGTGGCTTCAGCAGCACCTGTGTCCCACTGGTTTGTCGTTTGCTCCTTGGCCACTGTGTCAAAACTGAAGGTAGCCAGAAGTGAGTGGGTTATTTTTGGAATCCCCAGTTTTCCCTCGAGAGACAATGCATAAGAACAAACCAGAGAGCTGTTGCTTGCATGGCATTATCCAGTTGGCAGCTTAGTTTGAAGGGGGGAAAAAATAGTGGCATAAAATCGGCTTATTTTTTAAGCCCAGCTGGAAATGAGTGGGAATTCATCTCTCCAGATAGATAAGGACATTCTAAAATGTTAGTATCGGGCTCCATCACATATATTTGGGGGCAGGAAGGAGTTTATTGCAGAGGCTTGAGCTGATTCAGAGTCACATAAAATAGATGAAAGCCTCAATCTGTGCCTTCTGTGCTGTTTTAGGAACAAAACATTAAAAAAAACCAACCTGAAAACACAATAAAATAAAATAAAAAGCCACCAAAAATCCTGCAGTGTATAAAGCATAGCTTCAGTGTTTCCTTGAGCTGTATTAACGTTTATTGGGCAACCTTTTTCTCTCTCCTCTGAAAGCAGTACATAGTTTTTAAAGAAAATCAGATTAAATTGTTGGATTAAATCTATCCTACTCTATTGGGTTTGATTAGGTTTTGTCTAACAGTGACTCTCAGCTGCCCCTGAGCTCTTGGTCAGTGCGGTGTGACCCCAGCTGGGGACAAGGGAGATGAGGAGCGAGGGATGCTCCTCTGGTGATGCCACCATGGGGGGATGCATCGGGTGTTGGGGAGCGAGGACCTCCCCTGCTCTTTCCTCAGTGGCATCTTCATGGAATTTTTCAGTTGTGCCCACGCAGGAGTTGTGGCTGCTGCCCGATGGCTGGGCAGAAACAGCCCCGTCGTTAATAATTGACCGGTGAGATAATGAAATAGCCAGCCTGCTGTTTGCTTTCCTTCCTTTCCACTGCCACCATAGGGCTGTGTACGGCGGGATGCCAGGAACCAAAGGGCAGTTTCCAGCCCTCTGTGACAGTCACCTCCTCAGAGACGTCCTCGTGGTGTGGCAGGACCGAGGGAGATGGGGGAAATCTCTGGCACGGTATGAGTTGTGTTGAAAACACTTCAGGTTCTGGGGTCTGCAGCTTCTGTTCCACTGGCTTTCGGATCTTTTCTGTGGATGCAGCTGGAACGTGGAGCCAAGGCTTTATCTTTGGTTTTATAAGGAGAGAATTGGAGGTAGAAAATGTGAGCGAGCTGTACTGACCGCAAGCGTGCATGCAGGTCTCCAGAGGTAGTGAAGCTAAACATCACTTTGGGGTGTGTGCATATATTTTAGATGATATATATGGTATATAGCATCTCTCTGTGATTCAGCAGTTGCCGTGATGCCTGTCTCTATTTGCATTACAGAAAAAGAGGATGACAATAACGTTGTGGTTACTCTGTGTTGTACCTTGGCTGCTGTAAATGTGGTAGGAGCAGTGTTTCTGCTGATCCGTGGTCTAAGTGACTGCTCCTTCACCTCTGGATAAATTCTTGTGCTTGGGGAGGGAGAATCCAGCGAAACCCTGAGTGCAGACCTTTGGTGGCCATCATGTCTGTGTCCATGCTGTGGTTTGGATGATTGCTTTGACTCTTATAGGAGGGTTTTCCTAGACACTGGCCTTTGTGTGTGTCCCCAAGCAGCTGGAGGATGTCCTACAGGTCCTTGGCCATCACAGGGTCTAAGGCAGAGTTTGTATGATGTTACATGGTCTGAGCTGGTGGAGGTGGCAGGAGAAGAAGGTGTGATGTTAGACACCAGTGTGGAAGTGTCCCGTTTTCCAAGGATCCTGTCTCCCCACCAAGGGCTGACTCAGCTGTCAAGTGTCTTGCAGAGCGTCTGCTGCCAAAGTCCATCTGCTCCATCCGGAGGCACCCTCCTGTGACAGCCCGCAGGAAAACAGGGGAAGGATGTATCTTGGAAAAATATTAATACCACGTTTTGAAATGTTTAACCCTGGGTTGAAAACAGCCTCGGGCACGTGTGATTACACAAGGTCGCCTGAACTTCAGGGCTTATCCTCTGTCTCTGCGTGTGCCGGGTGACATTTTTCATAGGGAAATGCCTGAATGTGACCAAGTGAGTGGAACAAGGGCAGAACTCAATTCACAGCAGAAATTTTGTCTTTAAAATGCTAAAATTATTAGTGTGTGGTAGTGTGTAAGGGACCGACCTCCCAGCTGTGTCACCTGGTGTGACCATCAGTCTAATACAAGCACAGGAGCTCTGCTCTACCCTTGGACATGCAGGTTATGGTTTTTTGGTTTTTTTTTCTTCAGAATAAATAAAATCTAGGGGTGTATTAAATAGATGAGGCAGTTAGACAATTTTACAATAAAATAGTTATCTTGGTCGAAATGCCTATCATGATCCTGCAGCGTAGGCAGTGTTTAAGTGTTGAGGCTGATGGTGAAACACAGGTTATAGATGACCCATTTGGGAGCTGGAAGAGGGAATTTCTATAGAACAGATTAAATGTAGAAAGCTTTATCTGGAAAACCTCCCACCTTTTTATTTGTATGGGTTCTGATTGCCATGAAGTGTTACAGAGAGGAAGTCTCTCTCATTTAAACACTCACCAGGCACGAAACATCTGCATCTCTAGGGCTTTACTCCCCCATTGCCAGAGGTGCAGGGACTGCCCTGGCATCAGCTGCTTTATTCAAGTCCCTCTGGTTATTGCTCTGGCCACTGCCTTTTCCCAGAATGAAATAAATGTATGTTTTCCCTGGTCTTTTCCCCCAGCATCTCCTGTCAGCTTTGCAGCGTGTCCGAGTACTCTTTGCAGACCAGATGCTTCGTTTCCACCCATGATCCCGAGCAACTTGCACCCTGCAGCTAAACCTGTGCTAACACAACTCAGAGATTATTTTTCCAGATTATTTTTACCTACTAACACAGCTCCTCGAGGTTTGTTATGGAAACTGGTGAGATTAAGAATGGATGCTTATGAATCCTGCCCAAATGAGAGAGATGAGAAAATACTCAAATGCAACGTAATGTAATGGTTTATCCATCCTGGAGAAAGCACTCCCTTGGCTGTGTCCTCATTGATTTGAGATTCCTGATTGATTGGAGATTCTTTGCCTCTCTGTTTGCACCAAATCAAGTGTGTGTGGGGGTGGAAAGTAGCTTTCTGCCCTTAGAGAGCAGCCTGCTTCCTAAACTCCTTGGGAGAGAAAGGAGACTAATGAAGGCTTTTTACTTTGAATTTCCTTCTGTATTCTCTAGGATCCTGGATAATAAAAGCTAATTCTAAAGGCATATGTATAAAAATCAACAGCCTCAATAGTTTTTTTTCTCTCTTTGAAATTCTGAGTTCTTCAGAGTCTGTAATTCTCTAATGCTCTTGAATATTTTTGAATCTGTTCTTGTAGCCTCTAAAAACGGAATGCTTGGTAAACTTATGCTGTCAAATGAACTTGATTAGGCTTAAATAAGAAAGAAGGGAAATTGTGGTGAAGCAAGAAGGGGATGAAATGGAAATGATTGGGAAGAAATGCATACATTTGGGATGACACTGATTTCTGGCGAAAGCGTTTTTCGGGAAGTGCTTTCAGAGGCAGAAATAAAAATAAGTGTTTGGTGTTTAGTAGATTAGGGAGTAATGATGATGGAAGCCGAGAGAAATTTTTGAGGCTGAATAAGGAAAGTCAGGGAATTCAAGGACAATGGAGAAGTATGTGGCGGGTGACTGCCCTAATTAAAAGGTCAGACTCTGCTGGGTGCTCAGAAAAGGGCTCTCGCAGGGCTGTGAAGAATTGCCAAACCTGATCTTCCTCATTAAATCCTTGGCCAGAGATGGGGCCACAGTTCTCGGGTCTGAAAGCACTTTATTTGGGCCACAGCTTTTCACCAGCCAAGTATGCATGTTATTGAAATGCCGAAGGTTCACGTCCAGCAGTGAGATGTCGTGGCTGTGTGGGAAGTGACTCCAGGGAAGGTGTGGGATGGAGCAGTTCTGCCATCGTGGCTCAAGCAAAGCTCCCACACAAACCAGCAGGAATCTCTTCCTTCTGTGGTGAGCTTGGCATCGCTGGGTGAGAAAGTTCAGGAAGATTTCTCCCACTCTTATGGCCATCCATCCTGCTCCAGCCCCCCAAAAATGGGGAATAGGGATATTGGGATGCAGTATTATTATTTTCATCCTCATCTAAATTATTCAAGAAAGTTTCAAAGCTCCAGAAAGCCTTAAGTCTATATTTATGGCGTTTTTTTATAGGAAATGTTTACATTCCTCAGACTATGGTGAAGTTTATTCCTGTGCACACAAGGCATAAACCTCATCTAGATCCCATGTAGGCTCTGTTTTGAGAATGTCTGACACTTTGACATCCCCTGGCTCTCAGTAGCAGGGTAACTTTCCCACTGGGCCTGTGTAAACCAAACTTGAAAGTTTGTCCTTGGATTTTGGTGTCTGATATCCTTGGCAACCGTTAGCTACCTGCATGATAGTTCTGGAAACTACAGGGAACGAGAAATCTGCTTTATAGAGTCTTCAGAAATCTTTGTGAGAAAAAACACAGATCAGCAGAATAGGTGTTTTCCAGTCATCTGATTTGTCTGCCTTCCTGTTTGAAACCTGAAGTCCTAGGGGATAAAATTGTTGGTTATAGGCTAGAAAAAAACAATAATAAAGGGAACATATCTATTTAAAAGAGAGAAATGGTGACTTTCAGAGATGATGACCACACTTTCCTGGATGTGATAGCCTTCTGTTTCTCTCGCCCTTTCAACAGTCATGTGGAAGTGATGGAATTTGAAGACTTCAGACATTGGTCTGGAATTTCTGGGTATTTCAGAGTCTGGTTGAAGGAGCAGCTCTTGTTTCCAGCCATTTCATGTCACAGAGACACAGTCACCGAGAATGCAACTGTGATGTGCACGTATGTTGACTTCTGTCCCAGGAAGACCTGGATGGAGATCTGGGAACCGGTGCTAGATCATCAACTGGTGACCTGCCAAAGGTGTCTGTGATCCCAAACAATCAGTACTTGCCTTCCCTGGGATTTCAGACTCCCTGGGCTTCCCTAGCATGGCCAGGAGGATCCCCTGCTAAAGCCAGAGTCTTTGGGATGATATTTTGGTAGCGATTAGATCCCATGGTCCATGAAGCAGATGAGTCAGGTGCTGCAGACTGTGCAACTGATTGGAATCTGAAGAATGTGAGCTAATATTTACATCAGGTGTTTGCCCTGTGATAAGGAACAGGTCATTCACAAACATGAACATGCCATAATATTGGTAGGTTGGTCACGGTGTTTGCTTTGCATTTCACACACTCACCAGTCTCATTGCTCAGAGAACAGTTGCGTGTTGTGGTTTGATATGGATTCGTAGCTGTTTCCCCCTTTTATTTCCATGGAACTGGGGTTTTTTTGTTGGTTTCTTTTTTCTTTTTTTTTTTTTTAAAGGGCAATTTTACAGAAATAGCTCTCTGACGTCTTCCACGTGCCAGCGTGTTAGCAGGATGTTGCCTTTGTCTCCAGAGTGTTTTGGAGGAGAAATCCCATTTGGTTTTCCAAAGTTACCATTCCTCACCCGGAAACACCAGGTCTTAAAAGCAGGTTTGAACTCTGCTTGTGTTTCTGAAGGAAAGTGCTTGTTCTTGCTTTTCTGGAAAGATTGTGTTGGTAAACTTTAATGGAACTGCACAAGTATGCAGCCGTGCTGCGTGGCTGTGGTCAATGCCAGGGGCCGTGTTGCTGAGGGGAAATCACAGCCTTAACGAAGAAAACATCTGTGTTTCAGATGAGGGGTGATTTGAGCAAGTGTTATATGTAACTGCAGGTGAGTTATGGGTTAATTAGCAGCACCTCATACAATCGTAATGAGGTGAAACAAAACCAAACTGTAAGTAGAAGAAACTTTGCCCTTAAAAGACGGGTGACTTGTTAATTGGCTGCAGTCTGGAGTCCCTGGCTTCTCTCTGTACAGAGTTAATTGGCCAGAGACATGAGGCTTTGACCTGCAGCGCTGGTTGCAAGGAATTTGAGATTGTGCAACACAAATCACCTTTCCCTAGAATTAAGAGGCTGAGGTGGTGACTGGTATTTTAACAACAGCCAGTGAGGGGCTGGAGACATTGGCAGGACTTGAACCTGCACTGAGTGCTCGAGGACCCTGTTTGATAAGGTTTGGGTGAATGAGGGATTTCGATGCCCTGGGCTGGGAAAACACATAGTACTGGCAGTAAAAAATGTGCATTTCCTGGTGCTGCCTTGCTGCTACTAACTTGTTTTCCAAATTATGGTGAAAACTTGGAACAAATCTTGGGTTTTGAGATGTAAGCCATCGTTATCTTAGGCCAGGTCATCTGGGTCGTCTTCTCCCTCGGCCACCAGCCCCAGGGGGGAAGCATTAGACAAGTCCCATTCCCTCCAGAGCCCCTGTTTCTTTTCCACACCTTTGCTCAGCTCATCTCTCTGTTTGTCAGATCTATAAAGCAAAGAGTGTGTGCTCCACATTTGCAAACATAAAGCTTTGCATAGAGACCTGTTCTGTGTAGGGCTTCCTGGTAACATTGAAGTAAATATAGTAAATGGATGGAAGTCAAGGAAGCCCTTTTTTTCCTTTATAAAAAAAAAAAAAAAAAGCCCAATCAACAGGTTGTGAGTGGCTTTATTTATTCCTTGAGCACGGAGCAACATGCTGTTAATGTTTCCCTTCATCTTCTGGTGTTCTTGGTTCCGATATACCTTTAATTTAACGTTTTTCTCTCTTTGCTTTCTGAGGTTTACAATGAAAATATTACGAGCCTGTCTGGAATGTGCCCACTCCATTGCAGCCTTGCCAGGGCATTGCTGAGACCCAGAGACAATGCTGCCTGTGAGGGTTTCTCCACCACCTACCAGCTGAGGAGAACAATAACATCCTTGTTAACAACAGTTGAGTTTTAAGGACATTAATGTTTTTCTTTTCCACGTGAAAGCGAAGGCGGTTTTCACATAGTTCTTCAAACACGTTGAGATTAACAGTTCTGCTTGGAGGGTTTAGGAGGCTTCTTTTCCAAAAGAAATACTATTTAAATTGATCAGAGACTTCCAGAGGAGAGTGTGTTACTATTGTTAAGTATATTACTTCGTTTTTTATCACTTTTCTGTCACTTCAAGGATGTGAAATTGGAAACTTGGTCTTAAGCAAAAGAGATTTGCAAAATGTGAGCCATGGTAAGAGTGGGACCAAAGGGTACTCAACAAGGTGAGGGAAAGTCCTCTTCTGGCACTTCTCTGTGGAGAAGGCCACTTTGGACAGGTGGTGGGAGAGATGTCACTGGAGGAGGACATGTCCCATGAGCTGCAATGTCCTCCTGCAAGCAGGGACTTGGTGCTTGCTGCTGCTGTTTCCAAAGCAGCTATTCTTACCTCAGTCTTCTAAGATAGAGAAATTACATTTCCTATTATTTCTGATATCATCATAAAAACCTGAGACAAAAGATCTTGTTGCTGACCTGGCTGTAAATTGCAAAGAGGTGGCTAGAAATAATAAGGGGAAAAGAGATCTTGGGAAACAGTGGTACAGGAAAGCAAGAGGCTGCTCTCGTTGATGTACATAAACCATAGTCCAACTGTTATTTAAGTTCCACATACAGCTGTGAAAAGTTAGAGCCAACTTCTAGTTGTAAATCAGGGTGGCTCCGTTAAGTTGAGGGGAACGGTGCCAGCACATCCCAGACAAAGACTTGGCTCCATCTATTAATAGCAGCAGTTGAGTAATGGAGCTGCTTAGAGAAGTTCCGCGGGAAGAAAATTTTGATTAAAAAAAAAACCGGAGATAAGAACAACAGAGCAGTCTGCCTTCTGGTTTTCTCATGGAATGTGGCTGCCATGGGGGTTTGGTCCTCTGCATCTCCCAGCGCCTCCAGATACCCCCAGCCTTGGCCAGTCTGTTCATTTCAGTATCGTAACAGTGATGTGACAGCAACTGTGGTACGGTCTGATCCTGCCTTTGGTGTCACTGTGGTCATCCCTTCAGCTGCTTCTCTTTCTGTGGAGCTTCTGAAACCCCAAGGTTTTCCTTTAACCAGGTATCTAAGGTTTCTATTTCTTTAAATTCTTCAATGCACTACGGTGAAAAGGATGGGGAATGTCGTCATCAGCTGCTGATGCTTCACGTTTCCTCTGTGACCCTGCTATTCAGGGACAGACAATTACATTTCACAGCTGCATTTTAAATCATCTTTAAATCACACTTCTCCAGGTGACCTTGAGCCAGTTTCTTACTGAAATATCAAAAAAAAGCCCAGCAAAAATTCCCACTGTGCAGTGTTACGGTGTTTTAATTTCCCAGAAACTAGTTAATTTATTGACTGTGCCCCACCAGTCCAAGTTCCCTTTATAGATTAACTTGTGTATTTTGGCTCCTCTCCACCTCTTCCTTTGGCTCAAAGTGAATGATACCAGGACTGTCTTTGAAATGAGGCAGGAATGTGAAGTTTTTTGATTAAAAAGCAACATCACCCCCGAAACCTCTGTCTCTGCCAGCTTTCTGAGGCCTTGCTGCAGAGGTACAGTACTGGGAATGACAGATTAAAGGTTTGGCAAGTTCAGCCTCTTTAAAGAAAACAGACGTGGAATATTCTGGTAGGGCTTGTAAACGGTTTGTATCTCCTCAGAAGGTGTCTCTCACGGAGCAGTTTGCCACCAAAGGTTTTCAAGACTGTTCGTTGGCTTTCTTCTAGTAACTCATCTAAATGAGAATTCAGAGGTTTTCAAGACTGTTTGTTGCCCTTGTTTTAGTAACTCATCAGTCTTTAGAACTCATCTAAATGAGAATTCCTAAATCGGGTCTCTGGCTCGTACCTGCCTGCCTTGCTGGGTTCAGGATGTTATGAAGGTCTTGTACCAGCTGTGAGCATCTTAGAGGAGTTCACAGCTGGCAGAGATGGTGGAGAGGGTCACTCTGGTTGAGTTGTCACCACCTCCTGCATGTCTTCTGTTGACCTCTTCATGGGCTGATGGTAGGGTTCTGTTCTCTAGACTCTGCAAAAATCATGTATTTGTTGTGTGTGAACTCTAAGCTGGTACTTTTCTAGAACATTTGGTATGTTTGCAGGGGAGTTCCTAGCATCAGCCATAAAAAATATTTGGCTTTCTTTTAAAATCTGTGATTCGTTACTGACAACATTGAGATACTGTGTGTCTCTTATCAAGGAGCTTTCTATAAACCTCTGAGAAAGGCTTTCCAAGATGTGCATTTTTGAGCACGGATGGAAATGGCATGGAAACTCACTTCTGAGCTGGGAGCTTCAGCCTCTCCAGTTTACTTCTAGGCAGGTTCAGAAACTAGTTTTGATTCTGGCCCCTTGATATTTTACCATCATAATGAGAGCGTCTTCTAATTGTATGTTTAGTCTTCTGGTTTTAATGAAGATCTAGAGAACTCTTGTTATTAAAGTTTTGGTTGCCTTGTTTGTGATGGAGGAAATGATCATTACAAGGTCCTGAAATTTACTTCTGGCAACTCTAAATACTATTTTCAAGTTCTCATCTTGAGCGTGTGTGTGATGCTCATTGTCTGATGTCCTCAGGTGCGATCAGAATCCTCCCACTGAGCCTTTCACATGTTTCTCTTTCTTTTTAGGATCCTCTATAGATGTTGGAATGTGACTCCAGAGAAAAATGTGCTTTTCTAACAACTCGTTTGTGGATGTCTAACCAGCCTTTGGTTTCTGGGAATGCTAGAACATGGCTTCATCAGGAAATGAAGTAGAAAGATGGACTCGCAAGCAAGGTGGCAGAATCGGAGAGCTGGTGGAACCCATCTTCTCCCCTGAAAATGGGAATGCTCTTTCGGCAGAGAAGTCAATCAGCAGCATGGACCATCTCCTGCACCTCCCTGGAAGAGCAGACTCTGCTTACAGCTCTTTTTCGGGGGGATCAAATGTTCCAGAGTATCCCACCCCATCGTGCTGTGGTGAAAACTGCTGTTTGCCCCCAGAGCAGGTGTCATACATGGACTCAGAATACGTGAAAGGTATTTATAACCTCAGTGCAGCCAGCTCTGACCTGAGGGGCCTCAATCCCTACAAGGCACTGGACCTGAGCATCCATAACTCTCAGAGCACCAGCCTCGTGGAACGCTGTGGAAGCACTCCTACCCGAGGGACTTGCTCGACTGCACCTCCACCTTCTCCTCCCACCAGACTTGACAGCTATAAAGTCACCAGATACCTTGAAAACTCGAGAGGGAGACACAGTCCCGGCAGTCCTGGTGAGCGGGGTGTGCAGCCACCTCCTTGCCTGCAGGACAATCCACTGCTGGATGGGGATGTGCCGTGGAGTCAACACAGGGATGGAATTACCGAGCAAGATACAGCTGCTGCTGGGAGAAAAACTCTGGAAAACAAGGATCTGTCATCCTCTGATTCTGCAAATGAGGTGCCTGTGTCAAAAATCCAGGGGTTCAAGACGGAGGAGAACGGAGAGTGGCGCCCACCCCAACAGCCCATAAGGAGAAACAATCCCCACATTTTCAGCAGGCCTTCTTCATTCATTTTTCAAGAATATTTAAAGACAGACTCTTTGGCAAATGTCCCTAAAATACTTTCTGCTTATAATTCAGTTTCCCCTTATAAAATTCCTGAAGAGAGGAGTCCCCAGTCCTGCCCCCAGGTGCGTACCAGCCCTGGCACCATTAATGATACACGAGAAGGCAAGCACTGTCCCTGTGGTGTACGTAAGCCAGCTTTCAGAGCAGCAGATTCCCAAAATGTGGTGCCAGAGCCCAGCCACAGAAAAGGATCCTTGCCCTGTGCTCAGTGCCCACTCCACACCGAGCTGCATTCCGACTGGGATCAGGATGTATTTGAGGACAGCTGTGACTTCAAATATATGGACAATGCTCTTCTAATTAAAAATGCTTCCAGGAAGCTGAGCAGTTGTACAGATGAAAATCAGTGTTATGACTCTGAAGGAAAAGTTGGGAGGGATGTTAAGGAACCGCTGCGGAACCTGCAGGCCAGAATGCAGAGATCATCACTGCCCTGCGCTGTGGAAGCACAGCGGCCTGGCTCTGAGGGCTCCTATCAGGGAAATAAGCAATGCCATGACAATAATGACCAAATGCCTTATTTCAGACCAAAGGAAGAGTCCACATCTCAGTTTTTACATGAAGTCAGGAAAGAACAGGCTACCAACAGCAGTCCTGACCTTAGCCTGCATCTAGGACAAGAGGAATCTCCTGTTCCTTACCAGAAATGCCAACCTGAATTTCATACCCAGCTCTTACGGCACCTTCAGGATGACCTTGCTGGTGAACAAATAACCAGGCAGACGACTCCCATGCTTTACTACCTTTCTGGGGGGAAAACTACCAACATCCTGCACCACAACAAGCTGACCCGACGTCAGGAGGACTCGAGGAGCTCACCAAAGGAACTTCCAGCAGGCAGCTACTCCGCCTCTGTGCGGTGTCTGGAGATACAAAAGGAAAGCAATCGCCTTCAGAGGGTCCTCCACCACCCACAGTACAGTGCTGATGATGATCTGCTTGAGGCTGAAGATCTCATTCTTGGGAGTCCTGCTTCATCCATGGAGGAGAGTTTCAAGAACGACTATAGAGAGAAACTTAAAGTGGCTCAAAAAAAGGTTCTGCGAGAAACCTCCTTTAAAAGAAAAGACTTGCAGATGAGTTTGCCTGTCAGACTGAGACAGAAACCCTCTAAAAGACCTTCAATTGAGCACCTTCGGTCTTTCTCATTATCCGGTACGTGTGAGGATGCCAAACCTGTTCCTTGTTCCCCTTCTCGTCTAGAGTCCCTGGAAAGTTGCAATAGAGATGAAGAAAAGAGGCCACAAACGGGCCGAATTGGGGGAAGGAAAAGGGTAACCAAAGAGCAGAAGAAGCTGTGTTACTCTGAACCTGAGAAGCTCGATCAGCTGGCGGACAAGGAGGTACCATGGAATCAAGTGAGGGATGAAAGCACTGAGCAGGATGCAGTGGCAGCTGGGAAGAAGGCTCTGGAAAACCGAGGGAGGGCCCTTTCCAGTTCCAGTATCTCCAGGATGGAGCTGAAACAAATCCAGCACACTGCACTTATGGAATACATGGAGAGAAAGATTAATCAGAGGCCGGGTAGCTCCCAACACCTCCCCCTGCACAAGCCACCCATGCAGAAAAGACTGTCACATCCCAAGTGGCTTCCTGGCAAAGCTCCCAATGCGGATGGGAGCAGGAAGGTGCAAACCACTGAGGTTTCCTGCCAGGTTTTCTCTAAGGAAAAATCCCCAGATGTTTCTCCTCCTTTGGCTTTTGTTCCCCCTCTGAGCAGGAGCAGCAGGGACCATCCCGGCTCTGCTGCTGCGGGAACAGCTGCCTCCGAGCATGATCCATCTCCCAGCGAAGCAGCCAGGAGCTGCACCAGCAGGTGTGCATCAGCTGAAAGTCTTCCACAGGAGGATGATCCTGAGACCAGGAGAACTCGTGAGAGGTCAAAATCAACTCCTTCTTCCACGCAGGTAAGAAAGATGCAAAAATAGTAATTAGTGTTTGACTCCAATTCATGACTGACTACTTGTTTAAGGGGACTGTGGCACTACTCGCGTGAAAAACTGCTGAACATCAGCATTAGGAATTGGGACTTGATTTATTTTTGTTGTATTTCATGTGCAGAGAGATGAGATGATAGATGTGGAGAAGCTGCCTTTGCTCCCTCTGGAGAAAGCGCTGTGCAGCTGCGGGAGAGCAAAGTGCGTGCTCTGCTTTGCAGCATGGGGGAGATTTGGGGAGAAATCCTGCCAATTTAAACACTTTAAATAATAACATTCATTCATTCATATCATTAATTGTTATGGAAAGTGTTTTGTAAGAAAGTATTACAGGCAAACAAGGTGTATTCAGTGCGAAAAGTTACGAGAGAATTGCATGAGAGTGGAAACTTCACAGCAGCCCAGTGCAGTGGGTACGCGGTTTGGGCAGTTCCCTGTCACCACTCAGGAAAGGCACAGGGACAGGCAGGGAGGAAGAGGAAGGTCTGCTTCAAGGGCAGTGCTGTGGGCTCTGCAGAGGGTCCCTCCAGGGCTGCAGAGGGATGGGGTGGGGGGTCTGGCACTCGGGAGGTGTGTTTGCAGGGAACACATGCTGGGTGGGGGACATTTGCTGTTCCGGCAGTCGCTGTTGTTAACTTTGTTAGAGCACTGTCCCAGAAAAGGTTATAGAGAGAGATTTTTCTAAATGTCCAGCCTTTTTGGCTCCTGAATTTGAAGGACAACGGCTGTCATATTATTGTCAAGGAGGATAAAGAAGATTAAATGGTCAGAGAACAAATTAACTAATGTACTGCTGAAATTACCCAACTGAAGGGGCTGACAAACTTCCACCAATTTCTGAATTGTTGTGAGAGTCAGTGAGGGTATATATTTTGTTGCCAGCTGTTTTTTGGATTTCTAAGAAAAGAAGGGGGGATGCCTAGGAAGAGCAGAATGTCAATTTCATCAATAAAAAGATGTGGACAGGCTCAGAAGTAAAACCTTGGGTGCCTGCTTGGAGACTTGCTGTTTGGCCTCTGCTTCTGGGGATAACAAACGGGAGTAAAATGAAAAACAGTCTGAAAAAGCGTGTTGTTTTCATTTCCAGGACCCCTGCAGCTGTTCCAGTGCTGTGGTGGCACCAGCTTGGCGTTGTGAGAGCTGCCTCAGCACCCCCAGGTAAGGGCACAGCAGAACCCATGTCCCTTGTGTGACCTCCAGCGGCAGCCGTGTCCGTCTGCTTCTCTCCTTGTGTCCTGGCACCCTTTGCTCATTCGGGAACACTCATCTGTGCCATTTGTCTCATTTTGGGACAGTCTTTAAAACAATTCCCGCTGTGTGGAGCAAACGTGGAGCTGTGGAATGTACCCGAGCTGCTCTCCCCATGGCTTCACATCCCCAGGATCACAGCTCCCTCATCTGAGCTCTGGCAACAGCAGCATCTGCAACAGCTCCCCTGCCTCCACTCTTGAAAAGCACACCTGCTTGCAGCCTGGTGTTAACAGGGCCTTTCTCTTTCTTTAAATTAAAAAAAAAAAGAAAAAAATCACATCATTTGCACATCCCTAATGAGCAAATTTGTGTGTAAACTCTCCAGATTTGCTCTGCTTGTTTGAGGAGCATCAGGGGAGAAAAAGGTCTGAGCTTTGTCTCACCAAGGTGCTGACACTGACGCTTGGTAGCAATACATTTTCCTCGGCTCCAATCATTCAAAAAGTTCTCAATGGTTTCTGGAGGCTCGATTATCTTAGGAATAAGAACGTATTTTTAGCTAGATTTTGAAATTTTTCTTAAATTTCCTCATTTAGCTAAGAGGCTTTGCAGGTCAGTGTGAGCATCACTGGAAGTTCTGGACAGAACAGTAACATCAGAAAAGTATTTGGTGATAGCACTATAATGTGTCCTAAGTAGTGAAAAGATGAGAAATCCAGAGCTCATTTCATTAGTAACTAATTCAGATGGTCCTCTTTGGGAAACAGCTGTAAGGACAGGTTCATTCTGTCACAGCTATATCATTTTTTCTCTCTGCTTTCCTCTACCAGAAAGTGCTGTGGAGCTGTGGTAGCACACACACACTAGACCCGCTGTGTTTGCCCTGTTAATTACTCAAATAAAAGCTCCAGCTGGGACCAGCAGGAAGAGCAAGCTGTGAAGGTTGCCCACCCCAACAGTGTCTGTGGCTTGGGGAAAAAAAAAATCCTTGAGGACATTCTTATGCCTTTTTGGCATCCATTCAATTGCACAACACAATTTTGAGGTGTTTTCCACTGATATCACCACTTTCCCCTGATGACTGCTGCAGGGGGTTGGTGTAGCCTGCATGCTGCCCCCATTGCAGTGGGACCTGATTTTTCTTAGGTCTCCCTGTGTCTCTCTTTTTCATCCCCTGTCACTTCACAAACATTTCTCAGTCTGTGATCACAATATTGCCTCCTCAGCACATGAATTCAGGTATCACGGTGCAGCATCACAGTGTGACACTGTGGTTTTTTACAGGAGGTGTTTCTAGCACCTTTTTGGTAGTAAGGATTTTCCAGAATTAAGGGTCACGAAATCACCAGAACCACGTATTTCAAATCGAGCTCAAATGAGTTTTTTGTTTCTTAATTGCAGTGAAAAGGTGCACATACAAGACACCTCTTAAGTGACATGGTTAGTCACTATCTTGTGTGAACTATGATTAAATTTCACTTTGCCAAAGGAAATTGATCTTTTTTTGATCATTTTTTTGTGATGAAAAGCTGAGGTGACTGTGTTAAAGCTGCAAAACAGAACTGGAAGAAGGGAAACTGTGCAAGGCTGGAATTTGGGAAACAGAAAGACTTTCTGAGCAGCCACATGAAAATCTTGGGCAGGGTAAACTTGGCTCAGCTGCCACCTGTCCCTGCTCTCCATCCCTATCTGCGCCGGGAAACCTGGAGATACTGGGACCTTGTGGTATTAAATAGAGTAGTCCAAGCATGTGGAAGCTTTCCCAGCACAACAGTCTGCCCATGTTTTCTTAAATCTAGAAACTATTCTCTGTGTGTGTGTCTTCACTGGGGGAACAGCAGTCTCTTCATTGCCCTCCACTACCCCGCTCTCTGTCACGACAATAAAATGCCCACCTTCATATCCCACACCGTCCATAGAGATGGGCTTAACTAGTTCCTTTAGGGGTAGGAAGGATCCATTTCTGCATTGCCTTTATCTGTGACCTTAGAGAAAGAGCAAAACAAAGGTGGGCAAACCCTCCGTGCCAGTTTTGAGGGAGAAAATTCCTGCTGTGTGCCTGCAACTTTGAAGCTCGTGTCAAATTAATGTAGTTAAATCAGCGCTTATGAATCTTCCTTCCATCTAATCCCTCTCTGTTGTCCCCTCCTAATCCTGTTAAGTTGTGGCAAATTTTGCTAGAGGAAGAAAAATAGGCTTTTTCATCCAGTTGTGATTAATACAGAAGTATTTAAATATTCAGCTGCACTATTTGCACGAGCAGTTCTGTGGCTGTACACACGTACAGCAGTGATTGCAGATCTAGATGTACTCCAGTCAGGGATCCCAGAAGATCTACACGTATCCCAATCATCTCAGCAGTGCCCTGTATTCTTGCAAATTCTACTCCAGGGTGTATTTTTAAGTTACACATACTTACTTATCACATCATAATGATTATAATTATGTATGCCCAGCAGACAGTAGCTTCTTCCATCAAAGTTTCTTCTGGAGTGTTTCATCAGAAAACTGGAAGCACTGGGTCAGATGTGCGTTGGCCAACTCGAAAGTAGAAGTTTGGTCTCAAAATGGTTAATGGAAAGGATTTAATAAAACTTTTACTATGTCCAATGGCCTTTTCAAAGCAGACACCTCAGATGAACAGTGTTTCTCCTCTGTGTGGGTGTGCTGTTTTGTTCCCCTAGAGAGAAGGAGGCACTTGGTGGTGTCTCTGAGAAGGACTGATGTGCTGGAGACGGTGATGGTGTAAACCAGTTCTTGGACTTGGGCTGAAATGCTCTTGCAATAGAAATAAGAAGGTGTAAGGAGCAAGAAAGTAAAGATTTGCCCTTTTGCAAAGGAGGATGTTGGAAGGAAGGTGGTGGAAGGAAACACGAAGCACAGATCATGCTCTTACTGCCAGGTGGTGCCAGAAGTGGCCTCAGAAAGGTCTCAGCAAGTGCCCCACATATTTAGCAGTGTGCTCCCCAGGCTGGGGGGTGGCTGCCAAACAGCATCAGTGTGACGTTTTAGGACACTTGTTACCATGGGTTTATTTCAGAAACACATATTTTGGTAATAATTAGAAAAATAACAAGTTTAATGCAGATTCAAACAATGTGGACTGGTGCAGCTAGATGTTTTATGTACTCCCTTTATCCCCACAAGTAAAATTTGTATGTACTATGGAATCTGAATTTTCCCCCCAGGTAAAATTAGTAAGTATTATGGAATCTGAATTTAAAAACCTTTAACAAAAAGGGGAAGCTGGAAAGATAATGACAATTACCTGCAGCTGCTTAAACAGTCTACGGGAATATTTATTGTAGAGGAATTGTTTGAAACAAAAGTGTCTTCTTTCTTATAGTTTCCCTGATCCAGAGAAAGATGAATGTGAGAAGCAGGAACGGAAAGACAGTGACATAACTGGAGGTGTGTGTTGCTGGGATACAAGGGAGCTGACTCCTGAAGCCTCTGTTCCTCTCCTGAGAAGTAGAGATGAGGAAGATGCTCAGGTGGAGGAGGAAGAACGTGAAAAGAAACCTCTGAACAGCAATGCTTCAATAAATTGCCCTGAGCAGCAGCCTGTACCTCCTCTGGAGCAAGTGCCACCCTGCCACACAGTGTCTGCTCAGCCTCCCCGAGGGGACAGAGACACAGCCAAGGGCTCAGTGACACAGGACACATCCATGAATGACAGCCAAGGTGGCACTGACCCCGAGAGAGGGACAGATCTGCCCCAGAGGAGACTGCAGTCCCCTGAAGACCAGCGGTACGAGGAGCTGGCTCTGGAGATCATTGCCAAAGACAGTTCTCTGGTTGATGTTCTCCTGCCTCATCCCCTGAGAAAAACTGCTCTAGACCTGATGGAGGGTCTGTTTCCTGCTAACGTTTCCATGCTGGATAAATCACACCGAAAAAAGGGAGGTCTACGGCATGCACAGGAGAATGAGTAAGTAATTATCTAGTATTTTAAGCTATTTTAGTGTAGAAATTCCATATACATGTTAGTGAGATGACTGGAGCACATGTATTTTTGGTTTTGTTTTGTTAGCAAAATATTTCAGCTTTCTGATTATATATATGTGAAGTTATGGGTATATGACAGCAGAAATGTGGTTCAATGATACCGTATCAAAAAGGACTGTGACAAACCTGGGCTGCAAATCTTTTGCTCTGTATCTTTCAAAAAAATTAGAAAAAAATGCTTCTGTGAGAAGTAAGGAGAGTAATTCTGAAGCCAGGAAGGATAAAACCAGGAATGCAAAGTTTGAGAATCAATCTCTGTTTGCCACTGGTGTTTATTTTCTTTTCCAGTAGCAGGAAGAGCAGTAAAGATGCAGCAGAAGCACGTCTTGAGTCTGAGCATGATGCCAAGCAAAGGAGCGAAGATCCCACCTCGAAGGGAAACCAAGTCCTGGAGGGGAGCAGAGATGGCTCAAACGACCTGGATGACATCACCTCTAAGAAAGTAGGTAGCTGAACACCAGAGAACAGGGGTTTCTTCACCACAAGTAATAACGTTTCACAGATGACTTTGAGTCCATTTTTGCTGAGAGGTGAAGTCCTTTTCTGCGCAAGGCAGCTCACTCACCACGTAGGACTCAAATGTGGTCTTAAAATCTGTAAAATTCTTGACAACTATCAGCCTGTACAAGAAATATTATTTTTATTGAGAGAACCAGCAGCAGTTTCTGCAACTGCAGTGCCCTATCCATTTCCGTACGTGCAGGGGATGGAGGTAGCTTGGATGTAGCTGGACTGAGAAGCACGGCAGCTCGGGAGGGAGATGTGTAGGAGAATTAGATACCTTTTGTTTTCCTGTAGGAACCTGGCCTTGCTCCATCCATCCCAGGTAATGACAATCTGCCTTCCCAGAGCTCCTCCTGCTGTGCACGTGGTGATGGTTTTGGTACCTGCTGTCTGGCTCCTGCTCCTCATTGTGGTGGCATTGGCTGATTTCCAAATAAAAGCTGAGAGGGTTCTTCTCCTGCTCCATATCTCCAACTTTTTCCATATCAAACGTTTCCATATCAAACTTCATTGCTGTACAGGCACCGAGTCTTGCTTATCCCATGGAATGGACTTTTCTGGTGAATATTATGAGTGAAATTGCAGTCAGTTCTTGTAAAGCTTGGTAACAGAGCCGTGACCTCACGCCTCGGAGCGTAACCGCGTGTAATCACCTTGTAATCTTGATTGCAGCTCACTTCTGACTGATGGGAAGTTCTGTGAGCTGGGGATTATATCACTAGTTAAGGCGATTACCAGTAATTTGCTTCTCCAGAGTTTAAGAATTAAGTACAGCTTAGGAAATCTTGCTTTTTTTTTAAATCTTTTTCTTTCTCAGAGCTTAAAATTATTTTAAAAGTCTACAATTTGGCAAAGACAACGTGAGGAAAACCCATTCTCTAGAAACGACATGGATTCTCTTTGGCTTTTTATGAATTTTTTGTCTCTTTTTTCCCTCTTTGCAGCTGGAACTCATCTCCAGCCTCCGGTCGAAGCTGCAGATGCTTTGGGAGGAGAGGGAGCTCGTCCTCTTGGAAGCCCAGGAGTGCAGGGAGCGAGGTGAGGAGCTGGAGGCCGTGGTGCGGGAGCTCTGCAAACCCAACGAGTTCGAGCGCTACCTGATGTTCATCGGGGACCTGGAGAAGGTCGTGAGCCTCTTGCTCTGCCTGTCCAGCCGCCTTGCCCGGGTCCAGAATGCCTTGAGGAGGATCGATGGCAACACAGATGCTGAGGAGAAGGTGAGCGACGAGCCAGCAGGGTATTTAATTTGGGTTGTTTGTTTCTTTCTTTCCAGGTGGGGCTGGATTCGCCTCATTCTTCCAACAAGCACTGGGAAAAAAAAAGGTGTAAATGATACAGGAATCCCAACCAGGTTCAGAGGGGGTTTTGTCAGTTTTTTTTTTCCCCACTAGTAATTTCAATGTGTTAATTCCTGGCTGTGAAATCATATTTTACTGAATTTTACTTCTCTTAACCATAGCGGGCAGGAAGATGTGGTGGCAACATGAGATAAAACTCCCTGTTGTTTAACTCAACTCACCAGTTCCGCTGGTAACAAGGAATTGTCTCATGTCACCAGGGAATCTTTTCACCTCTGAAACACACTTTTTTTGCTAGAGAAGACAAGCCACGTTTGTCCCAGGAATGCTGCTTTCCTGCTGTCCTTACTGCTCTTAGAAATGTTTTTATCATTTGTACCTGCTGTTATCTCTCATTTGGAAGTTAGGAAGAGAAGGGTTAGAAAAACTGGGATTTCCTGGAGCTGTGCTGCTGCCGAGCTGGAGCTCAGGAGGTTTATTGTGGTTCACACACAGAGGGGCAGTAAAAGAGCCCAATAGGGAGAATCAGGATCTACCCACTCCAAAAAGTCACTCGTGTTAATGTGAATAATTTGGGGCAACTTTTGATGCTGACTTTGACCAACAGATTTGGTATTTGGTGGTGGGGCTGCTGTTTCTTTAGGGCTGTGTTTATATTATAGTCTTCATAAAATTGTTCAGTTGAGATTTTGAAAAATGTGCTCAATAAGACTGGGTTTGGTGCCAGCATTTTTGCAGCTCTCCCCAGTCACTGCAATTGCCCCCACGTTCACAAAACCACCGAGTCCATTTCTGGGGTGTGGATGGTAGCCACCGCTCTGTGGTGTATTTATGGAAAACCTCTGCAAATCATTGCAGCTGAAAGAGAATTAGCTAAAGTGGGAACAGTCTTAAAATCCTGTAGAACAGGTGAATCCAAATTCTTGTGGATTTGATAAAAAGAAACCTTAGATGAGCAGTTACCAACTGCATCAGAGTCACTTTATTGCAGGTACCTTTTGATAGATCTTCCAGATGACAGTGCCACTCTGGCCACCGGCAACTGGCAAAATGCAGAGAGATGTGCATTAGAAGAGCTTCTAATTGAAAGAAGATTGATACAGGATGCTCTAAAATTAACAGACTGTTAAGTAGATTGATGTTTTTCCCGCGGGCAGCACGGGAGAAGCGAGCCTTGCTGGGGCTTACTGGGTGTCTTTACCTTACAAACCACAAGAATGAGTAATTGGATTGAGGAAAAAAAACTCATGTGGAACACGAAGCCCACAGGAGGAAGTAATTAAACTAAATCAACTGTGGCTTCCAAATGAAGATCTAGGGTCTGCCAGGAATGATGAGTTTTCACAGCGTGCTGCTTTGCTTTTCCATCCTGTTAGCAATCGCTGAACGAGCGGCACGAGCTCTTGTCCAGACAGCGGGAAGACGCGAAGGACCTGAAGGAGAACCTGGATCGTAGGGAAAGAGTGGTGGCTGGCATCCTGGCCAAATACCTGAGCGAGCAGCAGCTCCGGGACTACCGGCGCTTCGTTCAGGACAAGACCTCCTTGTTGATCGAGCAGAAGGACCTCGAAGAGCAGATTAAATTTTTTGAAGAACAATTAGAAAATCTCGAGAAAAGCATCCCCCTTTAACACCCACATGTCTGGATTTGTGGTGTTTCCCTGTGAATCCCCAGGTACTTGGGTTGGGGAATTCTCACAATTCTCTCTACGACATCGACAAGTGCTTGGATGCTCTGGGCACACGCTGGACTTGCCTTCCCCTTGGGACAACCCAACTGACAACATCTTGCATAGGTGGCAACCCACGTTTTGGAAGTGACTGATAGGATGTGTTGCTCCTATTAATTTGGCATGTATCCCCCCTTCTTGTTGTCTGTCCATCTGTTTCCAGATTGATACAATCCCAATAAAAGAACCATCCAAATATTTTCCTCTGGTGGGTGGGCTGAGTGTTTGAGATGAAAAATGATGTGGGTGTTCAAATTTGAATTGGAGACTGCACAAAGCCATAGGAAACGCTACGGAGCATTTCAGTGAAACTCCTTGTTTCAGGTGTTTATGTGTGTGTGACACAGTAAAAATACACTGTAATGGAAGAAAATAATTACTTCCTTTCTTGGCAGTTGCCATCCATGAGTCTTTCCTGGCTGTTCTGTAGGAGTCTTAGGAGGTCAGAAAAAAGGATGGTCCTCCTCGATGTTGAAAAGAGATGATGAGTGATGAAGGCAGCTTGAAGGAGAGCTTTTGGGAATGACAAACTCTGAATTTATTCATGCACACTCATTTGCAAAGCCCTCTCTATGCTTTCAAAGTGCTTATTTTTCAAGAACACGTTTAGGGGTTTGTTTTTAGGTAGTTTCCAGTTGTCAGCAGGCACAGGGAGGTGCTGAAGGTGAGGGGAAGGCTCTGGGGCGGTGCCAGGCAGGTGGGATCAGGGGAGGAAATTATTCGGTTTCAGTGAGGCTTTATATAAATCCTTTGGCAAAAATCTTTTAAGCTAATGTTGTGTGTTGAGCCCAAACCAGTGATGTTCCTGCATTTAAAATCTGAGTGTCTTTTGTTTAAGTATCCAGTGAGGGGAATATTCCAGCTCAGCTGCACACTTAGACCATGAATAAGGAGGCTACGAATCGAACTCGGGTTTCTTCCACAGGCAAAGAAGATGTTTGTTGTTCCATCAGGCTGTGCATTACCAAAAACTGCTTTTCTAGTTGTGTGTGTCCTGACTACAGCGAGGTGTACCCAAAGAGGGTACCATGTGCCCATGAGCAGACTGAGGAACCAGCCTGGGAGTTCCAGCAGAGCGCAGTAAGGAACAAAGAGCTTGTCAGCCTCCCGGGGTGTCATCAGAATGGAGCCAGTGTCTCATCAGGTGCTGTCCAGGCTCCACCAAAGCTGCCTGGTTCTGCCTGGAGTTTGCATGTTCGTATCTATGACCCTGCCATCATTTGAAGAGAAACCTCACCAGACCCCGCGTCACACCGCCGAGACCCAGCGGCTGGAGAGGGTTATATGATGTGTACCAACCCTCGGTAAATAGATTTGCAATAACATCTGCCAGTGGCTGGTACATAGCAAAGAGTGGTTTAGTGAATATTAACATTTTGTTCAACGATCTGAACAGAACAGATGGTGCTCAATGCTGAAAACTCTGTTCCACTGGACATAAGTGACTGCAGGAGTGCAGGGAACGAGCTGATGTGTCTTCTATGCTTGTTGCTTTCATACCTGGGGAAAACGGTGAAGTTCCTGTGAGATCTGCTTTGTGGCTCTCAAGAGGCCATAAATACAAACTTTTATATGAAAATCTGAAAGCAGCCTTTTGAAAGTGGTCTCTAAAATAACAAGTGTTGTTGATGGAATCAGTGGAGAAAAAAAAATACATTAAATGAGCTGTTTGCTTTATTTGAGAAACCTGACTTGAAGGTGCGCTCTATTATTATCATTATTCTTGCTAGTTGAGGAAAATCCACCTGATTGGAAAGAAACGTTTGATGATTGAAGCCAATGCTTTTGCCTTTAAGGGAGTGAATGGGTCTGCACTGTTTAGCTTCTCTTATCTTTTTGGTCTCTGGTGTCATGGGAAGGATCCTGCTGCTCCTCCCACTCCAGCATTCACAGGGATGCTTCAAAGAGCAACGATTAGAAAGAACTTTTAACCTGTTTTCCAAAAAGTCAGATATCTGTGCTCCTTGTTAGTTTGTTAGAACAGTCAATTTCAGGCAAAGTGAAGAAGGGGAGGACATGGAAACTGCCTTTCCCAAGCACCCGAGGCTCTGGATTGTCAGGTGGGTTTGATACTGATCATTTATTACTGATTTTTTTTTACCAGCCCACGGTAGCGGTGGTGGGTCATACTGGACCTAAGTCACGTGCAGCATTCCTGGCACACCACAGGGATGATGTGGGCTTTTAAAGTCACACTCTGACGTGCGAATGCAAATAATGATTTAATCTGATCCCAAAAGGGGGTTTTTGGGACTGGCAGGGGCTCCAAGGTGTCTCCTCAGAGCATTCTCTTCCAAGGTGGTGAGACTCTGGCCCAGGATGCCCAGCGAAGCTGTGAACCCTGGAGGGGTTCAAGGCCAGGCTGGATGGGGCTTAGAACACCCTGGTGTGGTGGAAGGTGTCCCTGCCCAGGGCAGGGGGTGCCACTGGATGGGCTTTAATGTCTCTTCCAACCCAAACCATTCTGGGATTCTGTGATGATTCTGTGATTCCAGGGGCTGTGGGACCTTGGTGATTCACCAGCGCTGAGACCTCCTGAGCTGTTCCTCCTGCAAACAAAGTCAGGTGTGAGTGAGTTGGGAGAATGTAAGGAATGAAGGAGCTCCCTGCCCCTCTGGGGAGAGCAGGCAGGAAATCCCCAGTGGGACAGGAACACTTGGGGATCTCCTGTTGCAACCTGCAAAGCTAATTCTTTCTCAACATCCCAGGAAGAAGGTAACGTGACCCCAGCATCGCGATGGGACCGCTGTCAGAGACCTGCGGCCAGGCTTAGGCTGGATTAATTGAGAGTACATCCAGGAGAATGCAAAATAATGGTGTGAGGAAAAAGGATGGAGGTGGAACAGGCAAAATATGAGAGCCTGGGTCTCCCTGTGGGATGATGCTGGTGGGATTCCAGAAATGATCTCTGGATCTCCCATGGCAACCACGTGGGGGAGGAAGCTGCGGTAGCTTGTGTTCTGCTGAGCAAAAGCAGGTAGGCCTGATTTCTGGGTAAAAAGATACCTTTTTTTGCCTGGCTCCTGCCAGATGAGCAAGAGCTGCAGGTGTGGGCCAGAGCAAGTGGCCGGTGGCAGCCGAGTGGGCAGCGCATCCCGCCTCCCTGGCAGCCACTGCCGGGATTTCAGGCAGAGCAGCTCATTTAGAGCTGGATTTAACGCCCACCACGAGGTGTGGGAGTCACTGCTGGATCTAGAGTTACCGGTTCAGCCTCTCAGGCACTAAATTGAAGGAATTTTTAATTTTTCTTTTTAATCCCAGACCTTGTTTTTGTCGCCGGGATGTTCTGCTCCAGGATTTTCACTTGTGGAGCCAATTAAGGAGTGGAGGGGTGCAGGGGTTCATGTAAATGCACTCTGCAAAAGCTCTGTTTGGTGCTTGTGGGAGCTGCCTTTAATAAGTAGAAGGATGTTCTCTCAGCTTTGGGAATTCATGGCAACCGACTGAATAAAATTCTTAAAAATAAACCCGGAGCAGCGTTGCAAAGCTGATCTCCTGCGCCTGCAGGGAGCCCAGGTACACGTTAAAGAAGGATCAGGCTGGAGGAACCTCTGGGTTTCACAAAACGCTCTTGGGAAGCAGCACACGAATTTCAGGGCTGAAGAGGGAGAGGCATGAAAGGTTATCAGAGAGATGCTCAAGCGTCGCATGAGCCTTGAAGCTGAGTCATCTGATAAATCCAAGGAGATAAAAGATGGGCTGAAGCCATAGTCTTGATTTAGAGAGTAAGAGATTCTTGTAAAAATGTGAGGCACATTTCCAAGGGCCCTCAGCCTGTGCTGCGAACAAGAACATCCCAAACTGCCTCAAGAAGGAACCATGTGATGGTCCCTCCTGAGGTCCCTGACCCAGGGAAGCTCCATGGTGGCTCTTGGGTCCAGCTGCCCCTTCTTGAGCACAAGGTCAGCGTCACCCCGTGTCCCAGCAGGAATTAGGGGCTGCTGGTAGGAGAAAAAGAGGTTTGGGTGGTTCTCAGGGTTAGGGTGTTGGGTTTTAGTGAGTGAAAAGGAGGGTTGTTTGGTTCGGGTCAGCCCTGAGCCTGCAATCCCTGCTGTGCTTCTCACCTGGGGTCTGTCCTCTCATCTGGAGGGTCTCCAGGTGATGGGGATGGAGGTGGAGGAAGGAAACGGGATGAAAGGTCCCTCTCCTGGGAAACTGGGGTTTGGCTTTGGCTGGAAACTCATGCTGTCAGGCAAAGAAAAAGAATAATGCTCTAGCTGGGGCAAGCACAGAGCAAAGTCCTACCCAGGCAGGGGAAGCTGAACGCTGCCAGCAGCATTTTTGTTGCGCACATCTCTCCTGGTTTCCAGCAGGGACGGGGNGTTTCCCTGCAATTCCTGCTGCTCTGGGAAACAGTTTTTATCTCAACCCACGAGTCTGCCTTTTCTTTCTCATCCTCTCCACGCCCCTGGGGGGCGGAGCCAAGGGTCTGCCACGTGGCGCTTTTGTTACCGCTGAGGCTAAACCGTGACAACATCTCAGTTTTTTCTTCACAGAAAGGGAAGAAAACAATAAAGTTGTGCTAATATCAGCTGTACGGATCTATTTTGCCTGGGCTCAGAGGTAAGTTGTTGTTTCAATTTAAGATTGGAGCTTTTTTTCATCACAGTAATAATTAAAAAAGCTCCACTGCCGAGCTGGAAGGACTCAGATTCTCCGGCTGCAGCTTTCCCAGCCTGGCCAAGGTGGTGCTGGTGCAGGTAGTGTCTTCTCCTGCTGCTCCCACTGAGGATTGTGACAAAAGGAGAGTGCCACAGGGATACTGGGGGCTTTGGGCAACCTGCTGTGGTGGGAGGTGTCCCTGCCCAGGGCAGGGGGTGGCACTGGGGGGGCTTGGAGGTCCCTTCCAACCCAAACCATTCTGTGACTCTCTGAGACACAAACAGGACAGAGTGTAACACCGTGGGCAGGGTCCCAGGGCAGCGTTATCACCACCAGCCCTTTACATCTGTGCTTTGTTTCCAGCCTGATAAAGCACTGAGAGGAGGACCCCGGGCTGCAGCTGAAGGAAGGATGCTGTGGTGGCAGCTGATTCCAAGAGGATGAGGAGACTGTGTGAAACGATGGGCAAAGGTGGGGAGAGAGGAGAGAAGCAGCTGGTGCAGCTTTCAGAGAAGCCACCAAGGCTGGGGCTGCACTAAAGGGTGTCACTGGCAGAGCTGCGGCAGTGAATCCTGTCCCAGCCCCTGCTGGGTGGATACACTCACATGGGCCAGAAAATCCAGTCTCTTCTTCCATTGAGGAATGGTGTGAGTTCTACACAGAGAGACAGGATTTCCTGTGTATAATCTGCATTTCTACCACAAATACTTTTTGATATACATTTACCAAAGAATTCTTTGCTGTGAAATGGTTTTTTTATATATTTTAATGCCTCTTTTCAGACTCCACTGCTGTGGTTCCTGCTCATAGTTTGCTGTCCAGCTCTTTTGAGCTTGTCCTGCTGCAGGGATGCATCTTTCCCCATCATGGGGCGAAGAATTTAAGTCCAAAATGATCATATAGGTCACCTGTTGTACTGTGGCCTTCTGCTCGTTTTCCATTGGCAAGGGAAGTTGGCAGCGTTTTGCGAGGGGCGGGATGGGGGTTTGTGATAGGCCACATCATTTGGGACATGCTTCAGGGTGGTACTTAGTTCGCTTTAGACAACTGGGTGTGAACTGACCACTGGCATTTTCTTGTTTCTGCTTCAGTTGGAAAGGATGAAATAAGAACCTAAAGACACCGAGAGAGGAATGGCTTCAGGCTCTTCTTCCCTGCCTGCAGCTTCACTTCCAGGCACTGCAGGGAATGTCCCACCATCACACCACATCCATTACCAGGGATTATTTCTGCAGTCATTCCACCAGTTTCTCTGCTCCCAGGGTGCTCTAGCATCCCACCACCTCCACCAGGTGCACCTCAACTGCTCCCATGGTAATTATGTCCAAAGATTCTCAACCAGCTGTACAACTTCAAAGACCACATTGGACTAAGGTAGGACCTGCATTTCAAAGACCACCTGATACCTTTCACCACAGCAAGTTCTTCTCTTCCCTTGTGTTTTATCTCCTCACGTCGCCCCGGCTGAGGGGTTTCCTGGCCCTGCATTCTGTACTTTATAGAAAACCCAATTTTCTATGGAAGGAGGTGATTTCTACTTTGCTTTTGCCTGCAGAGAGGGCAGGGCATAGCATGCAAGGACCTGAAGTGCTTGGTCCGCCAGAAACTATGAGGCCCAGCTTGAGATGTGCTGGCCTGTGCATACCCCTGGCACCTTTGAAAGCTCTGGCAAACTGGAAAGTCTTCATGACTGACCTGAGGTGTCTCTCCTGTGTAAGCTGGCAGTCCTCAGTAAGATCTTGTGAGGAACTGGAGGCCCATCCAGGTGAAGAAGTCCTCTTCAGCTGTGAGAAGAGGGATCTCCTGGCTAAGCCAGCACTGCAGGATGACTGCAGCCTGTGAGGCAGAACTGGTTGGATTGCAGACAGGGTTTGTGGTGGTGTGTTATGGCTTGAGAAAAACCATAACAATTCATGGTTATTGTCCTTCAGACAATTATTCTGTCAGCTGATGCCCCCCTCCCCACCTGGGAAGGGGAATTAGGGAAAAACAAGGAAAGCTGAGAGTTGAAATATAAATAGATTTAATAGGATAAGACTTAAATAATTGGCAGTAATAACAAAGAACCAGTATTAATCCCAATACTTACATAAGATATGCAAGAGTTATACTTGGTGAGTTCTTTCACAGGAAGCTGTGCATTCCCAGCAGGGACAGCCAATGTGGGATCCTTCAAGAGCTGCACCTTTGGGAGGAAGGGAAGGGCTCAGGGCTCTGGCACCAGGGCAAGGAGTTCTCAGGATCCCAGCCACCAAGGGAGACAGAGAGAGAGAACTCCTCAGCAAACGTTCTAATTTATATTGCTGTTCATGGTATGAAATAACCCTGTTGACAGCTTGGGCCTCGGTCTCACTCCTCCTCATCCCTGCTCCTGGCAAGGCTGAAAAATACTGAGACCTTGAGTCCCACAACCCAGAGCTGGCTATAAAATGAGTATACTCACAGATTAAGAAACTGGAGTCTTCTAAAAGTGCAGGTTTCCCGGGCATTAGAAGATAAGTTAGTCCTGTGTTGCTCAAACACAGAAAATGGTAGCAGGAGGACACTGCAGGATGTGGTGGCTGCTCACCACTCCACTCTGTGCCCAGCATCCACTGGAGTATGGATACTGGGCTCCGTGCTTTCCCTATCATCTCTGTCACTTCTGTTAAGCAACCCAGCCCAACAGCAGGGTTCATATCGGGCTGCCTGGCAGAGGTGTCTGCTTGGCACCACGTACAGCCTGTCACAGCTTTTCTCACTGGTTTTCTCTCCTCTCCTTCCTCCTGTGTTACCAGGCAGATGTCGGGGCTCTCGTCCCCCATCTCTGACCACTCTCTGTGACATCTCTCCCTGTGAAACATTTATGAAGCAATTTCTCCAAAATTTGCAGGATCCTGGTGCTGTGTGGGCATCACCAGGGGAGAGGGACCACTCCTGTCCCGACACTCTCTGCCCGACGTACCAGCCTTGCATTTTAGAGGAGATTTGCCCCTATCCTAAGGACAGAGCTTGGGACAGCATCATATCCCAGCACTCAGGGCAAGCTCCACGGCTGTGCAATAGAGCGGGTGTATGAATAGGGGGGCTCAAAATCCTCAGAAGGTGGAAGAGGAGAAAAATCTCATGACTTTGTGTTTTAGTTCTTGGTCAGGGCAAAAGAATGGCATGATCATCAGAGAAATCTGTTCCTCCCAACTGCTGTTGTTTGGTGCTTTGCCCCAGGGCCAACCCTGACCTTTCTGGCTGCTGAACAGCATGGGGCAAGACCTTCCTCAGTTGTGATCCCAGCAGCAGGGACAGCAAGATTTAGCTTTAAGGCCATTTTACAGTGCTTTTTTTATCAGCAGCTGCTTGCTCTGCTGCGGGGACTGGAAGCATCTGCTGTGTTTCCTCTCTTCTTTCAATTTCTAAGTTGTAGCCCCCTCTTCTGGGTGTCCTGATTATTTTTCCTTAACTAATATTCATAGTTTGAGATGTCCGTAGGAGCCGGGAGCCTGGCAGGGAGTTTCCTCCTGGGCAAGAAGTGACTCCAATGAAGGAAATCACTGAGGCCTTCTTTGAAGGTCTGTGTTTCTGGGCTGGAACCAGCTGGGGTTCAGGACAGGTTGGGTGGCTCTGGCTGTCCCTGCAGCAGAGTTGGGAGCTGCTTGTCCCCATGAGGACATTTTTTTACCTTTCTGACAAGTCCCAGCCCGAGTTTCTGGGCCTTTGGAGTCAGGCTGCCAGAGCTGCTTTTGGACACCAGGTGGCAGCTGGATCTCTTGGTTTTTTGGGAGGCTTTGTGTCCCTAGCGCAGCCTGTGTCCTCAGCCTGGCTCCAGAGCCAGTCCCAGTGCGCTTCCAGTGCCAGGTGTGGATTTTTTGGAGGGCAGAGCCCTGGCCGTGCTCTGGGAGGGGTCTGGGGGTGCCGGTGCAGCCCCTGCAGAGCCCCCTCAGAGGCTGGTTTGTGGCTGGGGGGTCCCCCCCCCGGCCACAGAGGAGCAGAGGTTGGTCTCTGCCATACCTCCCAGCCTTTCCTGGGAGAGCTTCTGCACTGTCCCAGCAGCAGAACCTCTGTCCCCACCAGTGTGGCTATCAGGGCGAACAGTGCCAGACTGGCACTACCCTTTCTTAGCATTAACTCTGGCAGCAGAACAGCCCTTTTGCCCACAGACCCCCCTCCTTGGCAGGAATTCATTCTCTTTCCTGCTTTCTGTGCCTCTTTCTGTGCCGCAGCCACACAGAGCTGAGCTGTGCCTGGGGCAGGGCTGGCCCTGGCTGTGCTGGTGACACAGGGCAGTCTGGGAGCTGCAGCCTCACGTTTTGTGGCTCCTGAGAACTCGTTCAGGAGCGTGCAAACATTTCCTATGTGGGGCTGTTTTCCACATGAAACAGGCCGTCAATATAGATCCTTCTGTATTTACCTGTTGTATACTTCGGTAGGTGTAATCTATAGAGGCAGGAGTTAATACTGAGAGACCATAGAATGGTTTGGGTTATAGGGATCTTCAAAGGTCATCCACTTGTCCCCACCTATGGCGGGAAGGTCATTTCCCACTGGATGAGGTTCTCAGATTCCCATCCAAACTTATCTTGAACATTTCCAGGGATGGAGCATCCACAATTTATCTGGGCAACCTGTTCCAGTGTCTCACTTCCCTCAAAAAGGAAAGAATTTCCTCCTAATACCTAATCTAAATCTTCCCCTCTTCCAGTTTAAATCCCTTGCCCCTTATCCTGTCACAACAGGCCCTGGTAAAAAGTGTCTCTCCATCTTTCTTATAACTCTCCCTTTTTCTGTTGAAGGGTACAATAAGGTCTTCCCAGAGCCTGTTCTTATCCAGGCTGAACAACCCCAACTGTCTCATCCTTTCTCCGTAGCAGAGCTTTTCAAGCCCTTGGACCATTTCGGTGGCCTCATCTGGCCTGACTCTCACAGGTCCTTCCTGTGTTGACGACCCCAGAGTTGGATGTAGTGCTCCAGGGGATCCCACCAAAGCAGAGCAGTGAGGGAGCATCCCCTCCCTCAATCTGCTAGCCACGCTGCCTGTGATGCAGCCTAGGAGACACTTGGCTTTTTGGGCTGCCCATGGCCAGCAGTATACCCACCAGTATCCCCCAGTCCTCCTCCAGGCTGCTTCTGATCCATTCATCCCCCAGTCCATACTGATGCTGGGGTCTGCCTTGACTCTGGAGCACTTGGACTTGGCCTTGTTGAACTTCATGAGGTTTGTACAGCTCATTCCCTCAGCCAGTCCAGGTCCCTCTGGATGGGATCCCTTCCCTCAGGTGAATTAACCACACCACTCAGTGAGTCTGCGGATGTGACCAAGATGAGGGTGCTCTTAATCCCTCTGTTTTATGTCACAAACAACAGCCATACACTTCGGGGGAAAAAGAGATTTATCTGATGAACATGCTATTCTCTTTCCCTGACCAAGCAGAAAAGCAAAAAGTCATGAGACTTTTCTCCCCTTCCACCTTTTTAAGGAACATAAGTTTGGGAATGTATGTGTCACCACCTTTCAAGCCCTTCTATTCATACATCCCCTTTATTACAGAGCCTTGGGGCAGGCCCTGGACCTCAGGCAGAGTAAAGGGCAGAGAGTGGGGGACAGGAACAGTCCCTCTCCCTCCAGCGATGCACACACAGCACCTGGGTCCTGCAAAAGTGGGGAAACAGCTCCATAAATTTTTCATAGGGGGAGATGTCACAGAGAGTGGTCAGAGATGGGGGACGAGAGCCCCGACATCTGCCTGGTAACACAGGAGGAAGGAGAGGAGAGAAAACCAGTGAGAAAAGCTGTGACAGGCTGTACGTGGTGCCAAGCAGACACCTCTGCCAGGCAGCCCGATATGAACCCTGCTGTTGGGCTGGGTTGCTTAACAGAAGTGACAGAGATGATAGGGAAAGCACGGAGCCCAGTATCCATACTCCAGTGGATGCTGGGCACAGAGTGGAGTGGTGAGCAGCCACCACCTCATGCACTGTCCTGCCACCTTTTTCTGTGTTTGAGCAACACAGGACTAACTTATCTTGTAATGTCAGGGAAACCTGCACTTTTAGAAGACTCCAGTGTCTTAATTCATTAAAATACTTCCTTTTTAGCTCTGTGGGATTCAAGGTCCTAGTGTTTTCGAGCTCCACAGATATGGGGACAAGGAGGAGCAAGACCCAGGCACTTAACTCAAGCTGCCAGCATGGTTATTTTATACCACAAACAGCACCTTAAATATAAATTAGAAAGTTTGCTGAGGGGTTCTCTCTCTCTGTCTCCCTTGGTGGCTGGAATCCTGAGAACTCCTTGCCCTGGTGCCAGAGCCCTGAG